>CM056378.1:13498723-13591573 GCA_029718625.1 Synaphobranchus kaupii
ACACAGTAAGTCTCCATATTAGGCAGTCTATTAAGGTATTAGACCGCTTTATGGAGAATATTCCCAGAAGGGTGAAAGCTGACGCCGAGAAGCAACGCGCCTTCCCCGGCTTCCTTAAAGCCCCAGAGTCGGTCGAATGGAAACCCTGTGTATAAGGAGCATTCCACCGTATCCTCCAGGAAAAAAAGAAGAAAGAAAAAATATCGTGGCTATATCAGCATGAAAATACTTCAGCTATTTATTGACTGAGACCTCCCATTGACACACGCAAAGAGCTAAAATACCATATACATTAAGTGCCCAACCTGTTCTCCCATGTAGACGAGTATGTGAACAATGTATTTTAAATGCAGGGTGGTTCAATCAAAAAAAAGTTATTCAAGCCAATAGCCAACATTTGCTGCTCAGTGACAGATGCGGTATACAGCTTATAACATTCTGTAATTATAACATTGTACGTCTGTTTAGAGTTTTAAAACTAAATTGAGAGTAATGTCATTTAATGTGTGCCATATTGACCTGCAGTGTGAAAAGGCTATATACATGCATGTATCATGAATAAGCCGGAATTTCATATGACCACAAATTTCGGAACTCTTTCTTTAAAGTTAGAGAACTGCCAAGCAAAAAAGCACCGTTTCATTGTAACCTTGTTACCTGTATGGTTATATCACTATATTTGGAATTAGTAGGCTATATTGTATGAATTCACAATCAATTGTTTCAACCCTGAATCAAATTATTAAAATATAATTGCAACAGACAATATGCAATTGAGGCTATATGATAAAACGAGAAGAAAACAGACAGCGCTGAAAGCATCCAGCAATAAAGAGAGCATGCATATAAAACGCGCTTAATGCGTAAATGTCACCCACTAATTAATTAATTGATCAATTAAAATGTGTCCGAGGTCTCTCTACTTGACAAAGGAATAATTTTATAAAACAGACTATTTCAAAATACTTTTGGTTGGAAGAAGAGTCGGAGGGCAAGAGTAGCAAATTTAATTAGATTTTTGAAACGATTTCATTAAGATTGTAAGAGTATTTGTTGTAACAGTTGTGTAATAGTAGTATGGTTGACTACTATACTACTAGTAAAACGGATGGCAGTATATACAGTATATATATATATATATATATATATATATATATATATAGGCCTACGTTTTTGAGGCATTTGTGTGCACGTAAATCGAAAGTTCTAAGCGATATACTGGCCCTCTCTTCTAAAAAATCTACAGTTTAGGGGCAGCTTCCTCGCGGACCAATTACCATTAAAAGAAAAGGGAGGAAATGAAAGGGGAAAAATGTAAATAAAAAAATTTCCCTGGTCTGGAAGTAGGCCCGTAGCGAGCGCGTGTTAATCTCCACCTCAGTAATTTGGTTCTCCAGGAGAAGACAGGAGCCCCCGCTGCTGTGCCCCTGCACTTCATAAATCACAGCTTTATGTGGACAAGGTCAGCGCACCCCTGCCTCCGCCCGGCCTGTCCCAGTGGCGCAGTGCACCCGCCATGTTTACCCTCCCGCTCGGGGGCTCTCACGACCAGACCAGCGCACTTCTAATTACTTTTGATTATTTTCATTTGCCGGGGTCAGCCAGGCATTCCAAGAGAGGCCGATCTCCTAAAAAATCTGTGGCCTTAAAGAAGACTGTCCCCGTGTGTTTTCTGAATTAGTGCCTCATCATTTCTGCACTGTCTACTTGGTCTATTACACCCCCCCCCCCCCCCCCCCCCCGGTGACTCATGTTGGGCGCGTTTCGTCCCCTACAGTAGGCAGTGGGGACTGTACCTTATCCAGGCGGAGAACTGAGAACAGAGTATTCAGAGTGACTCCAAAACTCAAATATAATAAAACAGCATATATGAGCGGTAAAACCATGACACAAATAAAAAACTAATTTACAAACAAAGACGAGGCTTCCTGAACAATCACAATTAAAACTGAAGAATCCATCTGAAATTGAACAGCCTTCGTCACACCAGCCTGAGACTCAACTTCCTGCGACGACACAAAGGGTGTTTTCTAAGAATTGACTATTGCCACGATGTGTGGTTGTATGCATGCTAAAACTTTTGAGACTTAAAATTCCGAACTTATTTGTACACCTTCCATATTTCAGCTACGCAACTGCAATTACAGCCAACCACACACACACACACACACACACACACACACACACACACACACACACACACACACACACACACACACACACACACACACACACACACACACACACACACAATATGGCAGTGACCAATGCACAAGAAAATAGCCTATGCAATTTGTTGAACTATTCAAAAACTAAGATTAACCCAGTCATAGGCTATAAGGAGAACACAAATTATTAAACAATTATAACACAAAAACAATACACGTAAAAAATAAAAAGGAATGATTCCAAACATCTGTACATTATTAAGGTTTTTTGTATAAGGTTTGGTGGTTATTGGTAGGCTACAAAACACAAATTGATTACTATGGTTCGTAAGACTAAGACACAGTTCATTGCACCTATTACGTGCAACATACAAGTGTTAATTCGAACTCGCAGCAATAGAGAATTGTTTCGAAAAGGTCCTGTACAAAATGTATTCGTCGAATGTCTTTTTCCGTGTGTTTCGGCGCAGATTCTCTGAAGCAGGGCAGCAGGAATGTTGTGTGGAGGGGATTTATAGCGCTAGAGAGGAGTCAGAGACTGTAATCATCACAAATACTTCCTCCTCAGCGCCTCCGAACACAGAGCACAGTGTGTGCGGACCACGGGGTGCGATAAAGTCCGACACCGAGTCAAAGGTAACGTTTTTAAAACATAAATTTAGCAAGGGGGAAAGCGCCTACACAAGGAACAGGCTGGAAACTTAAACAAGCCCCCCCGGGTTGAAGTGGGGGTAATTAGTGTATTTTGTTTACAGCTACAGGGAGAACAAATTGCTTCTTAAAACGCTCTTAGATATCATCTTTACCTTTAATGTAGAAAAGGTGGGAAACAACAGAGCATTCTACTTAAGATGTGAAGCGGAATTTACCCATTTGTTATCTTCATTAGGCTGTCTGGCATTGCTTGAAGTGCAGACCACTTGATACAGAAATCGCACAGTTTTAATAGACCATAGTAAATCGAAAGGCTAATGTTTAATGTGAGGAAATATCTGCTAGGCATGACTTCTCTGCCTGGAGGGTCCTGCGCGGGGAACGGGGGGTGGTTACACCTTCCCACCTTCCTCAGAGCACTCTAACGCAAGACCGGCTTGCTGTAAAGCTATACAACACAGACTGGTCCAATAGTAACCTTTGGTGCTAAAGCCAGCAATTCAATATTTTATTAAGATAAATTGAATTTATTTTTGCTGCACGCTAAATGACGTAATTATTAAATTCTTATTACCTATAATTCTTTTTTACTTCCAATAAAAACAACAGGTGTTCAGGAATGCTTTGTGTATCCATCACTCTAGCACTGGACGCGAGAAGTAACGGCACAGCCCCGCCGCTGAATCGACAGTCCACCGACAGAATCATCCTATAATTAATTAATTAATTTCTTCACAAAAGTGTGTTCAGAGAAAATAAGAAAAAGGTGTGAAGAAAAATAATAAGAAAACAACAAAGAAAAAAACAATGGAAACACACATGCAGGCATACTCGAACACATAACCACCAGTTACTTTAGGCTGGGTTTTTCTGTGAAGCGTCTTGTGACAACTGGTTGTGAAATGCGCTATATAAATAAATATTGATTTGATTTGACTTGACTTTCCTGTAGAAACTAGAAAGCACCACTTTTTTGAGGATTAAACGAGACAAATTTAGAATGTAGTTCCCTGAAATAGAGAACTGTACCTTAGCAAGGACGGATGTGCTGTATGTAGGAGGAGTGGGTAGAAAAAATGCGGAGTGGGGTTGCGGGGGTGTGACACAGAGGCAGGTTTGCGTGCGTGTGCGGAGAGTCACCGTGCAGGGGGAACGGCGGCGTGCGTGTGGCTGGCGATGTGTGAAGGGGAGTGAGAGGACACGCAGACAGGACGGAGGATTTGTTCTGTGCTTCTGGGCTCCCCGGGAGGAGACCACCGCACTCAGAATACGTAAATCCAACCCGCACATCCTACAACAGCCCCGCTACGGTCAATACGCAACACCTAATAAAGGGACATTCTTTCTCTGAGTTCATTCTGGCACCGTGGAGATGATTACTGTACATAAACCTGCAGCCGGCCGTCATGAAGCCAAAGTACCTGACCCTGTCTGTCCTTTGAACGTTTCAATCTGTGATGTAACTGACTTAAGAGGAGCACACTGAGGAACTCGTTCACAGTCCCACACTGCAGATTGTAGTATTGCTCTGCACCTCTGTTACAGAGAGACTGGGCTAAAATGACACTCCACTGGGCAATTTAAATGAAGGCTATAAGTGGACCCAGTGCACCTTATAGCATGCAGTAATTTATCGTGTATGTGTGCGTGTCCATGCGTGCATATGTGTGTGCATGTATGTGTGTGAGTCTGTGAGTGTTTGTGTGTACATGTGTGTGTGTGTGTGTGTGTGTGTGCGTGTATATGTGTATGTGTGCGTGCATGTGTGTTTGCGTGTGCTTTTTTTCTGATATTTCCACACTTATAATATTTCTGATTTAAAGCCCATGCTGTCCTATAAACAACACACATCTCTCACAAACCTGAGGCAGCCTTAAAATGAAAAACGAACCCTCCAGAAATGTAGGGTAACTTGTATTCAAATCTTCAACTAGATGTGAAGTGGCTTTAAAGGACACCAATGGCCAGCCAATGATTTCAATTTAACCTGGGCCCAAACACTGCCCATGAGGGAACTCTGGGACATCAGCCTGTGTCACAAAAGCCAGGAACTCAACTTTCTGTCAGGAAGCACCGGCCAGAAAGTAGCCATCCAGGAGAGCCGTCAACAACCTCCATGTAACATCTCAATTATATCCCTCAAATGTCCCTTTTTCTTTGGGGCACTTTTGCTAGCCTCTGGCAAAGAGCCCAGGGCCAGTTGGAGATCATCCAGTTCTGTGGATTACCGCCTCCACTAAATCTATGTTACCAGTCACATAAACATAGAGAGGGATCACCAGATTTGCTGAGTGGATTACCCACATCTAGCGAATGACACACTACATCTCCCTACTGTAGATTGGGACATCTAAGTTACTAGATCACCGAATAAAGTGGACCAGTAATTCTACCTTCTGTACTGGTTTCCACAAAGCCCAAATGGACATGTAGGTGGGTTTAAAGCCAGACCTGTGAAGCTAATCTGAAGATTTTCAGTAATCATACGCAAGCACATTTAAATTGTCATACCTGATTGAGTGACACACTCGAGGCTTATTTAATTCAATACCAATCATAGTAATGTCATCCAGTTTTGGGGTAATTTTCTGAGCAGTGGCTGAGGCTGGCTGAAGATAAATCAGCCTTTATGATCTGTGTGGTGGTGTTTATGGAGCTGTGTTGTGAAGGGCTGAATTGGGGATCAATCACACGCGGTGTCTCGTCACCGGGGACAGACGGATCGATGTGTGTCTCTGAGTGGAATAATGGAGTGGCGCTGGACTATGACCAGACCATTTCTCCCGGCGACGTCTGAGAGATGCCAAGGCCGGCCTGCGGCCCAGCCAGCCAGCCGCCCACCCGCCTGCCCGCCCGCCTGCCCTCCCGCCCAACCTGCGCTGGCCTCATCTCAGCCCTCCGAAAATGCACTCCAGTAGCTGGGAGCGCGTGATTCTAGCACTGCATGCTGGGTATGCAGGATGTAAAGGTGAACATTCATGAATGTCACACGCTACAAGAATGGGAGAGAGGCATCATGGCTACTTTTTTCTCCAAGTGCATTATAATATTGCAAGATCAAAATAAGGGATCCACTATTTTACTAGCAATACCAGCCTACCCATCAGCCAATTCTACCTAGAAATAGCTGTATTAATAGTAAAATATATCATATAAAAATAAAGTATATCAGGGTCAAGTAAACACAGCATATGCACACGTACATGCAAACACACATGCAAGCACACACACATGCACGCACACACACAAACACACACAAACACACACGCGCACACACACACACACACACACACACACACACACACACACACTCATTTACTCTCTCACAACACACACACACGCAGTCATGCATGTGCAAACACATGCACTCGCACTCACACACCCCACACAGGAACACAAATACGTTAAAGACGGCACAACAACCCAAGGAATCAGTGATCTACAGGCAGTGTTTACGCACTCAAAAACACACTTTTCTGTCGGACGTCAGCAAAAACGGACTGGAACAGAAGAACCACTATGAGACGTGCATCATCGCTGAATAAGAGGAAGTTCGGTTTTGACGCTGGCCCCGAGAAGCATTCCCATTTCATTAACCCGCAGGCTGCCAGCACCTGATGATCAGAGAGCGGGAACTTCAACCATTGAAACACCCCCCTTTGCTCATTCCAAACACCCCCCCCCCCCCCCCCCCCCCCCCCACTGAAGATGTAGAAAAGCAGACTCCTCCGGACCAATGCAGAGAAAATTCCACCTTCTGCGCGTCCCTCACTCTTACTCTGCGAGTAATTCGTTCGGCCGGCCTGTTTATAAAAGTGAAGATATTCGTAATCAAGCTGTGACAGTGTGTACACTGTGTGGACATCCTGATAGAACACAAAGTATTCAATTTCTGTTTGTTTGACAGGAGCGCTGTCTCTCTCTCTCACCTCGACAGGAAGACCCTCATCTATTCAGCGAGGGGTCGCGACCCGCGCAGTGTTCCGCTGCTCTCTCAAGTGCTAACACAAATTCAGTAAATGAAGAGTCTCTTCTGTGAGGGGAAAACAAATGAGCTTCTTAAACAAGAGAGGAGCTGTGTTTATGATGTAATCTGCGGGGACCTGTGTTTATGATGTAATCTGCGGCGGACAACGTTGATTACATTGGAGGAGCCTCAGCAGGATTAGGTGCTCTGGGGTCCCTGAGAGCTTCTCCTTATGGTCGCGCAGGACGGAGACGAGGCGCCCCGGGGGCGCGCATTCAAAACGCCGTTCCGTTTGCGAGATCAAACCGCCGACGAAAAGTGTAGCCATCCACGTCCTGAACAGAACACAGGTCAGGGGTCGGGAACTCCTCCCTGCGGTTCATTCCACAACGGTCGGCACGTTTCGCCCCCGGCGCGACGGCTACCGTCGTCAGCGCCTCGACAACAAAGAACACACACACCACGAGGTGTAAAACAGCGAGAGGAGTGCGAGAGAAGGGGGCCCGGAGTGTGTGTGTGTTGTGTGTGTGTGCTGGGGTGGGGGGGGGACGCACTGAGGACCTGGCTCCGCTGTAATCTCAGGGCTGAATAGACGTCGCTCTTAATAGAACCCCGTCGTCCGGCTGCCAGGGAGAAAGCAGAGCCGTAATGGATGGGATGGGCTCGTGCACCCCCTCTCCTACGCTGACCCTTGTGCTGGTCAGGACTGTGAGCTAAAGAAGCATTGTAGCCTGGGGGCTGATTGAAAGGAGGGGGGGGGTCGGGTGGTGGTGGGGGGGGGGGGGCAGCCGTGCTGATAGACCAATTCTGCGAGCAGTGGGGAGTGATTGATGAGTGGCGGCGATGGAGAGAGGAGGGCTATCACATGCCATCACATAAATACTCATTCAGCTCCCATTCTGGCCGACAGGCCCGTGACAGCTTTTGTCCTGTCTCAGATATCACTGGAGGGAAAATACACCATTAATCAAGCGTAATTAACTTTTCCAAGGGCCCGCGCTGGAACCAGTACGGGCTCCCGGATAAATCCCGGCGTCTTAACTGGGATTGGGGACTTATTAAACCCAGGGGCTGCCGGGATTCCCCCCAGAGCGGCTCGCTTTGTACAGGAAACGGGTTCATTAGCACCAGTTTAGGCTCTAATGGGTCCCACACAGGCCGCGGCCCGCGGAGGCGGGCCGGGATCACGGAGCGTGGCGCGCAATATCCTGTCGATCCGCGCAAGAGTCGTTACAGCGCCGCGTTTGAAGTCGCGCAAGAGCCCCCCCCCCGCCTCCCGGAAGCGGCGGCCCGTTCCCGTCCGAGAGCCCCGAGCGGAGCCGACGGGGGCGCGATTCCCCACCCCTCCCTCAAACCTCATCTGCATTAAACCGGGCGCTCGCCTGTCGCGCGCGGTCCAGCCGGCAGCGCGGCCGTGTGAAGGGACCAGATGTGGCAGGTTGCCGGGGACGCCTTGTCCTGGGAGCGGCCCCCCGGTCTCCCCCGCCGGCGCTTTCATTTCGCCCGCCGAGCGCTCGTCTCCCGCCGCGCGGCGTCGGAGCTAAACGGAAGTGACCACCTCAAGCTGTTCCCCGTCCGCTGCCAGCCGGGCACTCTCGGGGGCTCTCTGCGCGGACCTGTCGCAGGTGTGGGCCGGGCCGGGGGGAGGGGTTTTCATTACCTCCCCGTTTAAGGTAATCGGCAGCGAGCTCGCCGTGCTCCCCGGCGCCACACTTTCCCCTCAGCCTCTCAGATTTATATCCCACGTCTCAGCGCCGTTTCCCCCTGCCCGCCTCACTTCCTGTTTACTGTACCTTAATCAATCCCTGATAACGCACAAAACACACACTCACCTACACGCACACGCAAACACACACACGTGCACGCACACACGTAGACACACACGCACACCTGCACATACATACACACACACACCACGTGCGCACGCATGCAAGCACACACACACACACACACAGACACACGCACACCTGCACATACATACACACACAAGTACCCACAGAAATTTGCACATGCATGTGCACACGCACCCGCACACACACACACACACACACACACACACACACACACACACACACATGCGCATGCACACACAAACCTGCCCATCACCTGGTGGTCACTGTTGTGTAACTGATGAGAACCAGTGTGTTTTCAGAAAAGCTCTTTTAACTTTTCAGAAAAGCTCTTTTAACACTATTCACATTTTGTGCACCCATTTAACAAAAGTGACCTGTTTTACATAATTTCCAATTTGGTCATAAGCACAGCTTGCAGTGGAACAAGCCACAGAGCAATTTCAAGAGCGGCAAATAAAGCAGCTTTGAATTAAACTGAGAAGAAACGAGAGACCTGACCAGATTGCACAGTAGCCGTGTGCACCAGTTTGAATAAACTGGGGGTACCCCTCCCTCCCTCCGCTCTGTCAGCGTTAGCAGAGATTAGGGTCACTCTGTCTCTCAGCCCCTGGCAGTTAAGGGGCGAGTGTTGAGGCCCTCGGAACCAGAGCGCTGTGCAGAACCGGGCCCATCTGTGTGCCCTGAGCACCAGAGCCAGCGAGCCGCCAGCCTGAGCAGGGACCGGCCAAGAGCAGCAGGCCACGCCCGTGGTGATGAAAGAACAAGCTCCGGTTTGATAGGATTCCAGGCAGCCCCATTACTGCGGGAATATGAGAGCCAGCGCTAATGCTAATGCTAATGTGAAACCTGAGCCAATCAGAGCCGCTGCATGGGTATGCCTCTCCCAAGGAGGTGGATTTGCAAATTAAATCAGGGCAGGGCCTGCGCCCCGTACGGTAAGTTAACATTCGCGATCTGTCAATAAGCCCAGCGACCGCACTCCTGTGGGTACAGCAACCCTCCACTTTTCTCCTTTCATTTCATTACTATTCCCTCTTATGATTCCCAAAATAAAATCCAGTTTTTTAGTCTGAAAAAAAAAAAAACATAGGCAGCTGCAAGATTGTTTTGCCAATATACTCTACACAGTACAGGGACGTTTGTAATTGCATGTGATTGAACTATGTAGTCTACTGTTCTCAACATTTAGCGATGGCTATACAAGCTACACTGGGCTGTTACATGTCCCAGCAGTACTGCTCTTCTAAGTTTTTGGATAGGGCTTCAGTAGCCCACATTTTTGACTAAATAATCAACTGGCCTGATTTCCACAGTCATACAGTACTATTTCATGCAGGAATTATGCAGCCCTGAGCAGCACATTTGCATGCTGGGAAATGGAGTGTGGACATTTCACAGGTTCTCAGCCTTTATCACACTTTTCTCATATTGTGTCATAGCGTTGCTTTGTGGTGCAATAGTTTACGGACTTTACAAAATGTGACTAGTTTAATTCCTGTGGTGGGACATGTTGAATAAGCGATTTCAGTAATGCATGGTGGTTAATGCCTTTAACCCAACTGTAGGTACCAGGTGGATCATTGCTGTTCTGGCCATGATCACGGTGTCAATCTCACTTCAGTAAATATCCGGCTTTATAAATTAATAATATATCAGAAATGCAGGCGTGCCCAACAAATAAATAATGTAATATAATGTAGATCTTCCCAGCAGAGAAAAACCACAACAGGCCAATGGGGAAAGAGAGACATCTCGGTTCTCAGAAGACCACATGAGAAACATGGAATTATCGAGTCTCATCATTTTTCATGAGACTTGAAACCATGACAACGTCTCACGGCGGTCAGTAAAAATCTCTGGGCACATACAGGAGGGTAGGGGGTGTCCCTGCGTCCTGTCCCAACCTCCAAGCCTCTTAAGTCCTGCAGTCTAATCGCACCCCAGTTTAAGTGGCTTGAAATCCCTCCCATCTCCACCTCAGCTGATATGTGGTGAGCATTGTGGTGCAAAAATTGCCGCCGTGCATTAACCAGATACAGTAAGTGCTACACAATGGTGGTGGAGTTTCCTCCACTAGAAAGCCTTAAGAGATCTTGGTTCTGATCGCTGTAAGTGTCCAGGGTGTGAAATTAACACCCTCCACCAGTCAAATGCTGGTAGACCTTTGATTGTGGCTGGTAAAAGTTTTACTCTAGCAGCCACTTTGGCTGATAACCAACCAGGCGGTGTTATATTGTAAAAGGTAATGTGGCTGGTAAGCCACTCTGGTCAGTGGGTGATAAGGTTTAATTTCATACCCTGTAAGCGTCACTTGGCATCACCCAGGTCTAGCTTGCTGAGATGCGTCAGTGGCCTCTTACACTCTTACAGATGGAAGAAAAACAGCCACTAAAGCAATGGAAGCAGGGCCACGCGGTGACACCCAACCCCATCTGATGGGCGGTCTGACAGCAGGGCTCTCCTGGCGGGGCAGGGGTCGGGCTCCCACGCTGTGACAGAACATCCTCAGAGGGCAGGAGCCTAAAAATACACCCCGCCCTGCAGAAGACCCCACGCTATCCCCGGTCCCCTCCGTCCTCTCATTCGTATTCCTCCCGGGGATTATGGAGAGGGACCGCTCATCGTTTCCTGCTCGGAATAATGCCCCCCCCCCCCACCCCCCCACCCCCCTCCCAGGCACCGTGCCGGAGCCCAGCAGCCTGTCTGTGTACTATTGTCCCGCCACTCACAAGCATTTATCATCAGCGCCGGCTATAATTGGAAACAGAGGTATTTATATTCCGACGCTCACTTACAAGGGCAACTGTCTGTTCTGATATTCCCCCAGGCTAATTCCCCTCAATCTGAATAACAGAGCAAAGACACCACCCTTAGCACACATGGGCTGTGCTCACACATACACACACACATACACACACACACACACACACACACACACACACACACACACACACACGCACACACACGCACACACACACACACACACACACACACATGCTCACACACTCACACACACACACACACACACACACACACACACACACACACATGCTCACACACACACACACACACGCACACACATGCTCACACACACACACACACACACACACACACACACGCGCACGCACACACATGCTCACACACACACACACACACACACACACACACACACACTCACACACACACACACACACACACACACATGCTCACACACACACACACACACACACAGACACACACACACACGCACACTCACACACACGCTCACACACACACACACACACACACACATGCGCACACACACACACACACACACACACATGCTCACACACACACACACACACACACACACGCATGCACATTATTACACACTCCAACTCTTATGCATATAGGCCTACACACAACTACACACCAACTGCTTACGTACGGACACGCAGAGCAAAACTTCACACAAACCTAAACACCAGCATAACATAGCTGTACAAAGACAGCCGGAAAAACCTCAAGTCACTGTAACTATAGACACAGCTACTTACAGATACACAACACAACACAACACAACTGTTCAAACATGCACAATGCAACAAATACAATGAAACCAACAAGAGGCAATAAAACAACACAAATATGAGTCACACATTACACTAAAATAAATACATTTTCAGAAATCTAGGGATATGTTATGAAACACTGGCTACAGAATGCTGGTGGATGTGGTGCCCTGGGAGGTAGCTGTCCTTGTTCCTCCTCTTTTGCCATGGCTTGTTTGGTGAGAAAATAATGTCTGAAAATGTCTGAAAAAAAGAGTGGCTGACTAAATAAAAGGACAGTTTTCCCCCAGGCCTGCTGTTGCGCTATAGAGCAGGGCCGAGGGAGACTGTGTATCTAACCCTAACCGTGCCGAACCCTTCACTGGGCGTGAGCCACCCAGAGAGAAAGCGTGAGTTAGAATAACTTAATGCAGAAATATCAGTGAGATTTAAAAAGCTGCCCGAGTTTGTATAGTAACTGAACCTCCGCCAACTCCGGCCCTGATTCCGAGCATGACTGCAGGTCACAGTCTGAAAGCCGAAGAGCCGCTCCAGAAATAAACCAACCATTTTCACCGGCAGAACCCAGGTCTAATTTGTTTGGTTTTTGTCAAGCGGTGCCGTTATTAGGAACATTTGACAGAATATTTGACTGGTTAATGATGACCTGCTGACTGCAGGCTGAGAGGCTGTGTGTTAATTCTACTCCAGCGCCCTAAAGCCTGACGCTTATGATCTGCAGCTGTGATGAGTCGGTGATGAGTGGTAGTGATGAGTTTGGGGTAAGTACCTGTGACTTGCCAGAGATCAGTAGCTGGAATTAGTGAGAGATCAAAGGTGTGCTGATCAGTCAGAGAGCAGCAGCTGAAGCATGTCAGAGATCAGTTGTCCTGATCAGTCAGAGATCAGTAGCTGTGATGTGTCAGATAGGAGCAGCAGCGGCTGGGCAGAGATCCATAGCGGGTGGAAATGCGTTCCTTAGAGTCTCCAAACCGCATATATCGGGCACGCACGTACCCCAGGAATGCGTGAGGAAAAGCACACACACGGAGTCTCCTGGACCCTTTCCCCTCCTTCGCTAATCTCACCGCTTCCTAAACAATGCGCAATTTGTTCATATCACAAATGGAGACACAAAGCAGCAGATAAGGTTACAGCCTGTCTATTGAGTTAAAACATGCAGGTGTGCTGTAGGACTACAGCACTTAATCCCTCAAAAGAGTGAATGAATGAGCAGGTAGAGGGAGGAGGGGGGGGGGGGGGGTGGGGGGGGTTGTGGGTTCACTGACTGATTTACTGAACTCTAACTTGTGCTTTTTCTGTCTTCTGTCTTCGCCCTATCTCTCTCTCTCTCTCTCTCTCACACGGTCACATCTGCTCTCTCCTTGAATACATCTGTATGTCCATATCTCTCTTCCAGAGTGTGAATTGCAGTGAGTCATCAGATGTTGTCTCTTCTTCTTCTGATCATCAGTCTGCTGTGACTGCCTTTCTTCTCTCTCTCTCTCCATCCCTCTCTCTCTTTTCCTTCCCCACACACATCAGACGGAGGAGGAGAAAGAGAGGTGTACTGTTTGTGATAAAGAACAATAGCGCTGCAGAGACGCTCTCACTGTGTACATTCCAACAGCTTGCACAACAACTTATCAATGGAACAAAGAGAGAGAACGAGAGAAAGAAAGAAAGAAAGGAAGGAGGGACAGCTGTGTGGAGGAGAGAGGTGGCAGACAACTCCTGCTCACTCTGTCACAACGCTGGGGGGGTCGCAATAGGGGGGGTCAAAGTTTCACCCCCACCTCTTAACTGTGTCGTGCAGTTCAAAAGCAGTGCATGCACTTGAAACTGAATATGAACCAGTAGCAAAATATAACACCAATCACTCACTTCAAATATGCACACACACACACTAACAATCACACGGACATGCACACACACACACCACACACGCACACAATGAACATATCCACACACACCCTCAGACACACAGTACCAGTCAAAAGTTTGGACACACCTACTCATAGGTTTTTTAAAGTTTTTTTTACTGTTTTCCACATTTTAGAATAGTAAAGTCATCAAAACAATGAGATAACACATTAAATTATGCAAACAAATCAAAAGAAAGTGTTATATTTTAGATTCTTCAAAGTAGCCACCCTCTGCCTTGATAACGGCTTTGCACATTCTTGCCATTCTCTCAACCAACTTCTGTGGTAAACAGGTATTCCACAGGTAAACAGGTGATGCTATCATGACTCTGTATAAAAGGATATCGAAAGACTCTTGATACCTTATTTCCAGGTAGAATGTGCAAAGCTGTTATCAAGGCAAAGGATGGCTACTTTGAAGAATCTAAAATGTAAGACGTTTTTTATTTGTTTTACACTTTTTTTTGGGTCTTTGCATAATTCCATTTGTGTTATCTGATAGTGTTGATGTATTTACTATTCTAAAATGTGGAAAACAGTAAAAATAACGGAAAAAAAAACTTTCTAGGAGTAGGTGTGTCCAAACCTTTGACTGGTACTGTATATATATACACACGCACATGTACACACACAATAACAATCACACAAACATGAACATGCACACGCACACACCCACACACACGCACACACACACACACACACACACACACGCACATACACACACACACACACACAGGTAAGCAGCTTGTGAAACTTGTTTGAGAGTAAACAGAGCTGCGGGCGCCAGGCCTGTGATGTGGACTGGGCCCCAGAGGAGGGGGCAAAGCTGCTTACAGAGGCATCTGTGGCCCATGGGCCCCTCACACCTCTCCAGGTGAAGCCCACGCTCTGACCCCTCTGTGTCACTCAGTCTTCGGGGCAATATTTGTTTTCATCATCATAAATATTAAATATGTGCAGAGCAAATATTTGAGTTTGGTGACCTTAAAGTGCTGATGAATTAATGCATTGATGGAGAGGGCTGAAGCATGAGAGGGCTCTCACAGATACGTCCTCACAGACCCTTCCAAACTGATTACTGTACACCTTCACACCGGGGGGTGGGGGGCCGGGGGGGGCGGGGGGGTCGGGGGTGCGTTCTCGGGCAAAAACTCAGAAGTGGGGGCAAAAAAATGACCGCTGGCTGACCCAAACCTTCAAGTGTTATCATTAGACATTCCTCTATCTGATAGATTAATGATGCGGCATCTCTCTCTCGCTCTCTCTCTCTCTGTCTCTCACTCTCTCTCACTTTTTAATGAGCCTTCCTGAAATATTTGGTGTGAGATCATTAGTGGTCATTTGACCCCTGAGGTGATTGATATATACCATCTCCTTTTGAACCTCGAGCAGATGTGACATGAGTGCCGTGTGTGAGGGGGGGGGGGGGGTTGGTACAGGGTACACTTAGCGGTGTAGAATTTCGGGCTCGTAATATTGCTTTAACAATGCTGTCAAAATGGATACACGGGTGGAAAACGTTGCATTCCATTGATCTCACTAGAGAACAAAACTAAAATGGCTGAAGCATTCCAAAGGTATTGGCTGATAGGTTGCCTTCAACCCACTCCCCCTCAACACCACCCCCCCAAAAAATGTGCATGCCACCAGAGAGACGACAGACCTCACGCCCTTCCCTCCATGCCCTGAGACTCTGCCTCCTGAGGAAGACGAAGGGCCAGCACTGCGTGGGGTGTGAATGAACGGGCCCCTGTGGGCCAAACGTACAGGTGGAGGGATGGGGGGGTGGGGGGGCAGGATGACCGAGAGAGAGTCTCCCAGCAGCCCTCTCTCCCGCCAGAGCTATGGCACGGTCAGCATAATAAGTCTTATCACGGTCACTGTGGCAGATCGTGCACGTTACACTTCACAGTCACCGTTAAAATACGAACACTTAACAGTAACTTTGAGAGGTGAAGCTTCACACTAGAGCCACGAGAGGGAAAACCTCAGTTTCCAGAAATCCACAGACTTGACAGTTACCTCCATCAGAGTTAGATGCATCCCTCTCTGGGCCTCATTTACTAAGACTTTTAGCATATGCAAAACCTTTTAGCACACGCAAAACCAATAACAAGACCAATGATTAGTCATGGCATTTGTTTTTCACCAATCATTGGTTACACTATTAGTTTTGTGTGTGCTAAATGGTTTTGCACGTGCTAAAGGTCTTAGTAAATTAGGCCCTTTGTGTTTGGAGAGAGCAGTACTGACATGTTCTCACAACACCAGTCTATTTTAGGACAGGTTTTAATCACCTTTGGACTCACCTTTTGCGACTCCCTTTAGCAACAACAGGGATAGATACAGCGGCATTCCCCATAAGAGAAAATAACTCATAAAATTTGAAAATAATCTCTCAACATAACCTGGCACCCCAGTCTCTTCCATAAATACGTACGCCGTTGAGCGATTGTCCTGTTCTCTGACCGTTTCTTCTTTTAACTCTCTTTTCTCAGTCTGTCCTTTTCAGATCTGTTCTATAGTTCTATATCTGTCCTCTCTCTGTAATTTAACATTAGCTCTTCTGCTAAACAAACCATAATTTCTGTAGCGGAAGAGCTAATGTGAAGTCTACCCCTATACGGGTATTCTGTTTCAGAATAATCTTCACTCGATAAACACATGGTTCCGATCTGAATGACAAAAACTTGACTTTAAACATTTTATGACTTTTGTAAGAGGGTGCATGCACAAGAGATTAAATAATTCAAATCCTTTTTTAAAACTCTAAAACTGCCACTGCTTTCAAGTGTGTTGATTTACGTTTTCTTTTAACAGATCATTTTAATGAAGCTAAATTATGCTCACAGTTTCTAGCAGTTAGTCCCTTGGGGTTGCATAAAACGTCTCTCAAAATAACAGCCACAGTTTTGTGTAAAGTCTATTTTTAAAATAAATGTATAAAACATGTTTTAGATGTAAATTGATTTTATTCATTGTCATTATGATAATCATAACCAATATAATTACACTGCTCCACGCTACTGATCTGAAACTGCTCCACACAGCTGATCTGAAACCGCTCCACACTGCAGATCTGAAACTGCTCCACACTGCTGCTCTAACTACTGCTCCACACTGCTGATCTGAAACTGCTCCATACTGCTGATCTGAAACTGCTCCACACAGCTGATCTGAAACCGCTCCACACTGCAGATCTGAAACTGCTCCACACTGCTGCTCTAACTACTGCTGATCTGAAACTGCTCCACACTGCAGATCTGAAACTGCTCCACACTGCTGATCTGAAACTGCTCCACACTGCTGATCTTAAACTGCTCCACACTGCTGATCTGAAACCGCTACACACTGCTGATCTTAAACTGCTCCACACAGCTGATCTGAAACTGCTCCACACTGCTGATCTGAAACTGCTCCACACTGCTGATCTGAAACCGCTCCGCACTGCAGATCTGAAACTGCTCCACACTGCTGATCTGAAACTGCTCCACACTGCTGATCTGAAACTGCTCCACACTGCTGCTCTAACTACTGCTCCACACTGCTGATCTGATAACTTCTTATAACTGGAAAATAGCTTTCGTCAAGCGACCACGCCCAGTGAAACGTTAGCCCATTTACACCAACACCAGCCACATGTTTACAGCTGCAATGTCTGCATTTATACTCGATTTACACCAACACTGACCAAATTGAAACCATGGTAGACCACCACTCACCATGCTATCAAGAAATTAAGACCAAACACTCACTATAATCACCCCATATTTGCACCAACAATGACCGCATAAACCAGCATGTTTACGCTATTGACCATGTTGACACAAACATCCCTCTGAACTCATGGACGTAACGGGGAGTTAAGTAGAGAATATTGTACGCTGGCTATTAAACAGAAAAGTGAGCTGTCGCCCGCTTATAAAAACAGCCATTCATAGAGCCGTCATGGCCGCCCACATTCTTTATTCCTCAACAGGATGTCTTTTACCACTCAGAGCTGCGATGATTTAACGAGCGAGAGTGTCGTTTTTCTCCGGCTTCAGGCAGCAGCGCTGGAACCCCCGCCCCCTGGTACCCCCACACGTCCCAGACGCACCCCGAAACAAAGACGCTAATGTGCGGCGGGTTCTGGCAGATGGGAGGAGTGCTGATAACGGCGCTGCCGTCTTTCCTCCGCGGGACCTCAGTACGGGGTGGGGGGGGGCTCTCCCATGGCGGGGACGGGGCGACTGGTCGGCGCCGGCCGCAGCACGCTGCCCACGGTGAGAGAGAGGGAACCGGCCCACCAGACCAGGAGCCGGCAGAGAAAACAAACAGGCACACAGCGCGCTGCTCACCGTCAGCAGGGAGCTGCACAATTTGGCCTCATGATCCCTGTGTCTCCTGGAGGGTTATCTGCTCCACACGCTATCATTTATCATAACATACACACACACACACACACACACGCACGCGCACACACACACACACACACACACACACACACACACACACACACACACACACATATGCGCAAACGCGCACACACACACACACACACACATACACACACACACACATACACACACACACACACACACACACACACACATATGCGCAAACGCGCACACACACACACACACACACAGACATGCACAAATGTGCACACACACACACACACACACACAGACACACTAATAGGCATATGCATGCACACACTATCATACACACACAATCTCTATCACACATACAGACTCAGACACACACACACACACACACACATATTTACACACATATGGTCGTGCTCAAGACAAGTATACACAGCCACACACTCAGATACAATAACACACATATTTTACATATAAATACCATCATACCACACATAAACACATACCCTCTCACTCTCCCTGTCTCACATGCACACACACACACACTTCTCTCTCTAGCCTCTCCTCCCTCCCCCTTTTGCCCCCAAACCTGATCCTGTCTTTGCCGGCTCCCCAATTCCCCAAAGCGCAGTGAAACCTGACACCAGCCCCAGCGCCCCGCTGCCAGTGTGGCACAGACCATCTCGAGCAATTAACCCCAGTCACTCCCCAAGTCCCGAAACACACATACGCTCATTAAGAAGGCACAAACTTATTCAAATCTTTAACCACACAAGGTCAGCATTAGCCCACTCTTATTCCTTTACCACCTTGGCAAGCCAATACCTGCTGTTTCCCCGGCTACCACGTCGTTTCCCCCCCTCCTGCCCCGTCCCCGTCCCCTCCCCTCCAATCTCCGTCTCTCTCCCCCCCCCCCCCTTTTTTTTTTGTTTGAAAAATGTCAATGGAGTTTTTTTTCGGGACACACAGAATGCAGTTGTGTATTGGTTTTGTCAGCCACCATAAAGGAGTCCTCGAGGTGTCAGAAACAGCGGTGATTTGTGTTCTGCTTGCAGTCCTCCAGTGTTATAATGGCTTTCTCATCCAGCCCAGCCCGTCCAGCAAAGGCAGCTGGTCCACTCGCTAAAGGCCGCTCCTCTCAGCAGGCTCCTCTTGCATAACCATTTATTTTACAGATTTTTAAAGCGCCTGAAGGATTTAATTATGTACACAGACAACCCCTATAAACTCTATTCTGAGATTTTTATTGACTTTTGCACTGGGCCGCCCTCAGGCATTTTCAATTAACCATTTATAAGAGAAAACTGCAATTAAATTAAACTTTGTGTAAAGCAGAGCCACATAATTTCCATTCTTTTTCGGCAGGGCTTTATCTTAAATGAGATGGTGTGGATATGCGAAACAGCTGTAGCGCCTGGACGCAGATCCGCTAGGCCTCTCCGGCGAGAGACACTGATACTCTGGCACGGCCTTCCAGGCCTGTTAGGGTGACAGGGGCCATGACTCGCCGCGGATCCCGGTGACCCGCTGCGCCCCGCGCTCTTAGCCTTAATTGCATGTTGTGAAACTTTAGGAGAATCCCAGTCATCTGGGTATTCACGGGCCTTTCAGCAGACAGCCAGCTTTCAGTGCCACAATGCGGAGAAGCGCGTGAAGGGGGAGAGAGACAGAGCGGGAGAAAGAGAGAAAGAAGAGAGAGAGAGAGAGAGAGTGAGACAGAGGACTAAAGGCAGGCTGATGTCATGTCTTTTTTTTTTTTTTTTTTGCTCAGAAAAAGTAACAATGCTGGAGTCCTGCTCCTTTGTGCGGGGCTTGTGAGAAGAGCGCTGGTATTTTTACAGGCCGAAGATCTGTGCGCTCATAACAATGTGGGTACACTGCTCCCAGTGGGGGGCTGCTGTGAAATATCCCCCCCCCCCCCCACCACACCACCCTCCACCCCCCGCCCCAGCCATGAGCCTGCATTAAAATGGGTCTGAAACAGTCAGCCCAGAGGCGCTGTAATTCCTAAACAAGGGCCCGACACTTCACAGCTCTGGAGTAATGGATTAATTTGAACCTAATGTGGCCCGAGTTTACGGCGGCGCTGGTGGAGACGAGGCCCGCGGGCCCAGGGCTGGGTCTGGGCTCCACATCTGGGAGTCACATGGGCCATGAGACTCATTACTGGACCCCCGCTGGGCCTACCTGTCGCGTTCTGCCGCGCCACCCCACCCCCGCGCTCCAGCCCCAGCCCAATATGGGAAAGTACCATTATCCAAAAAACCCTCTGACTCTCTCCCTTTCTCTCTCAACTCTCTCGCTTTCTCCATCTCCCTGTTCTCTCTCTCTCTCTCCTGAATGTGTGTGCCACATTGCAAGAACCCCCCTGAGGATTCTGGGAGATGTAGGAGGTGTGGAAAATCCTGGTTGAGTCTGAGGCCTAGAATCTGGAGACTGTTATTGCAGCCAGAATGCGCTTTTATTGGTTTAGTTTGTGGGCCCTATAGCTCCGACGAGGACTGTGCCAGAAAACCCATGCTACCCTGCTACCCTGTTGGTGAACATTCCGGAAAAAACATGTCACCCTCTTGTACGGCCTTTAAAACCACATTTGCTTAGGCAGTTGATAGTCAATCACAGTAATCTGACCCGACAGACAGCAGTTCTCTCTGGCCTTTCTTCCTCCATGGAAGAACATGCTTGTGATTAATTATAATTTTCACAGACAAATACTCTTGTATTTGTTATCCCTTCGGAGCTAAAAACATTGCACCGCCTTGCTATGGAACACCCTCCTTTGTCTTACATGTGCGTATACTTAAAAATCTGAAAGTTTGAACAGACTTCAAAGGAAAGAGGTAACAGGCTGTACTGTGCAGCATAGGGATCATTTGGAGGTGCTGTGCGCTGGACTTTTTAATTCCTGATTGGCCCTCAGCAGGTGGGCCCGAGTCTACCCAGCATGCTTCACTCTAATTGTCCATCTTGTGAGTGCTTTTCCAGGTGAAAATACTTTGCGTTCTGTTGTAGAGAAATTAGTTGGCAAATAAAGATGAGAAAATAAGCAAACCAGGAAGGTTTGTTACAATTGCTTTGTGGATATAATTTGGGGAAAGACTTAAAAAGTGCTCTATTGTCTCTGTAAATACAACTATGGCTAATACCACTGTTAATGTTACAGCTGATAGTATTATTATTCTAAATAATGCTTCTACTGCTCATAAGAAATACTAAATGAGAGCCCAATAATAACTGTCCTTTTTAAAACCATAACCCTTTAGTTGCTGATAGTCGCTTGTTTCAAATTAGTGCATAACAAGTACAGTCTGTAGGTGGTGCAAGGAGCTGCATCTGGTCCAGGGGGTTGTGGATTTCACTTCCCTAAGTTTCTTTTAGGGCTTAACAGATCTGAAAATTGAAATTTAACATGATATAATGTTCCTGAAAAAGGACACACAAAGTGCCTTTGTCAATATTCCAGTGTTTTTGTTTTTTCACATAAATTTGTTTCAAAAATACACTTGGAAGTACGGTTACTTCAGATAATGACATTCCGAGGTGTTTCTACAAAACCATACTTTCCAGTAACTCTAAATCCAAAGTACTAAAAGCTAATGCTGTTAAAAAACTAAATTATTATACTTTTATCATTTAATATGGTATAGTATGTTTTACAAACATTCTCTTTGGTTCTCTGATTTTTGGGGAAGAATGTGACCTCAAAAATGTTTCCATATAATAAGTGGGGTTTCCTAATTTGATTGCTTCCATTAATTGACTCATAGCTCACTTACTATTATGTGAATTAAAGACCATTAGTATTTGGAGCACTGCACAATCTGATAACAGTGTGTTATTCACACAGGACAAAATTTCCTATTTGTAAAAAAAAAAAGTGAAAGCTTAGTTGTTTGATGGCTCTATGCACACATTTCTCCAAGAGAAATACTGATATATCTGTCAGGGGAGGCAGACATTTCCTGAACTATCTATAAACATGGCCAAGTAACAGAGGAAGAAATGCACAGAGGAATAATGCTTTCAACACATTATGAGACATATAGTCAGAAACACCAAGGAATGGTGTCAAGAGATTACACTTATACTCCTTAGTCTGGGAGCGACGGACTGGCAATTCAATTAAATTAAACAGTTTGAGGCCAAAATACACTTATTCTGCTTAAGTAACTAAGACCATTAACAATTAAGCTCCATTCATCTTAAGGAGCGCAGTTTGCCATTTAAGTCCAATATTACACTGCTCTAGAATGGAACTTTTTGAATGTGTCTTTTTTCTAAATCCCCAAATTTAATGTTATTTTTTCATTGGGCCATAATTGCTGTGAGATGTACAGCACATCTGAATAGTTCTAATGGCATGAACACCCCCATCACATTCATATCTAACACCGTACGTGAACACACTCTGTACTGCAATGAAAATGCTAATCTTTCCAAACTGACATTAAGTATAATATTATATATAATATATAAGCATATATAAACATTTAAAATGACAATTTTATTCAAGTTAAAAATGGTAAAAGTAAAAGTAAACTAATAGTTCAATCATCAGCATAATGTTATTAAATATAAAATAAATTGAAGTGAATTTCTGGTATAATAATAATAATAATAATAATAATAGGAAAATCTAAATCACATGATTTCTAAATTATTTACTACCAGTATTACTAATATAAATAATATTAACAATAATAATAATAATAATAATAATACATTTGATTCTAGGGAGTGAGAGATCTGGGCTGTCTTTTTATCAAAAACCTGCAGCCTCAGAGCAGGTCACATACATAGAAATGTACTCCTATCCAAGCAATGATGATATTATTATTATTATTATTATTATTTTAAAAACCCAAACAACATTACAGGGACATGTTCATTCAGTGAACGTCTCACAGCACAGCCTTTAGTCCTGAGGTGTTTGCTGTGACACATACACGCACATACGCAAACTTGCACACAAACACACACTGCGTGGATGTGTATTTGTGTGTGTGTGTGTGTGAGTCTTCAGAGTGGTGTAGTTGAGAGTGCTGGTCTCAGTGCAATAAGGAGTGTTATCTGTGATCTGTGATCAATCTTGGGTGAAGTGGCTGGTATGAGGGGAAGTGGGGTCGACCCGTGCCCCCCTCCACACCCCCCCATTCTCCCCCTGGGGCGGGCCGAGCTGGGAGAGGAACACGCAGCACAGCACACAATTTTCAGCTTGGCTGACTTTACTTTCTCTACCAGGCCTCATGAAAACAAACTGACAAAACAGAGGACACAAAATTAATGACCCATGCCCCCTGTCGATTGACTCCTGGTCACAGCACCCCCCCCTCGCCACAGCCACAACCCCCTCGCCACAGCCACAACCCCCCCCTCCCAAATCCAGGACCAGGGCATCTGGTTTAAATTGTCACGGACAGAGGAACGGACAGACAGAGGGGGAAAAACAGAAAACATGAGAAGGGCTTAAATTCACCACTCATTATCATGTGTTAATATTAATGAGCGTGGGGGAAAAGTGAAGCCATAACCAAAAACATTTCTCGTCTGTGAGAGCGTAGTCTGGCGAACCGGACTGCACGTGTGCTGGAGGGAGAGTCCCTCACGCCCTTCCTAAATGGGATAGCATGGGATATGCTGCCCTTGCTGGCACGCATCGGCACGTATTGGCACACGCTGGCATGAATTGGCACACGCTGGCCAATATTTTAGCTTCTCACCCTGGCCACAGACTGTCCCATTGTTCCTGTTTATACGTGTGGAAACATCGCCCTGGGTTACCACACATCACCCTGGGTTACCACACACCCATGTTATTAAGATCATCAGCAATGTATACTGCTTATGTTGTTAATAAAAAAAGCATTGATATTGTCTTTTCTTAACGTTGATCGGCATGAATTTCCATGTTACTGTGGGAATAACTTCAGATATGTTTACAGGGCTGATATACATCTGCAGTGCTTGTTTATTGAACAGAAGTGAGATTGTACATTGGAGACAAGTGGAGCCATTGACCCTGATGATAATATAACGTTTCTACTACATCATAAGTACTGCACCCGAGCCAAAATGTCAGCCCCTGTCAGTACAGCTTGACCCGAGAGTCGGGGAAGGATTAAACATTCCCTGAACGCAGTACGCCTTCAACTCTCCCACATATTCAGCTCTACCCAACAGACAATAGACTATCAGTGAGCCTGACAAGTGAAACCATATCACAGCGTCTGTTATAAATCAAAAATATATCAATTAACAAAAGAGGAATCATTCTAAACTGTGAACATTATTTTGACACCAAGAAAAAAAAAGTGCCACGACAATGTCAATTGCGCAGAGCATATGATTTATGAAATCATCCTGACCTATACTACTACTATTAATACTAAGTATATTTCATACAAATTCTAATACTCTAATACCATTAGTGCGATTATATAAAATGGATCCTTACAGAGACATTTCAGATTGTCCAGGGACAGCACAGTTTGCTCTACCTGCCTGTGACAGCCAAAGAGTTGAGGGAAAACGCAGAAGCTAAAACACAGCGGTTATTTTTGCCCAGCCTCACGCAGATATGGCTAATCATGTGGAAAACATGTCTGAGAATGCTGACACTGTGACCGACCGCAGGCAGAGGTGAAATACTCCTAGGGTGGGGACCGAAAACACTGGCACCATTATGTCAAGAGTGCCGCAGAAACGTTGCAAAAAGCAAATACGCTCGACTTCAGGCACCGGTTTAATTTTTAACCGGGTGGCAGATGAAGTGAAAGCGCCCTATCAGTCAAACTGCATTAACCGTGGGCCCACTCAAGCAACGTCCTCTCCCCTCAAAGACCTGACCCTCCACCCACTTCAAGAACAAACGGACGAAAAGCCTTTCTTCTCCTGCAGCCTTTATCTCACTCTTCCCACCTCTAATTATGGAGTGCTTTTCCTAAAACAAACAGATCAGGGCCAGCGAGCATTTCTCTTCCAGACAGGCTCCATGAGGTAACCTACCTTTCCCAACAGATTTATGGGCAATCAACATCTATCGAAATGTCTGGGCCAGTTTTAGAGCATTACAGGGGGTGGGGGGTGGGGTGAATGTCATTAGTGGACCCCCCGCCCCCAGCTGTGTTCTCCTGCTTGTCATTCAATGCTCTTTACTGATTCATCGTCCTTTCTCAACATTTTTAGGTAAAGACATTGATCCTTTCCTCAACCAGACAGGGACACATGATTAAAATGAGGCAGCTACACCAAGTAGTGTATGTGTGTGTGCGCATGCCTGTGTGTGTGTGTGTGTGTGTGTGTGTGTGTGTGTGTGTGTGTGTGTGTGTGTGTGTGTGTGTGCGCGTGTGTTGCACAAACGTTGACTTGATTTGATGAAAGCATTCTGATTGTTTTTCGTTTGGCCCATGTATAACGTTGCATGTAAAAAAGAGAACAGTTTGAACATACCAACCAGCTCACCCTTACCATGCAAAGTTTTAAAGTCATTATTTCCTCTGCACACAGACAGGAGTGGTAAAACAATGCAGCACAAGACACCTGCATAACCAGTCCAAATAAACCATCTAACTTATCTACAGTATATACCAGTACAATTAGTCAATATAACAAATACCATTCATTTATATAACTAATACCTTTCATTTATATAACAATACCCTTCATCTGTCCTGAAAAAACAGGTAGTGCTTAAGAATCATAAGCAATAAGGCTCAGGAGGACGCGTCATCCTTCCCAGTGCGGTGGGACCTCAAAATAATCAACTGTGTTGTAATGTCGGGGTACTCGTGCTGCACTGTTGTTGCACCGATATTGATGTTAGCAGAAGTTCTGCTGCTTGACCGATGCTGTACATACAGGGCCCTGCGGATAGCTCTCACTCCCTCTCATCACTGCAGGCCAATCGCTGCTTTAATACAAATTGCTTCATTAATGGGCAGATGCTGCTGGCAATTAAAAAGGTTTGATGTTGCATGCACATCTTGGTTCTACTCACGCAAAATGGATCTGTGTGCCTCCATATTTCACTGCGACACACGGGGTGACGCCGTTTAGCAAAGATGACCTCACCACCGTTGTCCCGGACACAATTTGTGTGCTTTTTAAAATCCACGCTCAGATGTAGTCTCCGCTAGGTCACGAGTTTTGTTGCCCCGAAACGCCTCTATCCGCACTCCCCTGCAAGGTTTCACCAATGCAAACAGGAAGTTCTGGAATGTGAGTGAGGCCTGTTCTAGAATGTAGAATTCTACATTCTACATTGTCGGTAGTTCTTGAATGTAGAATGTAAGCGAGGCGTGCTTGCATCAGGCGAACAGGTGAACAGGTGGGGGGGGGCACATCCATAGCAGTCCACCTCTCACCTCCTCCCACTGCTCGGCCCACTCCCGGCCTCACTCTCACTTCCTGTCCCAGGTGCACACACTCTGTTTATCATTTTGATGAGCTGTTGTGATGTGAGGAGGAGAAAATTGATAGGGCCAATCTAAACATGGGCGAACATGTCCCACACAAAGAGAAGTCCGTAATCCAATCCAGGCTTCATTTGAATGTGCTGTGGGGGGGTAATCTGCAGCCACTGAGAGTCCAGGTGGCGAAACAATCAGACAAGTATCTGTCTCATCCCCGTACTCACAGTAAATCCCTCCTTTGCTCTCTCTGTGAGTGACGGTGAACACAGGGGGGGGGCGGAGCCAGCGTGTCCGGTTACCCAGCCGGGCTAAAGACATGGAGGGTCACATTTCCAGATCACGTTTCTCTCTCTACAGTCTTTCATTCGTTCTGTATTCCTCAAAACTTTCACAAGCACCTTAACCCCCCCCCCCCCCCCGGTTCCCACCTGAGGTTCCTACCCCTTCACTTTGTTGAGTCGACAGCACCAATCACAGCAGAGCACAGGTCAAGCCCCGCCCACTGACCTCTAACTTGTCTAACCTGGACTCCTTATGGCTTCATGAGAGAAACTCCGATGCCTACGCCAGGGCAACTATATCAAGCTTCAAACTTTAGGACTATTTAATGAACAAACTAATCAGTACAAATCAGATTAATGTGTCAAAATGTGCATTTGTGCCTCTTCCCTCTTTCCTGTCAACCCCACCTTCTTTCCGCCTTCCAAACCCTCTTCTTGCCACCCCCCCAATCAGCACGCCCTCTCGCCCTAGGCTGCTGACCAGTAATGGACGAACTGTTATTTCTGCTGAATAAAATAAATTTACTAATGAACAAGTTTATATGATTGATGACCTGCAGAGCATGTGTTGCCTGCAGCAAAAAGAAAGAGAGGGAGAGTGAGAGAGGAGAGGCACTGAGAGGGAGGCAGAGAGAGAGAGAGAGAGAGAGAGAAGAGAGAGAACAGAACAGGAGGGACAGAGGGGGAGAGAGAAAGAAAGAGACAGAGAAAAATGAGTTAAAAGCAAACATTCCAGCAGTTGATCCAGCTCTTGTGTTGAGTCTTAAGCAGTGTAGTCAACCTGCACTTTGGCCCCACTACATCAGGGGTGCCCCATACAGTCTTTATGTATACAGCGCATGTGAGTGTGTGTCATCGTCTTTTACATTACCTATCTTCTCACTGGTCTGAGGTCAGGTCTGAGAGTTTTATGTAATGAATGAGTTTATGAGTTAATCAATAGCAGCCGTGCACTGCATCCCACTCCTGCCCTCATAATTTTACTGAGCATTTTGTTAAAGGGATATTTCACTCTGCTGTAACGCAAGTCATTTTGTGGGGCCTAACCCCCCCCCCCCCCCCCCCCCCGTTGTATTTGCATAGCGTGAATACCAGCAACATCAGCTGTGTCTGCTGACCGTTAACAGCAGTTTGTGCTTCAAAACAATTAATTTCGGCCAGGTCCAGAATATGAATGGGAGTGAATTGGGAGCCTGACAACCGGGAGGAACGGCGATGCTGTTGTTAACGGTCAGCAGGGACAGCTGATGTTGATACTATGCAAATATGGGGTAGGGTCCACAAAATGACTTATGTTATCCCAAAGTGAAGTAATATAAGTCCAGCCATCCAGGAGCACAAGTGGTGACTATGTAATTAAAAGAAAGGTAAGAGACGTACACGCAGCTAAGAGGATGCAAGTCACTCTCGACTTCTTACAGTCATATTCCTGCCCTAGAAAGGGTACAAAGGTGCCTTGCGGTCTCGATGCGCTACTCAAAACTGGTCCACCGGCGGCTGACGAGCGGACCGCCGGCGGCCCCTCCTCCTCGCCCTCATAATGAGAGTCTGATGAGCACATGTCTGCAGGTGTGTAGAGAGGGTGCCGGTCTGGCCAGTACAGAGCTGCCAAACTGAGATCTCAATGAACTCCACTGCAGGCCCAACGCATGGGCACACAACTCCAGAGCCGCACAGAGACGGCCTGATTGAGGTTGGGCCACTGCAGGCCCACGCATGGGCACACAACTCCAGAGCCACACAGAGACGGCCTGATTGAGGTTGGGCCACTGCAGGCTCACGCATGGACACACAACTCCAGAGCCACACAGAGACGGCCTGATTGAGGTTGGGCCACTGCAGGCTCACGCATGGACACACAACTCCAGAGCCACACAGAGACGGCCTGATTGAGGTTGGGCCACTGCAGGCTCACGCATGGACACACAACGCCAGAGCCACACAGAGACGGCCTGATTGAGGTTGGGCCACTGCAGGCTCACGCATGGACACACAACTCCAGAGCCACACAGAGACGTCCTGATTGAGGTTGGGCCACTGCAGGCCCACGCATGGGCACACAACTCCAGAGCCGCACAGAGACGTCCTGATTGAGGTTGGGCCACTGCAGGCTCACGCATGGGCACACAACTCCAGAGCCGCACAGAGACGGCCTGATTGAGGTTGGGCCACTGCAGGCTCACGTATGGACACACAACTCCAGAGCCGCACAGAGACGGCCTGATTGAGGTTGGGCCACTGCAGGCTCACGTATGGACACACAACTCCAGAGCCACACAGAGACGGCCTGATTGAGGTTGGGCCACTGCAGGCTCACGCATGGGCACACAACTCCAGAGCCGCACAGAGACGGCCTGATTGAGGTCGGGCCACAAAGACTTTAGTTTGTTTCAAGGCATGACATTCAGACTAAAACAGAAGATGTTATTCTGAACATAAGAAAATGTATTCTGAGGCTTTGATGGTTTCAGCCTTTACTTCTCTGAGTAGGTATCCAGTATTATTAATTTCCTTAAATTTTTAGTCATGTTAAAGAAACATGAAATCTCAGTTCTTGGTTTTATATAGAATTTTTTTTTTTAAAAGGACAAGGGAGGGGGGGGTGTAGCCTGTAGAGCACTATCCACACGCTCCTTGTGAGCCACGACGTCGGTGGTTCGAATCCGACCGTGCGACCTTTGTCGCATCTCTCTCCCTCTCTCACACTCCACATTCTTCCTGTCTCTCTACACTGCGCTCTCCAATAAAACTGAAAAAGCCCAAAAAAAAACATTTAAAAAAGAGGCCGAAGAGCTTGCAACAATGAGCAAAACATACATCAACTCATAGAAAATACTTCCCGTTAGTTCATATCCACACTTACTATGTTCCTGATTGCAGCATACCCACAGAACCAGAAGTGAGCAGAGAGAGAGAAAGAGACAGAGAGAGAGAGAGAAGGGGGAGAGAGAGAGGGAGAGAGGGAGAGAGAGAGAGAAGGGGGAGAGAGGGAGAGAGAGAGAGAGAGAAGGGGGAGAGAGAGGGAGAAAGAGAGACAGAGAGAGAAGGGGGAGAGAGGGAGAGAGGGGGGGGGGGGGTACAAGCAGATGCTGAGCAGAGTGTTGAGTTGTGCCAGAATCTTTGAGCGATTCTGAGGGAGCGGACCAGAGCCCTCAGATCTGGGGTAATAATTACATCAAACTACTGTTCTCAGATCAGATCCATATGCACCACTGCTTTTACTGTAAGCCTGCAACACCAAGTCCCACACAATCTGCTTTATACATCCGCTGTATCTAACAGGCTAACCTCCTGATCCCATCTGCTTTTACAAGGCCCAGATGGACGGTTATTGAGCAGAGCTGTCATTTAGCTTACCAGAAATCTTAAATTATACACTATCTTTATAGGAGCACCCCCCTGCACACACTCTCACCCCCCTGCACACACTCTCACCCCCCTGCACACACTCTCACCCCCCTGCACACACTCTCTCACTCCTATTTACCACTGATCCCAAGATTCCCACGGCGAAATAAGAGCCAAAACAGAACGGGAGACGTAAGGGCTGGTGGATAGATGAAAGTGTTGAGTATAGCGTGTCAGCGTTATTTAACTGTGTTGAGGCTAAACCTGTGTGTTGAGTGCTGTTGGGAAGAAGAGCGGTGGGAGACCTCTGACTCGATAAAGAGATCAGAAGATTTAATTCCGGGAGATCGGCGCGGCGAGGGCGGCTGATTGGCATTACCCTAACGAGGCGTAATTACAGCCTGAGGCGCGCTCGCACTGCAGCGGTTTAACGAGGCCGCCACCCCACCCGCCACAGTCATCGCCCCACTGCTATTAAACACAACTTTAGACTTTTAACTGCCCTCGCATGTGAGGTAGTGCATTCCACGGAGGACACAGGAGGAGGAGGAGGAGGAGGAGGAAGAGCCACTGCCCTCTCCCTAGTGTCACTCGGTGAGTTAAAGCTCATCACTACTGCAAGTGCTCAGTCACTCTGAAAACACACATATATAGGCATAAACTCTCTTTCTCTCTCTATTTCTCTCAGACACGCATACTGAACACACACACACACACACACACACACACACACACACACACAGTACATACAGTCAACACACACAAACAAACACATCAAACAGTCGTAAACACAAAACTTCACTTTCACACACACCACACCCCCCCTCTCCCTCTCACTGGAAGGGGTATTAGCAAGCCAGTAGGGGGCAGTCTACTCTCTAAACCAGGGGAGGGCAACTCCAGTCCTGGGGGGCCAGTGTGTATGTAGGTTTTTGCTGCCACCACTTACCCTGCCTCATTCAGCTAATTAGTCATACACAACAACACAGATTCACTCGCAGATTAAACCACAATAAAACACTAAAATGCATACAGGCACAAGAACATTCATCAGCTGCTGTTCATATGGCAGAATGTAGCTAAAATATCAGCTAACGTAAATGATTGGGCTAATTAAATAATTAAGGTTAGTCTGAAATCCAGAAACAGATATGGCCCTCCAGGACTGGAGTTGCCCAGCCCTGCTCTAAGCCATACCAATGCAGTGCCACTGCTGTTTGTACATTTTGAACAATAAACAGCAATCTCTTGGTCTCATAGAGCCGGGGAGGGGGCTTCAGTCAGCATTATTATTATTATTATTATCATGTTATACTTCCTGTCTGTGTGAGTGTTGATTTTACTGTTAATTTTAGATAGTCTTATTTCTGTATCTGTTTGTTCATTTCTAAATTGTAAATACCGTATATTCAGTTATGTATGTACATGACTACCATTTGGGGATCAATAAAAAAGTTTTAAAAAAATAAATAAAAATTAAAAACACAACCCCGTCCAGCACACTCGTGATGGTGTCAGATGACCAGGGCTGCGAAAGGGGATGACCGCGACCGCAACCGTCCCGGCAGAGACCACAGAAGAGGAACGTGGAACGTGCAGAAGAGGAACGGCTCCAAAACGGCGTCTACGATTGAACCAGGTTTATCCGTAGAGACCAGACTCTGTTTACAAAGGAGGCCCGTCTTCCAGAGCAGGGCTGACCTCAGTACAGCCCGCAGCTCAGTCTGGACGACGGCTTCTGCTGGTTTATTATAGACCAGGCTGATCCTGATACAGCCCCCTGCACCAGCTGATCCAAAAACCCACACCATTAACCATAGACCACACCACTGACCCCAACACCCCCTCAGAAAACAGACCACACCTCTAACCCTAAATTATACCTTTGATCACAGACTACACATTTGGCTGGGTGACACGGCTGACTGCAGGCCACACCACTGCCCAGAGGCCACAGCTCTGACTGTATTACAGGGGCCAAGAGGTAACAGAAGAGGAGCAACACAGCCACACCACGACACAAACACACACTTTCACACAACACAAATCCTCTCAAACACACTAACACTTCTTTCAAAACCACTCCCGTGTATATATGTTAAAACACCACACACAAACACGCTCTTTTTTTCTTTTCTTTTTTTTTTAACCTTTATTTTAGCAGGGGGGACCCACTGAGACCAAAATCTCTTTTCCAGGGGGGCCCTGCGGCAATACAAAGTTAAAAGCATAAACAAAGTTAAAAAGCAAAGTATAACACATAAAACTTACATACATACCATACATACACATACAAACACTTTCACATAACACAAATTCTCTCAAACACATTAACAGTTCTTTCAAAACCATGCCCTTGCATATACATTCAAACACACACAAACACACTATCAGACAACACATAAATCCTCTCGAACACACTAACAGTTCTTTCAAAACCACTGCTGTGTGTATGTACATTAAAACACCACACACAAACACGTTCTTTCACACAGCACAAATTCTCTCAAACACGCTAACAGTTCTTTCAAAACCACTCCTGTGTATATACATTCAAACACACAAACACACACACACACACACTTGTGTCCAGCAGGTTTCTGGCAGACGCAGTCGTTTGTGGGCACGGGTTTCTCGGGGGGGTCTCAGTGGAGCTCTGTTTTTGTCAGGAGTGATTAATGACGGCACATCATGGTAACATGAAGGAGAAGCACATTCATCGACACAAAGAGCCACACCAGCGGCCTCTCCGCCAACCACCTCATTAACCGGGTGTCCAAGTTACCGGCAAATACCGGCCTACTGTGCCAGGCTTCTCCGCAAAGAGGGGGGGGGGGGGGGTTAGGGGCGGGGCTACAGCAGGGACAGGAAGGGGAGGGGCTTCTTTCTTCATTAGGAATACGCAACAAGACCACAACCTCACATGGACAAGGAGCAGGTCTGCGCACATGTGGGGCCACGTGGGCCCCTTCCCCAGCCCTAGTGATGTCATCCTCCCATCAGCCGCCTGTAATTAGCACACATTCTAGAAGGGGTTTCAGGTGTAAACGGGCACGTACTAAGTACCCCCCATTTTCTTACACTTCACTCATCGCGTCACACACGCGACACGCTTCCCTCTCTAATGCACAGCGCACTTCCCGTCCGAAATGCGTGCGCGTGATGCACCTCTTCCCAGACTCACGGTTTCACCTGTTTGTATGCAGAGACATTGTACATACAGTATGCCACATATAGCAGATGTGTTAAAGGACCAGGATAGAGAGGTGTGCTTTACACACAGAAATAGGACAGAACACTAAGGAGGACTAAAAGGGATAGAAACACATGCTAAGCATCTGAGCGTTGATTTGTGCCGGAATGTTCTAGTGATTCTGAGAGGCGGTGGGCCAGAGCCCTCAGATCTGTAATCACATCAAACTACTGTTCTCAGATCAGTCCCATATGCACCTCTTACTGTTGGGCTGTAACATTTAATCCCACATTGAATCGAACAGACACACACACACATGCATACACACTAAGACACACACATGCTAGCGCAAACACAAAACATGCACACACATGTGCCCATATACACACAGTTCAAAGCATACAACACATGAAAGCAAACATATGCAAGCAAAAGAACACAGACACATACACACATGCACGCACACGCACGCGCACACACACACACACACACACACACACACACACACACACACACACACACATGCTTAAATGCACCCACAGTCACACACATAAGAGATCATCCTTGTTGTTTACAGCTCTCTCACAGCAGATGCACCAGCCTTATTCATCTGCTGGCGAGGTCAGGAGCACCCCCAGCCTCACAGAGGGATGGCTCCTCTCTAAGAGCTCCTAAATATTAAAATACAGCTCTTGTCCCGGCATTACAAACCACTGAGCTCTGTTACATCCTCATTTAAACAGATAAAGAATGAGGCAAGTGCCACGGTAAATATACGAGGCCGTTGCGAGTAAATCACGTCCGTCATCATCTCCATGTTAGATATTTAATGAACTTCGACAGGCTTTTGCTGCCTCTTAGAGTCACCACTCTGTAGCTGTTCTGAAGAGGTGACAGTGTCTCATCCACTAAATCTTCCCCGTCCCACAGAGTATGAAATCTCCCTTTATTTGCAGGCTGTGTAGTGCCTGCAGATTTATTACTCTTCATTATTTAACAGGGGCGCTGCGGGGCTGGGGAGGGAGGGGCGGGGGTGGGGGCGGGGGCAGGGGGGAGGGGTCAGCCTCATCCTCAGAGTGGATGCTTTGTGATGAGATGGCACACCGGTCGTCAGCTCCTCGCTGTTTCTCTTAATCCTGTGCCATGAGCAGATGCTGATGGTCATGTGATTTATGACGGTGACAGGAGCCTGGGCTCCGCCGGGGATCCCGTCGCCGTCACGCCGCGCACCCGCGGCACACGGAATCCGTGCTCCGATCACGCGTGGCTCCGGCGCCAGGGTCAGGCGGGTGACAGCGGTGACCCCGCCGTGACCCCAAAGTGACCCGAGATTCTGAGAGGGAATCGTTCATCATTGGGCCCTCTCAATGTTAGCCTGCTCGGGTCAGGGGTCAGAAGGCAGAGGTCATGGGTGACAGGGATGCACTCGCTACTTAAACAGAGAGGATGAAAATGGACGGACCTCTGGACAAAGGACCACACACCTGTCCTTACATACAAACACACACGCACAGACACACTCACACGCACACACGCAAGTGCACACCAGACAAACACACGCATGCATGCACATGCAGACACAGACACACGAGCACACACATGCACAGACACACACACTCTCAAATCCAGACACACACGTACGTGCACATATGCACACACATACACACACACACAGCTGCATCACTACCGAGTCTCAGTTCCAGTAGCAGGAGGGATGCTTGTCAAGACAGGACTCTTATTCTGTCCCCTGAAAGCTGGGAAGAACCTGGAGTTCATGGACTTTTGATGCCCCTGCGATGACCCCGCTACACTGTGCCATTACCCCGCCCCTCCTCCACCCCCCCTGTGGTGTCTTTGTGTCCCTCTCTGCTCCCAGTCTTGAGTTCCCTCCAAATATAGTTTTTCACCTGTCTGAGGACCCCTCCCGATTTCCAGCCACTGAACAGGAATGTCCTCAAGAAGCCATGGCAGGAAAGCTCTCTATACAAGTGAGAATTACTGACAATATCTCTGCCTATGCCAGAGGGAATATGTGTCTCCAACTGAGAGAATTACAGTCTCTCTTTCTGGGAGAGAATTACTGGCATTCTGCTGATCCCAGTGAGAATTACAGATACACCAAATCCTATAGATAATTACAGACACACACTCGATTCCAGGGAGAATTACAGACACACTCAATTCCAGAAAGAATTACAGACACAATCTCAATTCTAGAGAGAATTACAGACGCAATCTCAATTCCAGGGAGAATTACACACGTAATCTCAATTCCAGGGAGAATTACAGACACACTCTCAAATCCAGAGAGAATGACAGACACACACTCAATTCCAGAGAGAATGACAGACACACACACTCAATTCCAGAAAGAATTACAGACACACTCAATTCCAGAGAGAATTGCAGACACACACTCAATTCCAGAGAGAATTACAGACACACTCTCAATTCCAGACAGAATTACAGACATACTCTCAATTCCAGACACACTCTCAATTCCAGAGAGAATTACAGACACACTAAATTCCAGAGAGAATTACAGACACACTCAATTCCAGAGAGAACTACAGACACACTCAATTCTATAGAGAATTACAGACAAACTCAATTCCAGGGAGAATTACAGACACACTCAATTCCAGGGAGAATTACAGACACATTCAATTCCAGAGAGAATTAAACAGTCAGATAAATTCAATTCAATTCCGTTCAATTGTTTTTCATTGGAGCACAATTGCATGATATTGTCTAATAATTGGAGTTTTGGAACAATTGGAATAATTGGAATTACAGTACAAAACAAACACAACAACAACAACAGCAACAACAAATATACATTTGACCTAATGAACATAGGTCAGTAAAGCACTTGCAGTTGTGATAACTTTTATTACACAGCAAAATTCTCATTAAATTAACTGTGCAATTTTGCATCCTACTCTCTACTAGAGAACACATGGTCCATACTGGACTCCATATCAACTCTAATACGTACTCTAGTACTCTCTACTAGAGTACACATGGTCCATACCAAGTAGATCTTAAAAAAAGTCATGATTTTACACTGAACATTTGCCTGTAATGTATGCTAATCGATTGAAAGAAATGCTCACACATGTACATAATTTATCATTAAATCTGTCTTAATTTGTTGTGAATTTATGAAAGGCAAGTGCTCCTGGTTATTCACTGTCCCAGTCTACTGTCCCAGTCTACTGCACAGAGACATTCTCTCCTAAGGCCCGAGTGCACTGCAGCTCCAATCTCTCCACAGCATATTGACAATTTCTCAAACATTATTTCTCCTCGACCTCTTGAGAATTTCCACATCATTTGTACTTTATTATTTAAAAAGCTACAGACTTTTTAGCCCAAACACACAGCGTGCGCACACGCTCTTCAGCCTCTTTCTCATTATAGGCATGAAAGAAGCCGGAAGCGCTGCATGCAACACTCACGAGCACCGCAAACAAGTTTTTATTAAACTGCAGATTAATTACTGAATATGAGCTTGCTGGAGAACTTGTAGAGCGTTTTAAGTTCTGCTGATAAGAACAGATGAAAGGGCCCCATGTGTTTGCTTATTTAATGATCTGGCCGTTATCAGGGCTGGGCAGAATTTAGGCTCTGTGTTGTCCAATTCTTTTTTCTTTTTTTTTTGTTGTGGCGAGCGGACGCGGGGGGTGGGGGGAAGGGGGGGTCTGGCGTGCTCGCTTGCGGCCAGCACCACCTGGAGCCGGGCCAGAGCGTCTGCTGTAATGTTCACGAATAACGCCGCTCCTAGGAGAGGCCGCACCCCTGAAACACAGAAACCGCACGGGCTTTGCCATCGTATGTGCAACTCCCGCACTTCCACGCACCTTTCCAACGGTCTGAGCGCACGCTCATTGTGTCAGTGTGTTCATGGTCTGTGTCACGTGTCTGTGTACTCAACATATGTGCATGACTGTGTTTAGGAACCGTGTCTGTGTTCTGGACCTGTCTCTCTTTACCACTTAGGCCATGGCTCTCAGGCTTTGGAATAGAGTACTCAAGTGACTACGTCACGCTGGTTTCGGAAGTAAATTCCCCATTCATTTAGAGCGTAGACATTAACTAAAGCTTACTTTTAAACCATTTCTACTGATTATGTCTTACCGTCAATTTCCCGGATTGTTCAATATAACGCCCGTTCGCAAACTATGTCGTTTTTCTGGACCAGCTTCGAGTATATTTTACGTTTTAGTATTTTTTTTGTGAACATCCCAGCGCTGGCACTGTTTAAAAACTACACGTCACATAATTCCCCCCGAACGAGCAGCCTTATCTCCAGACGTTTTCATATAACGTTAGCCAGCAGTAGCACACAGCTCTGTTTTTAAACACTTTTTTATAACGTTAGCTAGCTAGCTTCATGTGGTTAACCGTAGCATAGTTTCTGACCTTGTCGGGCGGGCTTCTCTACTTAGCAAGCTAACGTTAGCTTGTCTTGAGCGGCACGAGCCTACTCCCATCTGCCACAGAGCAGACAGACGAGATGATGATATCTTATTGGTCGAGAACCACCCGTGCGTTGCAGTACTGGATATGCAGTCCGTTCAAGTGGACTACAAGTCGAACTACAATCATTAATGCATTACTTTAAAAAATAAAAATTGGAACATGCGATATATGGTCTACATGCTTGTACCACACAGGCTAATCCAGGAACGTTTCGGCTCATTCTATGAATCAGATTTCAAGAAATAGTCGGTAGTCTCCGAAGCCCATTCTATTTTCCATAGGGAATTTACTTCCGAAACCAGACTCCGCCCACGACTGACGTACTCACTTGAGTACTCTATGGCAATAAAGTTAATCATGTGCTTCGTGATCGGCCCCTCCCATTATACCCCACCCCTATCTGCCCCTCCAATTATACCCCACCCCTATCTGCCCCTCCAATTATACCCCACACCTCTCCCAGAGCACAGAGTCTCTGACTCCAGGCTGACAGGCTGTGGACCTTGTTCTCTGTGGAATAAGAAACATTATTAGCTCCAGTCCAGTAAAATGCAGCCTTTTTACAGCACTTGGCCCAGGAGCAATCAATACTCATCTGTGTGAGTTTTATCTAGCACAGTTATATGAATATATTATTGACGTATAAACAGGTCTCAATTCTGACCACTACAGTGGCACATAAAATATTTGGTCTGGTGCACCCTCGCAAGAGTAGGACACATCCTATTAGCAGAAATGTATTTTTTTTTCCTAAGAAATATCAGTCCATATTTAGCCCAATTAATTGCTCCATTTGCATCTTTAATTATAATATATATACACTGCCTGGCCATAACGTTGCTGAGCCTAGACCTGACCAATTGAAGCAACCCCAGATCTTAACACTACATCCAGAGGTTTGTACAGTGGGCACTATGCATGACGGGTGCAACGGCGACTTTTATTTTGGCCAGGCAATGTATAACTACTATGCATTTTCAATGAATGGCCTCTGTACATTGAGAGAGCGATAAAGGAAGGAGACTAGGAGACTCAATCTAACCTTCATTAGAAAACTGCCACTGTGGGCAATAAGTCCCCCAATACTGAAGCGCAGGCCTGTACAGCGGCTCAGCTACACAGAAGCAGGATGTGAGCAGCATGACATGAGGCCTCTGACACCCGCAGCAAAAGGAAGCTCAGCTCCCTGTCATATGGAAGCCCGATCAGAGCCTGAGAGCACTGCAGGGTAGAGACGGCGGGGGTAGAGAAGGCAGGGTAGAGGCGGCAGGGTAGAGACGGCGGGGTAGAGACGGCAGGGTAGAGACGGTAGGGTAGAGAAGGCAGGGTAGAGGCGGCAGGGTAGAGGCGGTAGGGTAGAGGCGGTAGGGTAGAGGCGGCAGGGTAGAGACAGCAGGGTAGAGACGGCGGGGTAGAGACGGCAGGGTAGAGGCGGCAGGGTAGAGGCGGTAGGGTAGAGGCGGCAGGGTAGAGACGGCAGGGTAGAGACGGCGGGGTAGAGACGGCAGGGTAGAGGCGGCAGGGTAGAGGCGGTAGGGTAGAGACGGCAGGGTAGAGACGGTAGGGTAGAGACAGCAGGGTAGAGATGGTAGGGTAGAGACGGTAGGGTAGAGATGACAGGGTAGAGACGGGCTGTTCAGGGGAACGGTAAACGCCTGCTGCTGCTAATGGTCTGATTCTAATATTCATTCTGATATTAGAGGTCCCAGGTCCCAGCAGGGTATCAGAGAAAGGCCAGGTGTGTGTGTGTGCATGTGTGTGTGTGTGTGTGTGTGTGTGTGCATGTGTGTGCGTGCATGTGTGCGTACGTGTGTGTGTTTATGTGTGTGTGTGCATGTGTGTGTGTGTGTGTGTGTGTGTGTGCATGTGTCCGTATGTGTGTGTGCGTGTTTGTTTGGGGCAGTTGGTACGCCCTTCTCCTATATGAATGTCTCTGTACTCTGTACTGTCCGTGTAGCACTTGGAGACACCTCTTCACTCTCCATAAGGCCATGTACTTCCTCAAACTGCTCCCTGACTCTGTAAGTGTCATTACACTGCTGGCATTAGTCCCTGTGGTAGCAGAGGTATTATTCAGAAGGCAGGCTCTAGGCCCCACCACAGCCGCGGGTGCGACCCCCCTGACTGTTTCTGTTATAGCGGAATGCATCATCTCCCCGAAACGAATGGAGCTGTCGCTCAGATAATTCCTCTGTAGCTGTTCTGTCAGGAATCATCATCAATAATCATGACATCATCCCCCGTCTTATCTACGGGCCCGCCGCGGCTGATCGATAGCACGGCTCCCGCAGTGTAAATAGCTTCTAATGCCCCATCTTCCTCTCAGATAGGTTGTGGTTATTTATGACGGCTGCTGGGTTACAGGTCTTGGCTGCGGAGGGGATTTATGGGCTCCTGGTACCGGATGAGGAGGGAGAGGGACCATTTCCACCCCCCCACCCCACCCCCCGAGGACCAGAGACCAGAGGAGGGAGAGGGACGGCTCGTCACAGGGGACTCGCGCCCCCAAAACGATGGGACCGTAACGACGGTCTGATGGGGGGACATCCGTTACCCTGACGACAGGATGTGGCAGGCCTATTTGGCGCGGCCGGGGACCCGCGTGAACGATGCGAGTGGCAGGATGTGACAGCCAACATTTTCATCTGTGTGAAAAATCTGCTTAATGCACCTGTCTGTGCGCCGGCTGACACTCACAAACTGGGGCTTCTCTTTTGGTCTTTTATTCTCCGCCTGCACATCCCTTTAAACCGCTCAATCCAAAAAATACCACAGTTAAGGTTTTAAATGGTCCGGTGTGTACTTTTTATTTTATTTATTAGCTGAGTACAAGTCTCCTTCAAGGACATCGGCCTGTTATCCTTTCAAACAACAGGATTATGTAGCAATTCAGGTGAAGAGTCCTTTGCTCATTTCCACTCAAGAATTAACCAGTAAGGCATAGCTCCACTGTAAGCAGTCCGTAAGCAGTCCCCATCCAACACCTGAGATTAAGCATCACCCTACACTGATATTTCTGTTGAGGGAACTTTAATAAATTAATGCATTCATTAATAATCGTTGTTAATGATCTCTGTAGTCCATTGCCCTGTGATACATCTCACCCCTGTGGGAGGAAGGCCCGCTGTATGCTACCATTAGCAGACACTCTTATCCAGAGTGACACACAGCTTTTTACGTAGTATTACACAGTATCCATTTTTACAGCTGGATATATACTGACGCAATTCAGGTTAAAGGTTGTATCAGCGATTTTGGGTGGAAACATAAATGATCACATTCATCTGATTTTTCCCCACGATCCGCTAGCTGCCCGCCCCATAAGCAGGCCGTCAAAAAACCGCGTCTCTGTAGGCAGCCTATGCTCCGAGATCGTACACAAAAACAAATGGTACTACCAACCACTCAAAACCAAAATAAACAGTATTCCAACCAATCACAATGATCTGCACAAACGCTAATACTCTTATCTCGCTGAAATCTTGACGGATTTACAAACGGTTTGGTTTCTTACAAACGTTATTAACGTGGTTATAATTCTGGATGCTTGAACACAATTTTTTAAAACATAACATAATTATTCATAAGTATGTTTGTTTGGGATTTCGCTTCAGAAGTGACGTCACCCAAAATCGCTGATACAACCTTTAAGTACAACGGCAGTCTCCTGGGAATTGAACCTGGGAGTCTCCTGGGCACCGTCTTCCTCAGCATGGCTGACACCAAGAACCAGGGAATAGAGTAAAGTCTCAGTTTACTGCCGTATACTTCATACTGTCTTTATTCCCAGCAAGGAGGCTCAACCTTGCCACCATAAAACAACATAAGGACAATACAGACAATGACGCCTAACCTTCAAAATTGCACAAACAATCAAAATCTCATCAGCTTTGAAAGCCAATCTGGTAAAATAAAAGTAACAATGTCATGAAACAATAGCACGCTCAAAAGATGCATCAGATACATTTTTTTGTTCCTTTTTCTTTACGTTTTTATTTTTATTTTTAAAAAGCGAAGAGGGTTTTAATTTGTGCTTTGTGGAAAGATGCGGCCTGGGGGTCACGAAGCGTTTGGGTGAAAGACACGGACCGCCGTGACCATCGGGAGGAATGTGCTGTTTTCTGAATAAACGCGGATTTCTCTGAGAACCTCAGCAGGAATGTTTATTTTGCAGCTTCATTACGGCTCTGGGCGCACACGGGACTGCAGGAGACGCAGCGCAGAGATTTACTGGAGCTCCACAGACCTCACCTCCGTCTCTCACAGGAGCCATACAGCCCGTTTTGATGTGTAGAAAAACAACATCTCTCTCACATCCTGACACTCTGGCGGAAAAACCAAAACAGTGAAAAAGGCTTTGGGACAGAAAAAAAAATTCTAAAAGAAATGTTAAATAAAATAAACGAGCCTGGGACTGGTCTCTGTGCATAGTGTGAATGTGTCATCTCCAAGAACCATATCTCCTGTACTCTGTATCTCTCTTTTTCTGTCTCTTTCTGTCCCTCCATTCTTTCTCTGTCTTCACACTCTCTCCCACACACTCTCTCTCTTGTGTCTCTCTTCTTTGTTTTAGAGTTTCTCTCTCTCTCTCCTTCTGTGGCCTTCTGTCTTTCGGTGTCTATGTCTCTCTCCGTTCTATCTCTTGTGCACTCTCTCTCTCTCTCACTCTTGGCCCTCTCTCTCACTCAGCCCTTCTCAGACCCGCTCATAAACCTCAGCACCCTCAAAGGGAGAGGAGCTGGTTGCCCAGACCCGACAATAGGCTTTTTGTCCCCTGCAGGAACTGGTAGCCGTTCAGGAAGTGAGCCTGGTCCAGCCGTCTGTTGCCAGCAGGATGATTTATGGCTGCTTGTCCTGGGTGGCGGTTGGACCCTGTCCCACTGTCACTCACGGCCGGCGAGGACCACAGCCCAAAGCGAGGGTTCCCTGGTGCTCTAAAGACATCACAAAGCCTGTCATAAGGAGCTTGTGAGGGGACGCCACGCAGCCGCGGGACGGGCCGCAAGAAAAGGGACAATCGGAGGAGGGGAGAAGATGGATGTTCTGTCCCCTTTTCTCAGAGACCCGGGGCGTCCCCGCTCCTCCTGTCTGCGGCCCGCTTTTGTTTCGGCTGATGACAGAGCGGGGCGGGGTGAGAACCGGGGCTGCGTGTGTGTGTGTGTGTGTGTGTGTGAGAGAGGCTCTTTCTCATCTCTGAAGAAGACGCTAACTCGTTAGGACTTCACAGGCTCTTCGGCCCCGAAGACAACAATTAGTTTGTTGGAGACGTCGGGAGCGGCCGCGGAGTTTATCCGGGAGAAATCCCCTCTGACGGATTGGTGCTGACACGGCGGGCCGGCCGCCGCAGCCTGGCGCAGACTCCCGAAGCGCCGGGCCGCGGCCCAGAGACGGTCACATTAACCCACATATGCGTGCACTGTCCAGCGGAGTCCCGCTCAGACTGTACGCCGCGCTCCGGAAAATCCCATTACGGCGAGGGGAGGGGGGGTTAAAGAGCCAGCGCCAAAAAGCACCCCTCAATGTGCACCTCTGCTCTCTTTCTCTCACAGCCAGGGATTTGTGAGACAAAAACCCCCGAAAACTTACTCCCCAGCCCAGCCCAGCCCGCAGAACTTCATCTGCTCCGTACTGAATATGCAGCTACCGCTAGCTGCCGCTGCTATGATCGAAGCTCAACCTTAAAACCCGTTACTAGTTGAAAAGTGTACATGTGTAAAAAGTGGGGCAAGGTTTACCTCAACATGGACGGTCTTTCTTCTGATGTATTCGATGTCATAAACTTAATAATAACAAAGAATAATACTGAGTAGAAAAAAGACACGCTGAAATACTATGGAAATATCAGCAACAGAAAAAAAAGTATCACAATAAGAAATCAATATATTATTGCACACGTTAAAAAATTACACACTAGTCTCAAACTTTTCAGATGTGCGGGTTTGTCTAAGCATATTTTCTACAAGACGGGTAAGAAAAAATTATAATCTGACACATAGACCTATGTCATTGTATGATACATGTACACACACACACACACACACACACAGATGCATTGTGCACATACATTGGTAGGAGAAAGAGTGTACTGACGTAGGGGAACTGTGTGTTGAGATGGGCTACAGGGTATTTAACACAGTGCATATAGTTGGGGGAGCATTGTGTTCAGTACAATGAGGTCAGATTGTGGAGCGGCGTGCATTGTGGACAGTGTGTTGCAGAGGTGTAAAATCCAGGGGTCAGAAAGTAAAAGTCCTGCCACGTGTTTCTACCACCCAATTAGTTCTACCTTCTGGGCTGAAGAATTGTGCTAATTAGCAAATCCAGGTAATTGGAACAAAATACTGGGGAGGACTTTTACTTTCTGAACCCGGATTTTACACCTCTGGTGTGCTGTAAGGCAACGTGTGGGGTACAACGTGTTGAGATGAGGCAACAGTGTGTAGCGCACAGCTTGTTCGGGTGCGTTAGGCTGAAGGGGGACCCAGCGTATTCAGGTGGGGCAGAAGTGTTAAGTGTGCAGAGGCAGGGATGCAGTGAGGCAGAAGAGCTGTGTTGAGGGACGAGCGGAGTGCGGCGTGGTACGGCTGTGGTGAACACCTACAGCAGGTGAGGTTCCAGTACACTGCAGCGCTTCCAGAGGCCACAGCCGAAGCTATCCTGTGGGTAAACACTGACTTCTATGTGCAGCCTCCCTCATATGGAGCAGATTTAAAACATTATGAAATAATAAAGAAACTCTCAGAGTTCAGGCCCCATTACGGCTCTCTGGCCTCTGCTTTCTCTCTGATCCCCTTAATGTTCCCGATCCATCTGCTCCACAGTAACAGGAGGAGGAATACGGTGTTTTTCTATGTCAGGGCTTGAGAGGACTGCTAATTTAGCTCTTAACCTGGTAATAAGCTCTAAACAGCCTCGCCTTCAGAGTAAAACCAAAAGAGATTTTACCCATCTGCCCGAGCACACATATGTGTAGCAGCACACACAAGCATATGCACTTGCACAGTACGCACTATTCACATACACACAGACGCACACACGCACGCGCACACACACACACACACACACACACACACACGCACAGACACATACACAAATGCGCACACACACGCAAATGCAAACGCACACAGATGCACACATGCATACACGCATGCACACACACACACACACACACACATACACAGGCACGCACAGACACACACAGGCACCCACACAGGCATGCACAGACACACACACAGACACACACAATCGCGCATACACACGCAAATGCAAACGCACACATGCACGCACGCACACACACACACACACACACACAGACACACACAGTGACACACACAGACACACACAGTCACCCACACAGGCATGCACAGGCACACAGACACACAAACACACACACACGGACACGCACACACACAGGCACGTACACGCACGCACGCACAGAGACACGCAAACACACACACATACGGACAGGCACACACACAGGCACGTACACGCACGCACACAGACACGCAAACACACACACACGGACACGCACACACACACAGGCACGTACACGCACGCACACAGACACGCAAACGCACACACACACACGGACACGCACACACACAGGCACGTACACGCACGCACACAGACACGCAAACGCACACACACAGACACGTACACCCACACACACCGCTATCGGCCCTGTCCAGAGCCGTTACGCTGACATGTCGCAGCCTGGCTACAGTATAAATCTGTAAACACTTACAGGCTCATTTTACAGCGGTTCCAGCACAGCTCCTGCTCTGTGTCAGCACGCCGTGTTTGACTTTAAAGAAGAGGAGCTTTCTGCCGCACACTTCCACACCTCCTCCACACCCCCCCCCCCACCCGCTGCTGCTCCATACAGGCACCGCCCGGCCTCATTGCGATCAGCGCCTCCTGTTGAGGGGACACAGGAGCGAGCCGCACACTAACAGGCTGCGTATTCAGTCACCAAACACTTCTCTACCCCTTTCCCCCTTCAATTGACACCCTGAAAATTGAAGACTAGCGTATAAAAAAAATTCTGTCGCAAAAGAACTCCAAATCCCAGCACACCCCCACACACTCCCTAACTCAACCCCTCCCACCACACCCGAAATACACCGTTCCATCAGCTCCCTGATACCAACCCTGCAGGACACGCCCCAAGCTGGTACAAATGGAGCTGTACTCAGTGTATTTGGGGGTATATATTGTTTGTCTGTGGATTTGTGTGTATGTTGTTTCCAAGTATTTTGCATGAGCATGTGTGTGCATGTATGTATGTGCGTGTGTGTGTGTGTGTGTGTGTGTGTGTGTGTGTATGCGTGTGTGTGTGTGTGTGTGTGTGTGTGGGTGTGTGCATGTGTGTGTGTGTGTGTGTGTGTGTGTGTGAGTGTGGCGTCCTGGTGCGAGGTGTGTTGTGTGCGGAAATTCCTTTCTACAGACTGAGATGTTGGGAAGAGTCCAGCATTACTGTTTGTAAAGACACCCGGCAGTCCCCCGCTGGGCCTTTCTCCCCAGGTGAAAGCCACCCGTCCCCCTATTCTCTGTGGACCTAATAAGGTCATGACCTTTCCAGTCTTCCAGCTTCCTCCTAATCACAGTGTCCTCCCATTGGCTTTGTCCTCTGAGTACACCTTCTTCTGATTATAACGTCCTTCTCTGTCCTTCAACTATTCACTCCCACTTTGTTCAATTAGTTAACCTAGCTTCCACTCCCCATGGGGAGCAAGGGAGGGAGAAAGAGAAGTTTCCTTTCCTTTCTTTTCTCCTCTCTTTGGCCCTTGTACCTACGGCATACGCATACACACACACACACACACACACACACACACACACACACACACACACACACACACACACACACACACACACACACACACAGAATGGGAGAGGCAGTGGTACATACAGTGGTACATACGTAGGCACTGAACATGAATCAAACTGAATAGTTTAGACACCAATTCTTCACATCTCTTTAGCTTAACTGCGTTAAAGAAAAGGTAACATTGCTCCTCTCTCCTTAGGGATAGACAGAGAGAAGCAAAAGGATAAAACAGTTATCCATTACTGACAGGAGAAAGAGACATATCCAAACCCTGTTTACCTGGACCAAAGATGCGGCAATTGTCCTTAATCTGACTGGACAGGGAATTAATCTGATTGGACAGGGCTTCTGAGAATAGGGCCTTGACTGTGGGCTCGTTGTGGATGGCGCTTTGAGAGTGGGACACTTTTGGGCATGGACCTGTAATTGGGGCCCCTGTGGGTGGGGGTCCCTTAGAGCAGGGACCTGTGGGTGGGGCCCTGGGAGCAGGGCCTTAAGGGGTTGCCCTGGCGCAGTAAGCCGCTTACGCCTCCTGGGCACAGCTCTATTCCCCCCAAACAATGGGCGGGGGGCACGGGGGAGGTCCACGTCCACTCCGACCGAATTAGCCAGACAAAAGAAGCCCTTCCAGAGGAGAGAGCCAGGCCTCATTCAGCAGCAGCACGGCAAAGCAGGAGACACAGCAGCAGGCCTGACGCAGGAGCTTAGCTCTAATTACAGATAGCGCCCGCAATCACAACCAGCCGCTAATCAATAACGCGGCAGCTCCATCGCGCCCGTGTCCGCTGGTGGCCCGGTGCCACCGCCGACGGTCTGGAGTACGGCATGGGAGCTCCTCCAGCTGGCCCCGGGTCCCAGCAGAGAGGAGCACCACAATGCAGCTTTAAACAATGGCTTTCATTGTCAACTTTACAAGCCGTAAACATTCGCACCACACGGACCTACAAGCCCCACTGCAATACAGCTAAGCCTCCTCTTGGAGTTCTTGGAAGATTTTTTAAAAAAAGAAAAAAGAAACAAATAAATATTATTTAGTATTTCAAGTTACCGTGAAGCTACACTCACACTCAACAGAAATATTACTGGAGAACACAAAAAAATGTAATGCAAATGACTAATTACCTGAATCTGTTGCATCTAAAGGTAACATCTGTGAAAATATGACTTTGTGGAAATCTCAGGCCAGCAGGACACCCCGAGAAGGACAAACCGGCCTTTTGAATCATTGTTCTTTAGGGAAAGTGTGTGGAGTTTTGTGAAGGGATTTGGACTGACGTCTATTATTGGGGGACTCAATGTTGGGAGGGGGGTTACCATGAGAGTGAGGTGACAAGCTGTCACAGGACAGGGGACAGTGCGAGAACATCTGCATTTATTCAGGACTAGGGCTTAGACCCTCACGCACCCCCACCCGCCCCGCCCAGCCCCGCCCCGCCCGGCCCCGCCCTCTCATATTCTCTGCCTGCGACTGCATCCTGACCTGTCTTCTGAGATTCTGCATCACAAAGCCCTGGAGAGACCCGTCCGTGTCGTCTGTGCCGGGCAGGGCCGAGCCCGGCGCGAGGCCTAATCCCCTCTGCCCCATTCACACCGCCTGATAATCTCCTCCCAGCCTCCCCGCAACCACACTAAAGGGGCACACAAAGGCCGTCCGCACCCCCCCTCTGCCCCGCCCCGCTCGCCTCTGTATCGCCGAAGCGGGAGGCTCTCGACTTTTTCAAACTCAAAAAGGTTCCATCAGTCTTGGGTATTTACAAACCCCCTCTTCCAAGCACCTAACCACAACTAACCATGAACGATTATAACTTCCTACCACTAACATTGACTTTTTATTACAGCTATGACTAAGCACTACTAGCCATGTCTAACCTCAGTTTAGCTAACTGCACACACTTTATTAACCATAACTAACCATATCTATGCATGACTAAGTATAGCTGAAGACGGCTGACCTAGTTTGCATTTGAATGTCAATGGTATGTATAATGAAGGACTTGTATAACAGAATGGCTCTCCATCATATATTTTGCATGCAGAAATATACAACAGTAAAGTGATATTCTGCGCAGTTGTTATGTTTGCACATATATTTGTGTTTTTATTGGAATTAGTATGAGTATTATTATAGTTATGAACGTACATTAACATGATTTTCATTTAATATTGGTGTTAATGCTATTACAATTATGTGGAATTGCATAATGCAGAACATGTTATTAAAACAAAATTGTTAAAAGAAACAACTTATTCAATCAATATAGACTGATATACTTCAACAATTAAGAACATGTAAACTGGAAATACGCCCAGGCTCACATTCTAAATGCTACTTCATATGCAAAAAGCAAAACTTTCCGAACCCCGGGCTACCAGAATGTATTCATTTTAGAATGACATATTTCCACCCAAAAGAACTGTGCGGTCTCAGGCAAAACAGACCGGTCCAGATTCTAAAAAAGTAAAAGGCCATGCTACCATAATGGTGCAATAACCCCCCCTCTCCCCGTTTCCACAGGAACATTCTCTGGAATGCAGGTGATCACAGACCCCTGGGAGGAGGAAGCCCCTACCTTTCTCTCATTTCAACCAATGGAACTTGTTCCACCTCCTGGACGAGCACTTATGGAGACTCGTGTTGAACTCAGCAGCAGCAAGCACCGCGAGCGTCTGCCAGCTCTACTTGAGACCATCGGGCCGAGTATGCTGTAGACGTCACCGCACTCCTTCACATGCTTCTACAACCCCTAAACAACTAAACGTGGCCTTTCAAAAGAAAGAAGAGAAGCGAGATGAGATGAGGATAGAGAGACTAAAAAAGAAGAGAGAACACAGCCGATACCAGCTCTTATGCTCATAAGCCATGGAGAAATATAAATGCCCTATATCACTGTGTCACCTGACACAGGGGCAGGACTGGAGACCAGGGCTGTGTCCGAATCAGAGCTCTATCTACTGCGCCCTGTCTCCTGCGAAGAGTGCACTGGCAGAAGTGTGCTGTTTAATGTGCACTGTTTAGCAGGACGCGAAAAATATCCGCTATACTATTTCCAAAGACGTCCCACCTCTGTTGCCATGTCCGCGGTTTTACAGCTAAATTGGGATACTTTCAAAGTGCAGTCACGGGTAAAAATGAAAAGTCGCAAAGTACGCACTTATTTTAAAAATTAAAAACATTTAAAATTTCTATTTAAAATACATCGGTTTCGGTTAAAAATAGCCTATAATTTGGGCTAGTTTTGAGTCGCCATTTGGCAGGGAAGTCTTACAAAATCTGGCAACCCTGTGCCCCACTCTTGCGCTGCATGTCACGTGTTGTTTTTGTTGTATTTGAAGGAAAACGTCAGCGAAACTGCGGCTCATTTTTTTAAAACGAAGCTTCACGTCATATTCACGTGACCAAAATGTTCGTGTACTTCCTGAAAAGTGTGCTCCCGAATGTACTCAGCGAAACCCCGGAAGTAAGTGTGTCATCCGGGTGTTTGAAGTATACTGCAATTTTTAAAATTTTCGCACACTCTACGACTTTCTCGCCCTATCTACTTACCAAGGCTACTCAACAGTGTGGAAGAGTGCTGATTCGCACACTTACCAAGGCTACTCAACAGTGTGGAAGAGTGCTGATTCGCACACTTACCAAGGCTACTCAACAGTGTGGAAGAGTGCTGATTCGCACACTTACCAAGGCTACTCAACAGTGTGGAAGAGTGCTGATTCGCACACTTACCAAGGCTACTCAACAGTGTGGAAGAGTGCTGATTCGCACACTTACCAAGGCTACTCAACAGTGTGGAAGAGTGCTGATTCGCACACTTACCAAGGCTACTCAACAGTGTGGAAGAGTGCTGATTCGCACACTTACCAAGGCTACTCAACAGTGTGGAAGAGTGCTGATTCGCACACTTACCAAGGCTACTCAACAGTGTGGAAGAGTGCTGATTCGCACACTTACCAAGGCTACTCAACAGTGTGGAAGAGTGCTGATTCGCACACTTACCAAGGCTACTCAACAGTGTGGAAGAGTGCTGATTCGGACACTTACCAAGGCTACTCAACAGTGTGGAAGAGTGCTGATTCGGACACAGCCCAGAAGTAAGCAATGATTGACAAGGTCCCCTGCATATATTTACCTGTTAAATTGACAGGCTCACCTTGCCCCCTGTCCTGTGCCCCTCTTACCAGTCCTGTCGGTCACCTTCGTTTTCCAAATTTAAAATAATTTCCCTCTCTTTCTAGCGCCCTCTCCCCCTCTTTCTGCGGAGCGCAGGGATATTTCTGAAATGAGCGGAAACCTGACGCTCCCGCAGCGGGGCCCTGACAGCGCGCGGCGGGCTCTTTTTATTTACAGAAACCTCCTCACCCATAATTCAGCGGCGGCGTATTAATAATGCCCGCAGATTTATTCCGATGGCGGGGAGGAGTGGCACCGGCGTGTCACCGGCTCAAAGCAGCGGCCGATTTATCACCGCGTCCAGATGGGCGCGCCTTTATCGCTCCCCCGGTCGGTGACATCACCCGGGCACCCACGCAGAATTGATGATGAAAGCAAACAGATCCATCCTGATTACATTTACTGAGTCACTTTCATTTTTACAGGCCCGCGCGCATATTGGCATATTGACTGTTGCACCCTAATGGCGTTTACCATATTTAATGCGGCGATGTCATCGCGGAATATCCTCTCTGAATAATGTGCCATTTCATCATAAATTCTTTACAACTTATTTACTTAATGGAGAGAATTATGGGCCCTGTCAGGGGCAGTAATTAAACAGGATGATACAGTGCCGCCTCCACGCTCCTCCTTCCCTCCCTGTGTCCCCTGCTCCCAGCTCTTCAGCTTTTTAAATACATATTATTCAAGCTCCCCATAAATTATATCCAGATTAAAATTCATGAAACCTTTTTTCTTTATTTCCTTCCATAGGAGAGAAAAAAAAAAACCAAGAGCTTGTTCAGGCGGCAGTAAATCTCCAGCAGAGAGACATGGACTTTTTCAATCATATTAAGCCTTAATGTGCACAAATGTAAAAAGTGATATCATTTCTCTGACAGCGGCAGACATATTTCTCTTTTAGCCAAGACAACAGTGGAAGTGTCGAGGAGGCAAAATAAAAATGACCAAAAACATCTGTCCCGGACGCCGAAACTCTAGGGAGCGAGAACCGGGCCCTGGGTGTGTTTTTTTGGGAGGTAGATTAATTCTGGTTGTGTGAGACACACGGGCATCCATTGAACAGACTGCGTGAAGTGTGCCTCTCACAATCAGTGTGGGAACTCAATTAGCCTGATTCAACTCCATCCCGCCCCCCTCCACCCCCCAAAAAAAATTAGGCTGACTGACTGAGTCCACACCTAACCTTTGACCTTGTCCTGTGACCCAACCTTCGATTTTGTGCATTGACCGCTTAATCCTTGATTGGAGAAGGCTCAGTGTGGGTCTTTAACTGTGGTAAAAAACTGAATTTATGTTGTTTCATTTTAATTGAGTTAAGAGCCCTAAATGTATACACTGGGCCCTATTGTCCACTGTGTGACCAATAAAACTCTGTGCTCTCTTGGACTTGGTGATGCGGGACCGTGAACTGTCCAGGAATATCACACTATATATATATGACCACGAACACAGTTTGACTGGATATTTCACAGACTGGCTTCTATTGAGACCGCCAGAACAGAACAAAGTCGGGTTCCGTACAATCCCACCGAACGTCAGGCCCGCTCGCCGACAACCGAAACGCCCCCTCTCTGACCCGGCCGTGTTTTTGAGGCCTACCTCCCAGCCATGCGTCTGCTCCCTCAGCTTCGCCTGGTGCTCCCCCTCGCACGGCCCCAAGCGCTCCCCTCTCTCCAGTCTCCGCACCGCCCACACGCCCAGACCGCTGGACGCCACGCTCGACTCCCGCAACTCGAAGTCCGGGGGCACGGGCAGGTCCTCCGGTGTGTAGGCGGGGGCCTGGAAGTGGGAAGGGTGCACAGGGGACCCGGTGTCGCTGGACAGCGCGGGCGATGTGAGCTCCTCTGAGGGCGGGGCCAGAGGGGCGTGGTCAGCAGTGGGGTAGGACGTAAAGTCATTCCTGTCACCTGCAGGAGAAAGATAATAACAGGAATTCAGGCTCAGACCAAACGTGGTTAACACCAGAAAACAACACTAACAGTCAACACTAGCCACTAATGTAATTGGTCAATTGCAGTGGTCATAATCTGTGGTCAACACCAATGGCCGTCACCTCAGTTTATCACAAGTGGTTAAGACAAACAGTCAACTAGCAGTCAGTAAAGTTTGTCAATACTAGTGGTCATCATCACATTACATGGCATTATCATTCATTTAGCAGGCGCTCTCCAGAGGGACTTACAAATCAAAGTTCAGTTGAACCTCAGATACACAAGCCTCAAAGCTAAGCCCAGACAAGTCAACCAAACAACCTTATCAATTACAACTTATCAAAACTATTCACCATTTGCACTGATTAAAAAAACTCAAAATACTACCAAAATTAGACAAAGGGACATAACTTAGCACTATTAAAAAACACAATGTGGAAAAACCAACAGTGGTATAGTGCAATAAAGAAAAGGAAGAACAAAATCAAACAGTTTGCATAAGAGGCCAAAGATAGTCGGTGTGTAGTAGAGACGCGTCTTTCGGAAAGAGAGCATGGAAATATAATATCCCTGTTACCAGCGGTTTGATTATTGGTCATTAACTGAGGATTATATCAACACAATGACAGTTGCAAAAGGCTAACACATGATTCCAAGGGTACAATTTCTTACAATTGGTGTATTTCCACTTCAGTTTTCACTTCAGTTTCAAAGAATGTTCTGAACAACCTTCGTTCTCGATGATTTCATATCTCACTGGTTAAAAGGAATGCAAGTGAATTCAATAGGTTGAAATCCCACAGTAATTACAGGAAATGATGGGTAAGTAAGTACTGTTAGAGCCAGCAACAATAGAACAATACAAAGTAAAAATACTAAACTATATTGTTAGCATGATCAACTACCCTGTCAATAGATCCTGTCAACACTTGTAGACAGGTGGGTTGTGCGGGGGTCTGTGGAAAGCAGTACACTAATGACGTACAGTGACTGACACGTACAATCACTCTTTAAAGTAGAAGCAAAATGAGGTTATTCTACTAGACATTGTTTTTTCAGGCAGACTGTATCAAGCTTTAAATATCCCAATGAAAATATGGAGTGGACTACAGACTGACTTTTTAAAAGGAGACTAATAAAAATATTCCACCACGACGGCCAGTCCAAGCAAACATTACTAGGAAAGCACCTCGGAGCAGAAATAAGCGCCTGCCCAGGTCCTGAAGGATTGTGCCCAGCCTAGAGAGACTTGCGTTTGGATTGTTTTTATCTCTCTGCTAACTGGCCGGCCGGGACAGCTCCACATTGTGCTGCCCCATGGCTTTATGTTTCCTTTTCCGAAATCCATCAGGGTTATTTAGAATGAAAACACGGGGCACTTTCAGAGGGAGCCCAGTCAGCAAGGTTAATTATGAGTAAAGTGAGGGTGGACACCACCGCCTGACCTCTGACCCCAAGTTCCACTCTGAGAGGAAGAGCTACGCGTGGCTCAGGAGCACCTCTGCTCAGACTCGGGAGTACTGTACGCCGCATAATGGCGTCCTCCTATAACAGTGACTCCATGCAACAATGTTCCTCCTACAGTGCTGCCCTCAACAATCATGTCTCTGTCGGATACTGTACCCCTATAACACTGGCCCCTATCAATGCCTGCAAAATTTTTGCGCTCCTTCCACACACACCCCCCCCCCCCCTTCCCAAAACACCACAGCCTAGCAGAACACACCACACCCCTACATCAGTGTTGTCCCAGCAATGCTGTCCCCCATCAAAAGCTGTCCCACAGTTTCCTCTTTATAAACGGTGTAAACAAAGCACTAGTGTCCTTCTGGCTCTAGGACTCCATTCCGGCTCAGTGCTGTGCTGTGGCAGAGCTCTGCTACGCTGCATCTGGGCTACAGGAAGAGATCCGCAGGAAGCAGCAACTCTCGCAGCGTCCTTCACGTGTAATTAGACGCGTTCTCCTAACAAGGCCTGACACGCAGCAGAGAGCCCTAATGAGCAATTAGCTTGTTCCTGCTCATCTTCTGCCATTAAGCATTCCTTCACATTTGTGCTAGCGTACGCCGCCCAGCTCTCTGGTCTTGCTGTCAGTCCCGAGCCCATCTTTTTCATACCGAGCTTTGATCTACAATGACCCCCCCTCCACCCTCACCACACGCTGACCCCTGCCTCCACCGCTCCCCCCCTTCACCCCAGCAGGAAGAACCCATGCAGAGCGGGCAGGGCATGCCGATGCCACAACCCTCTGGGGTCCTCACACGTGAACTTATGCTACGCTCCGGGCCAATATGCATGAAAATATAAGAGCCCAGTACAGCCGCAATTTCAAGAAACTACTCGCAAGCTAAAACAATTGCTTGTCTGTTTTTTGGCTCTCCATTTGATTGAAAAAAATATACTGGAACGAAAGGTAGTTTCTCATTTTCTCATTTCTATTCTCGACGGAAATGTCCACAGGGCAGCAGAGTTTGTTTTGTTTTGCTCAAAGTGATAAAGTGTACAAGCAAACAAAAAAAAATAAAAAATTGCATTGCAGTTTTTCAATCGCGAGACCATTTCCAGCCGGTACTCTGGAAGTGCACTGTGGGTAAACTTAACGAGCGGGTAATGCACAGAGATGTGATGAAACCTGCAACCTCCCCTCACCTCCGAAGCTCCGCCACTGAGCACAACGCACTGGGTGGGCTTTTCTGTTGAGTATCTGCTGTTCAACAGTCCTGAAACCTGACGCACTCCTCACGCACTCCTGACGCACTCCTGATGGAGTGTGTGATGGCTGTGTAACTTGGTTAGCACAGTGGAAGTGAGTCCTGTCATACGGTTGAGAGTTGAGTGCTTTTAACGGAAACCGAATCTGGCCTTTGCTGCTTCTCATTCAGATACTCCCTAGATTGGTTTTGAGAGTTTACAATTTATCTGGAGCAAAAAGCTTACACGATTCATTCAAGCTGAAACCTTCCAATACATAAACATATTCGTTTCAATATTATGTATACTTTGCAGATGAAAGGCAGGGAAAAAATTGCGCGACAAATTATATCCACATTTTAAAGCTGCGTTTCATTCTCTCAATTGACATTTTGAAAGCTACATGGTTGGTCAGAGGGTCACAGACAAGACAGTGATGAGAGAACACAGTCCACGGTCGCTGTCGCTTTGCTGAGAGTGAGTGACAGAGAAGAGAAGAGAGAGAGAGAGGGAGACATACTTCCTGTCACACTCAGAGGCAGTGGGCGAAATACATAAATCCAAGAATAAATGTTATTAGGGATTTTATTGAATTAATTACTGCAACAAGTTTATTTTTCACCATTTACCCAAAATATTGAACTACTCACTTGTTGTAATGTTGCAAATGTGATTGGGCTTTGGCATCAAAAGCCTTTCTCTGTCAGAGACCGGGACGTAGTACAGAGGACAGAGAAAGTGAGAATTTTCCTCAGAGGTAAGGTCATAGGGTCAATGTTGTACCACTTGTGGTGTTTGTGAATGTGTCGGTCACCAGCATTGTGGCGCCAAGGGCTCTGCAGTGCACGCCGTGTTTAGTGTGCTGTTCTCATCTGATACGGCACCTTTAAAGTGTCTGTCAGTCCCCGGCGCTGATAATGAACACCGACTCAGCCGACCCCGCTCACACAATCACAGCCTTTAAAAGGGCCAGCAGACACCATTAGAAGGAGAGAATTCAGTTCATTTTCACTCCTTCAGAAATAATGAAGACACAAACACACTCATCCTCCCCTCAAATGCCATTTTTTTTCTCCCCTCAGTTTAGCCGCAAGATTCATTAATTCTTATTAAGGGGGAAAACATTTGTTCCCGTGACGATATTTGCATCGCCGGAATGATTTTCACCTCTGCCACGAGGTGCTGCTCGGTCTCATCTATCACGCGATTACGCGGAGCACGGAGAGACCCTCCGTCATTAGGGAGTGAATTAAAGATGATATAAAGAGCTATTAATCACTGTGACAAAAAGCTTAATGCCGCACTGACCGGGCTGGAGTCTGGGGACGGCACCGGACGCACTGCAGGGACAAATTGAAACATATGTTTACGCTGGAATAACCTACCTGAAGAAACGCTCTCCTCCCCCCTCCCCCTTCCCGCACACCCCCCCCCCCCCCCCACCCCCCGTCCCCACCCCCACCTTCACTGCACTTGTTTGCGTTAAGCCCAGAGGTGCACACAGGACGGTTTCAACGTGCAATATTTTCTTGAGGAAAGACATGTTGTTGTAATATTGTAATATTGTGAGACTATACCATATGAAGGGGACAAATTCTATTCTGGAGAACACAATTGCAAACACGGTTTTAAAAAAAATGTAACTTGAATTCATGCACACACACACGCACACATATACACTGCCTGGCCAAAAAAAAAGTCGCCGTTGCACCCGTCATGCATAGTGCCCACTGTACAAGCCTCTGGAGGCAGTGTTATGATCTGGGGTTGCTTCAATTGGTCAGGTCTAGGCTCAGTGACGTTATGCAGCAATAAAATGAAGTCAGCTGAGTACCTGAATGTACTGAATGACCAGATTATCCCATCAATGGGCATATTCCAGGACGACAATGCCAAGATTCATCGGGCTTAAATTGTGAAAGAATGGTTCAGGGAGCATGAGGAACCATTTTCACACATGAATTGGCCACCAAAGTCCTGACCTTAACCCCATTGAAAGTCTTTGGGTTGTGCTGGAGCAGACTATAAGGAGTGGTTCGATTCTCCCGTCGTCAATACAAGATCTCGGCCAAAAATTTATGCAACTCTGGACGGAAAAAATAGTTGTGACGCTGCATAAGGTTGTTGAAACAATGCCAATGCGTAATCAAAGCTAAAGGCGGTCCAACAAAATATTAGAGTGTGCAACTTTTTTTTTGGCCAGGCAGTGTACATATAGATATAATCAATTAATTGCAAGTAGACTGAGTGCTACAAAGATGGGAGAAAGGGGGGGGTTTCTACACAGAAAGCTTTTTATTTCTGAAGCCCAACCAGCAGGAGATAGAGTGCTGGTTGATGTTGTTAAAGTACATAGAGTACATGTGGGGAGATGGAGGTGGGGAGGGGGTGGGCTACAAGCACGGGCAGTGGTGTTTAACCGTGGGATAGACCAGTCCAGACTCACAAACATGCTCACACACATTACAAACACACACACACACACACACACACACACACACACACACACAAACACAAAGACTTATCAGTATGGGCTGCTAAGTGTACACGGTGATCAGTTTTCTCAGGGCAACCACAAGCACACATCTCTCAGCATGATGACCTCATCCCTGTCACAACATCCTACTGATCACTCATTTACCCATAATGCATTGTGTCCTGGCAGACCCTGACAAATGAGTGGGTGGGATGTGGTGATATTTCAGGGGCCCTGACGGGGCCTTCACCCCTGATTACTCATTTATTACACCGATAGCTGCCGGGAGGGGTGATGTATTTATTGCTGTTTTCCGCAAAATATAAAAATAATCCCTTTACATTTTGAGTAGCACCTCAGCTGCGCTCATTTGTCTCCTACCCAGGCAGGCCAGATTGAGGGGACACCACCGACACCTCGCACCGATGATCACATGATCCCCAACATCAATCACACTCAGATCCGCCCCTACGCATGCTTCCTTCCCACTCTGAACTCACCACCTCGTATTCTCTCGCCACCATACTCCATGTCTGCGCTCCTTCTCCCCCAGCGCTCAAAACCTACTATTCACCACCCTCCGAACCTGCTCTCAGCACCATCCCTATTCACCACCCTCAGAACCTGCTCTCAGCACCATCCCTATTCACCACCCTCAGAACCTGCTCTCAGCACCATCCCTATTCACCACCCTCAGAACCTGCTCTCAGCACCATCCCTATTCACCACCCTCAGAACCTGCTCTAAGCACCATCCCTATTCACCACCCTCAGAACCTGCTCTAAGCACCATCCCTATTCACCACCCTCAGAACCTGCTCTCAGCACCATCCCTATTCACCACCCTCAGAACCTGCTCTCAGCACCATCCCTATTCACCACCCTCAGAACCTGCTCTCAGCACCATCCCTATTCACCACCCTCAGAACCTGCTCTAAGCACCATCCCTATTCACCACCCTCAGAACCTGCTCTAAGCACCATCTCTATTCACCACCTTCAGAACCTGCTCTCAGCACCATCCCTATTCACCACCCTCAGAACCTGCTCTCAGCACCATCCCTATTCACCACCCTCAGAACCTGCTCTAAGCACCATCCCTATTCACCACCCTCAGAACCTGCTCTCAGCACCATCCCTATTCACCACCCTCAGAACCTGCTCTAAGCACCATCCCTATTCACCACCCTCAGAACCTGCTCTAAGCACCATCCCTATTCACCACCCTCAGAACCTGCTCTAAGCACCATCTCTATTCACCACCCTCAGAACCTGCTCTCAGCACCATCTCTATTCACCACCCTCAGAACCTGCTCTAAGCACCATCTTTATTCACCACCCTCAGAACCTGCTCTCAGCACCATCCCTATTCACCACCCTCAGAACCTGCTCTCAGCACCATCCCTATACACCACCCTCAGAACCTGCTCTAAGCTTGATCCCTAATCAACACACTCAGGAATGGCTCCATTCACACACCCCTGCTATATATGTGTTCTCTATACATTCTCCAGAACATGATTCCAATTATAGAATATTTTTGATATGGATCTGATGGATCTAAAGAGCACTCACACTTCCCTCCCTCTTTCCCTCTTGCACAACCACAACCAGGCACTCACACCCAGGCACGCACATACCACACACGCGCACACACACACACACACACACACACACACACACACACACACACACACACACACACACACACAGACACACATATGCACACACACAAACACACAGTGCTTGCTATGCTAGAGAACCCCAGGGTGCACTACCCAACATCAGAATAACGTCAGGGCAATGTCCACCCATGGGATGCAGCCACGCTCCAGATCACTCTACATCATCTGAGCAACACTGGGAAAACAACACTTTACATCTTTCAATAACACCACAACAACGCTTGAGAGAGCAAATGCTCGCAACAGAGGCATCTTATTCAAAGGAGTCAAATGGACAGAATCCCTATGGGGAAACATGTACTCAATAGTACTGGCTCTGCGTTTCTGTTCAGTGAATGATTTTGTTGGTGTGGTAAATTTATTAATATTCTAATAAATATAATTTTTTTTTTCCTTCAGTGACAAGTTAATGGGACATTTATGAGTAACAGCTTTGAGACCACAAGCCTAGGGGCACATGCGAGCCTTTCCGGCCCTGAAGACTTGTGAAACAAGGACAATGCGTAATTAAATCCAACCTTTCTGCTTAATTAAGTCATTAGCGAGTCTTTGTGCGAGTCCTTTTGTTATTGGGATATTGTGAAACTGGTGTAGCAGCCCTGGCAGTGCGAAGGCACGCTCAGGTAAAAGTGACACAGCTGTATGTGGCTTGTGGGGGGTCTACAGTGTGGGCAGCCTGCACGCTATGCAAACACACATTCAAACGTACACACTCACTCACACAGTCACACACACAAAAACACACACGCTGCCCTGAGCAGCTATAATTAATGACAAGACATCTGCGGTGTTCTTTATCCTGTTCTGAACAGAAAACACTCAATTAAACCCAACTGCCAAGTAACCAATTAACACTGTACAGCAACTGAAAGTCACACCGGACCCAGAATGCACCACACCAGTTAATTAATTAACATTAGTTGTGATTAATAATAAGCCTCTTTACATAGTAAATTTGTGCGGGCGACTGCGGGCTGACACAAACAAAGGGGCCACAGAGCAGACAGCTGGATCTACCCTGATAGTGTCGCCATTTTAACGTGTTCCACACAAGACTGACAAATGGCCTATTAATTATCTAATGTTGTCTGACAACAGGCGCTTGATAAAGATGTATGTTTGTATGAGGCGGAGAGCCGAGGGGAGGGGAGCAGGTCTGCGTGCACGTGGATCACCCCCCGAGAGCCATCCTGCCCCTTCTGGGGGGGCACCCCAACATCCTCTAGCCCCCCCCTGCCTAAACCCCCCGCCACAATCCCCATCAGCGCAGAGCACGTTGCAGCCGTCACAGATAAAATATGAGGGCGCATTAGTGGGCAGGCCACTGTGGAGCCTGGTCCTGCCTGTGGTCGTACGGGGAGTCGGGTGGGGGGGGATCCGCGTGAGACGGAGGTTCGGCCCGCAATCAATATGGCGTATGGATCGGCGGGGGCCGCTCCGCATATCAGCGGGGCCACGGGGCCACTCTGCGTATCGGCGCTGCCGCTTCGTACTATTAAGAGCGCGTGACGCGGGGGACTGCGTAGCCCTTGGCGGTGGCCCTTGGCGGTGGCCCCCCGCACTTGCGGTCCGCAGAGTTTATCTTCCCCCCTGTCTGACGGAGAGCTCCTAAGTGGGGCCCCTCCTTGCCAAATGATTTTTATGATTGTTCTACTCCGGCGTTTCAGTTAATGAGATAGGATCCCAGTTGGACGTTAACTCAAAGCTGTCAGGCACAAAAGCAAACAGAATAATAACCCGGCCTTCTCATTGTTTTCCCGAAGCCATACATCACACCAGCCGCCCCACCGCAGGTTAGGGGGAGAGAACAGAGAGACCCCTGTCATTTAAGGATTCAAATTAGCTTAATATGGATTAAAAAAACGTTTTTTTCCCCCGGGAAAATAACTAATGGGGCAAACTATGGAAGAGTCTACAGAGCTTTATATTTGACCAATTTATTTAGCAGATATTTAGCAAATATTTCAGAATTTATGTGTGTGTGTGTGTGTGTGTCTGTGAAAGAGAGAGCAAGAGAGGGGGGAGAGAGATTATGAAAAATAGACAGTTAAAAAAATAATAATGTTACTATTTAAGCCTGAAATATCCTTCTGCCTATACAAAGAAATGACAAATAAAGAAAAACCTTCAAGCTCACAAGAATATGGACCCACAGCATCACTGGCTGCCTCGTATGCAGCAGTGTATGTAGAGATTCACATACACACACACACACACACAAACCTATACACAGACAGTGGCAGAAAGTGTGTCAGAAAGAGACTGAATGATTGAAATGGGCTTTATTAACATGACTAGTATTGCTAGTAGTACCTAGTATCGCTAAAAGAATTTGAAACAAAGTAACTCATACACTGTTGGCCCCTCATATGTTGAAAATTTATGCAGTGTGACCTGAGGGGTAGGAAGGAAGTGACTGTTACAAGCAGGAAAAACAACCAGGGGCCTTGGAAGTGAACCTCTCTCATCTGTCATACTCAGCCCAACCTAGCCACTAACCTCACCCTCACCTACTGCATACATAACCTATAAAGCGATAATGTGTCACGTCATGGCCCGAGACATGTATTATACAGATGTTATATGCGTGTTATAGCTGAATAAGTACAGTAAAGCAGATGCACACACTATGGGCCTGATTTAATAAGACCATAGTCATGCGCAAAACGTTTTAGCAGATGCAAAATGAAAAACACAACCAACGATTGGCGCAAAACAAACGCCGTGGCCAACCGTGGGTAATGTTAGTTGCGTGTGCTAAAACGTTTTGCACGTGCTAAAAGGTCTCAGTAAATCGGGCCCTGTGTGTGTGTAATGTAAATATGTACATAGCATGTTAAGAGAGTGTTAGTGAGAGATATGTGGATTAATGAATATTATTACACTACGCGCGTAATGCCTTGCACATGTTCTCCTTCACTGAGCTGAGCTGCAAACTGTCGTTTGAAGATTTCAACCTGGGTCACGTGGGTAGGAAGTGCAGGTGATAGAGGCACACAAAGCCGCCACCCCCCTCTGCGTTTGGGGGGGGGGGGGGGGGGGGGGGTATTGATTTTGGCTCTGTTCCCCGCAGAAGTGAGAGGTGCAGAGGAGGCAGTGACAGAGGTCATTAATTCCATCACGGCGCTGTCGTCTGGTCCGCGCCCAATCAGAACCCACCGGCTCCCTGTCACAGGCCCTTTGCTTTTTATTTGTTTGCCGTGGCCTTTTTTTCTCCCGTGCACACACCATTCCTCTCTTCCATCCTCATCCCTCTATCTGAGGAGACAGCTGGAGAGAGACAGGCCCCGCTAGCCTTCCATGCCCCCACCCCTCCATGCGTAACCCCACCCCCCTCCACCCAAGGGCTCTGCACTCAAATTTCAACAAGCGCATTTCAATATAGAAAACATCTCATTCACAACAACTGTCACTATTGCCATCAAGGACATGTGCATTCATCTGCCCATGAGCTCAGGCCTGGGACAGTCCCTTTCGACAGAATCACCTACACCCTACTGTAGGGGTGTCAAACCCATGTCCTGCTCCTCACTGTAGGGGTGTCAAACCCATGTCCTGCTCCTCACTGTAGGGGTGTCAAACCCATGTCCTGCTCCTCACTGTAGGGGTGTCAAACCCATGTCCTGCCCCTCACTGTAGGGGTGTCAAACCCATGTCCTGCTCCTCACTGTAGGGGTGTCAAACACATGTCCTGCCCCTCACTGTAGGGGTGTCAAACCCATGTCCTGCTCCTCACTGTAAGGGCGTCAAACCCATGTCCTGCTCCTCACTGTAAGGGCGTCAAACTCATGTCCTGGCCCTCACTGTAGGGGCGTCAAACCCATGTCCTGCTCCTCACTGTAAGGGCTTCAAACTCATGACCTGCTCCTCACTGTAGGGGTGTCAAACAACTGAGGGAGCCCCTTAAAGCTGAGGGATATACCCCTTATAGCTAGTGATCCACCCCTTAAAGCAGAGACCTGCCCCTTACAGCTCAGGGATATACCCCTTATAGCTAGTGATCCCACCCCAAGTAGGGTCCCACCCCACATTGCAGGGCCCTGCTGTTTGTTCCCTTATACCTTACAGTATGCAGAACATGCTGTGGGGCCCCACCTTCACATTAAGGGCCCACCCAGTACAGCTGTGTGAGGCCTGTTATGATGGAGAATAATGTGTGTAGCAGAACTGTACGCACTGAAAGCACTCGGCACTGAAAAGCAATGAGGAGATCTCTCTGCTCACAAAACGTGGTCTGGCCAATTTACAACATAGTCAAGACATGTCCCACTGTTAGCTATCCTGTATAGTAAGACATCCATGTGAAAAATATATGGAAAAATAGCATGAATATAAATACTGATGTCTCTAATGGCAGCCTGAGTCCTAGATCCCAGCAGCCTAGATCCTTACTAATGAAGAAATGTTCCTATTTTAGAAAATAAATCATTCTACACCAGAGACATTTCAAGCTCTTTGAAAAATATTATCTACACACACACACACACATATATATATATATATATATTTATATATAATATATATATATATACATACAAAACAGAGAGAAAGAGAGAAAAACTGATACATACAGACATACAGTACATATGGAAAAACACACATATAGACAACACCTATGCATGCACACACACTCAAACACATACACTCTTATAGACAGGCAGGCAAACATACACACACACACAAAAGCCTCTTTTGTCTCTTTCAGACAGACAAATGTACTCACACATGCACACACACACACACACACACACACACACACACACAGACAGGCATACGCAAAAACACACACTCTCACAAAGACAGACACACGCTCACACAGACAGACACACAAACACTCTCACACACAGACAGACACACATACACACACACACACACACACACAGACAGACACACAGACACTCTCACACACAGACAAACACAGAGACACACTTTCACACACAGACACTCTCACACACAGACACACACACACACTCACACACACACTCACACGCAGACAGACACACAGACACACACACACACTCACACACAGACAGACACACAAACATGCTCACACACAAACAGACACACAGACACACACTCACACACACGCAGACAGACACACAAACACTCACACACACAGACACACGCAGACAGACACACAGACACTCTCACACACAGACAGACACACAGACACACTCTCACACAGAGACAGACACACAGACACTCTCACACACAGACAGACATGCTCACACACGCAGACAGACACACTCTCACACACAAACAGACACACAGACACACTCACACAAACATACACACACATACAGACACACACAAACATATGCACGCATACAGACACACAAACACACGCTCACACAGACACAGACACACACTCACGCAGACACACAGACACACACACGCAGACAGACACACAAACACTCTGACACACAGACAGACACACAGACACACTCTTACACAGACAGACACACAGACACTCTCACACACAGACACACAGACACACAGATGCTCACACACACAGACACACAGATGCTCACACACACAGACACACAGACATGCTCACACACGCAGACAGACACATTCTCACACACAAACAGACACACAGACACACTCACACAGACAGACACACAGACACACTCTCACACATTTGTGGCAGGGTGCCATGGGGCTCTTTAGTTCCGTCCCTTAATGTAATTACGCCACACAGTTGTCCACATTTGAGAAATGAACACATTGATGAAATGTGTGTAGCAGCGGTGTGCGGGGCGCACTGGGGAGACGTATTTACAGTGTTGGCAGTGCCAGTCCTGGGCCTCCCAGGGCCCAAAGGGGCCGGCTGGTTGGCCCACTCGTAAAATGAAATGATAGCACACGTGCTCTGTTTAATTTTGATGTCTCTGTAATGTATTACACAATTAGATTGATTTGACAATTTCCATTATGTTTGATAAAATATTTATTGAGGCCCGCGGATGATAAGTCTTATCTAACCACCATCAGTTCTGCAGATGTGACATATTTAATATATAAGTAACATCACTCAGATCTGAGTCCCAGTTAGCCCATTAGCTTTTATTTGCGGAGTAGAGCGTTGGGGTCATCAATAACGGGGCGATGGCTGGCTGTCCCGCGCAGCGCTGACAGGTGCGTCTCTCGCCCGCTCAGAGCTCCGACCCGCCGCCCATCAATCACGGCGCAGAAATTTACTGAGCGAGATTGGGCTCATCTGTCTCAATGCTGGATGCAGATGGAGTTTGTTCTGGTGAACGAGGAGCCGTTAGTCAGCTCCGCAGGCCAAGCCCCCCCTCCCTCTCTCTCCCCTCGTGCAGAGCACCCCCGCTCCAGCCACATACGAGGGGCGCGGGAGGAGGGGGTGGGGGGACGCCATGCCGATGGAGGGGATACGATGCTTGAAGCTGACCACTTGTTTCCCCCTCTCCCCCCCCCCCCCCCCCCCCCCACCAGCCCCCGCCAGTCCGGGCGCAGCCACACGGCTCCCTCGTTAATAAAGAGCTAAACGAACAGCTAAACGAAGAGCATGCATAAAACATGAAGCGCCGCGCGCTAATGAACTGCTGCTCAGCCGCTGCGTCTGAGGGGGCGGCAAAATGAAGACAAAATATTTGCAAAGGGATTCTGTCACCTTTCTGAACACAGAACACTAATCACATCATCTTTACACCCGCGGGGGGTTAAGCTACTGTACGCATGCATATCCTCAAATATTCTAATTCAGGGTGAGAAACATATTCTTAATAATATTATACAGGTGTAAATAAACAATGAAAGATTTTTTTTTTCCCTTTCATTGTTTATTTACACCTATATAATACTATTAAGAATATGTTTCTCACACTTAATTTGAATATTTGAGAAAATGTGTTATGTGGAGTAAAGTGCATGCTGGGATTTGCAGTGCTGGATTGTGGTGTGGATGATAGTGCACACGGTGATTTTTCGTTAAGTTTTTTGGGGAGAAAGTGGTGCTGAGATTCTCAAATATTCTAATTCAGGGTGAGAAACATATTCTTAATAATATTATACAGGTGTAAATAACAATGAAAGGAATATATATATATATATATATATATTTTTTTTTTTTTTTTACCTTTCACTGTTTATTTACACCTGCATAATACTATTAAGAATATGTTTCTCACACTTAATTTGAATATTTGAGAAAATGTGTTATGTGGAGTAAAGTGCATGCTGGGATTTGCAGTGCTGGAATGTGGTAGTACACGGGGTCATTTCTCGTTCAGGTTTTTGGGGAGAAAGGGGTGCTGGGATTGTGAGTAGAAGCTGGCATGCGTGGGGGGGGGGGGGGGGCACAGTGTTGGGTTTAAGAGTATATGTAAGTGTGTGAGGCACGAGGAGCAGCGTGTGATACAGGATACACGCAGTTCATGGGGTGGGGAGGGTTGCTGTGGAGTGTGTGTGTGTGTGTGTGTGTGTGGATGGGGGGGGGGGGGTACCCCTCACGTGGGCCCGTAACACAGATTGCAACAAAGTCCCCGAGGTGACAGCGCGCCAGGGTGACATAATGGAGGCGTGGGGATGTATCCCAGGGTCAGTGGTGATCACACGTTCTGTTGGGCCGCCTCCGAACGAGAGGGAGGGGATGACAAATGACTGCCATCCCCGAGCTGTGGCATCCAACACAGACGCACGACCCCCCCCCCCCCCCCCCCAAAAGAGGTGTACTTAAGCCTCACACACATTTCAGCTCCCATTCCCCCCTCTCTCCATCTCCTCCCGCTCAAAAGAGCCACAGCAGCGTCCGAGAGCCGCGTCTCGCCGCGTAAAAGCCCCCGCATCTCTGCCTTTTAATCCCACGTCTACAGAAATGTCTGTCTTTGATTCAACACGCCGTCTAAGATGCACACTCGTGACAATAATGCGAGGAAACCGCTGCCTTAATGTGATTTAGAGGCACCATAATCGGATGCATCCTTGAGATTATAGGATTACATGCGATTACATGTTATTAGGCACAATTAGCTCTATCGTACAGTAACACATTGCTCTCACACACAGATAACCAGCTTCATTATGCTTCGCATAAACCTTTATTTTAAACAAAACAAACAATGATATTGAGATTTAAAAAGATTTGAATATGTAGGGTATGAGAGCATATATATATAACTAACTTTATTAAAACAACAGAAGCCTTCGAAACACAACAGAAGCTTTCGTTTTGTTGACTGCCCTGGTCGAGGTAGTGCAGGTAAGAGGTCAAAGGTTATTAAAACAGGGCATCTTACAATAGAAGTGAAATTATCTCTCCTCCCTCTCTCTTGGCAATTCAAATTCAGTCGAGTATGTTTTATTTATATGACTAAACATCATAATAAAGAATTGGCAAAGCAATTAGGTTGTTAGCACAGAATTATCAATCAGAATTCATTAACATACCAGTTAATGTCATCAATAATGATTACAGCACTGATAATCAGACCAATAAGGCTGGCAATTACTAACATGATCATTTAAACATGACATGATGTCAATTTAGGTACATATGCGGTATAGAATTGAACAATGCAGTGACCTTCAGGCAAAAGGCTATATTTAAGGCATTGCTATATATCCTGTTTCTTCTTATCATATGAAAGGGTCATTTATTTATTTTCAATGTATTTCTCTTAAAAATGTTAAACATTTCTCTAAGGGTAGGAGGAAGTGCATCGGCCCTCTATTTGTCTCACAGTGACCACACAGACCTTCCTCTTTGGCGGCCATTCATTTTTATATATCAGAATTTTTCAATGTCCAAGCTGTGGTCGTTGAGCCTGTACTTGGTCAGGATCACTGGCAATGAAGATATACTTGGCGTGTGTGCAATCGCATACTTGCAAAGACGACCAACAGCAATTACGTTTGCAATGCGCTTTAATTCGACTGCTTTGTTGCATAATTATGATTATTCCAATTTTGGTGGTTTAGCGAAGCTGGTCTGCGTATGGAATATGTTTGTATGATTTTCCCAATCAGTTCAGAGGATCAAGACCAGTGGAATGAAATCTAAAGTTCGGGTTTTGAAATGTTAAATCATAGTGCATTGTGGGAACTTCCAGCATTCTTTTCGGTGAATGTCTTCCCTCTCCATCGGTCTCAATTTTCTCCTCCGTTTGTATTTTCTCCTCAAAATTCAAATTTATTCCACCCCTTCTCTTTTTTCCTCTGTCTATAATTAGTAATGGATCAGCCTTATTTACACGTTTAGCTTACCAAAGACAAGTTCCCAAAACGTCACACCATGCTGGAAAGCCCAAGGCCCAAACCTGAGGAGCTCACTCTTGAGCTGAAGTGCCACGACGGCATTTTTCCTGATGCGAAGGTTTCTCATGAATCTGCCGCAACTACGAAGAGCATTACGCGGTATCATACCAGCCGTGTTTTCAGCAAATACTGAAATACTGTTGAAACGTGTTCCGTTCAGAGAATCCAAGAGCACACATATTTGCAGACTCCTGCCAGACTGTGAGAAATGGAGCCTTAGCTCATAGAAGGATCTGGAAGGATGTTTGTCTCAAAAATGTTGGAACAGAGCCTCTGCCTTCCCTCCAAAAAACGAAATATCATTCAGCATTTATGTTATTTATCGATGTCAATTTCCTCATACTTTGACATTATTTACTGTAGGATTGCTATTGTTGGGTTGCACATTACATCTCCAATTGTTTCCCTTCTCTACGGGCTGCTGCTGGGATCCCTTTGGGACAGTAATATCAGTTTTACACTGTTCAAATACACACACACGTTACTCATATTTGCATGGTTAACTGTGCTTATGGGAGAAGACCACCATTGAAACATCTGAAAAAAAAGCATTTCACGCTCACAAATTCATTGTGTGTGTGCAAGTGTGTGAAGCGTGTATAGGTGTGTGTGTACACGTGTGAGTATATGCCTTTTTACACGTATGCATGTGTGTTTCTGTACATCTGAGGAGAATCCTGAATCCTGTGATCTGGCCTGTAGCGGGTTTGGTTGAGTTAGAGGGAGTCGGTTGATTATGGAACAGGCCGGAATGGGTTTGGTTGAGTTAGAGTGAGTTGGGCTGGAGGGAGTCGGTTGACTATGGAACAGGCCAGAATGGGTTTGGTTGAGTTAGAGTGAGTCGGGTTGGAGGGAGTCGGTTGACTATGGAACAGGCCGGAATGGGTTTGGTTGAGTTAGAGTGAGTCGGGCTGGAGGGAGTCGGTTGACTATGGAACAGGCCGGAATGGGTTTGGTTGAGTTAGAGTGAGTCGGGTTGGAGGGAGTCGGTTGATTATGGAAATGGCCGGAATGGGTTTGGTTGAGTTAGAGTGAGTCGGGCTGGAGGGAGTCGGTTGATTATGGAACAGGCCGGAATGGGTTTGGTTGCAATGGATGAGGGTGGGTGGAGTGTGTGAGTTTGCTGTGGGTGAGGTTGCTATGGGTCAGGGTATTTATATCAGTAAACGTCACATGCTTAAAGTGAGTTGAACAAGACACATTTGCATTGATGCACTGAAGGGGTGATTAAAACTTAGACTGAATATTGAGAAGCAGGGAGTGGGGTCAGAGGTCACTTAAAACACATGGACCCTCCCAGTCATACAGTGTGTTCATGTTCTGAGATAAAGAGCAAGTATGGGGGCTCAGGAGAGGCCACACATCTTATCCTCAAACCTACACACACACACACACACACACACACACACACACACACACAGACATGCACACCACACACACACACACACGCACACGCACACACACACACACACACACACACAGCACACACACACACACACACACCACACACGCACACGCACACACACACACACACACATACACACACAATTAATATGCCACAACACTAGAGAAAGGGAGCAAGTCTCACCAAAAATATGAATAAACTCAAAAATGCACGTGCTAACCGCATGTATGGGTGATGAATGGTCGGATAAATGAAGACACGCACGCACGAAAGAACGAATGAATAAAACAGTGAATTAAACTGCTAATGTGCGAACGGGTCCACGTCGCGACGAGATGCCGAGCACTGCAGAGTGGATGGCTACAGATGAACGAGGGAGTGGCGGAGGAGTGTGAGGGAGTGGCGGAGGAGTGTGACGGATATGAAAGGGGAAGCCTGGAGGGTGACAGTGAGATTGAGGAGAAAATGGCACAGGACAGAGATGGAATGAGAGCAACATGACAGTAACAGCAAGTTAAATTACATTGAGGGGAAATGTCCCCCCCCCCCCCCTACTTATACACACCCACAGCCCCAGTAATGCCTGCCGCAGGGGCAGATGGGAAGCTGACCGGCTCACTCGCTCATCCGTCAAAAACGGCCCGTTTCCCTCGCTTAATCGAACCCAACGGCTCCTGTAAGTAAAGCCACATGGCTCTGTTTAAGGAATTTTGTTTTTTTTAAACCATGTATAATGAGCAGTTTTACGTTGAAATGCTTACGCGTTTACGTCAAAATAAACGGTCAATGTTCTTGAATGTAAAACGGAAGAGAGCGCGAGATCGATTAGATCGCTGCGTTCGTGAGTCGCAGATTAAAGCGCCTACTTTTCCGTGCAGGTCTACGGTAGGAAAATTGTCAATGCAACAACAGATATGAAATGTGCATGTGCATGACATTGAAAACCAATACAGAAACAATTTTGCAACAAACTTGAATGTGACCTTTCGTAATCCATGGTGATTTATGGTGAAAATGGTGTTTTTCTCCACGATTTCTTATACTAACTTCTCTTCAGGTAAATGGTCAACACATTATAAATATACGTATGAATTTTTCAAAAAGTGTGTTAATCACATACAGTAGATAATGCTATCAAACTACAGTCAAAATCTTTGTAAAAATGCATATTAGATAAAAATAATTTTTATTTTAATTAAACAGCTCAACACATATACACCAAAGACTGGCGCCAAATATGCCAAAACACTATAAATGTGCATTGGGCCACAGTGTAACCCAATTAGCCAGAAAGAATAAAGCTATTTAGCAAAAAAATGGAAATAGCTGAAATCTAAATAATTTAAATAATGGGTGGTCCCAGCTTAAAAGTGTGAAAGTTAAAATAGATGATTCAATTGTCCCGGACATTCTTCAGAATAATACCAGAAATGTCTCTTTTCTGAAGAAGCTCACAGGTGTTGGTTTGTTGTTGTATTTGGACCCGACCTCTAACCCTGCTAACGAGGACGTACTACCGTACGGCAGAAAACTTCTCCGATAAGCGGGAAAATTCATAATATCACAAAATATTCTCAACTGTTTTCTACAGTATTTTACCTCCAAAGTTTCTTTTTAACTTTTTGAGTCAACACAATTTGCCAGAGCTTAAGCCTTTATTTGACAGCCGTGATCCACAAACCCCCATGTTTAGTAACACTTTATTCCATCCGTCCTAAACTAAATGTACAGTATGTATAACTAACAGTGCTTGGGGTGGTATATGAAATGCGCTGGACAGGAAAAATGAGGTGGTAAAATTGTTTGACAAATCAATATGTGCAGTATTAATATTTATACAGGAAAATGAAAAGGTTCATTTTTTTCATGCATGCAGGAATTATTTTTATACTGTTAATCAGTATAAAAATGTAACAAATACTTGACATGTTCAAATTTCATTAAATTTCGTTTTTGTTTGAAAATTCCATTTTGCTTCGGTTTCCTGTGGTTGGTATGTGCACGTCTACTGAGTTATGATTCATGTAGTGCCATTTTATCTGAGCTGAGTGCGTACGCATCTGTAACTCCACCATTCTCAGCATTCTGCTGGATTACCACATGAAAACAATTTAAATTTACAATAACATTATATCAAGCCGCCCCTCATGACATTAACTTATTTTTCTTAACTGTAAATATTGATGAAATGGTGGCTTCCCTTTAACGCATCAAATTTCTGCACAAAACCAACTCTAACCCTTCATCTCATCTTTCATTTCAGTTTTTTTCTGAAAAATTAATCAGGCTCCATAATTTCCCCTTTCAAACCAGTGGAGTGTTGAGGAAAGAAAATAGAAACACCAACTCCAAACTAGCAACAATGCCAGAGCCGTGTCCACAGATGGAAATCAATACTAATTAAAACCGAACAAGTGTTCTGCTTTATAAACTCAAAGAACGGATTGGTCATTAAATAAATTTTGATCACTTATTAGTTTAAGGTTTTAAATGAAGTCCACGGCGTCTGCGTCCTTTGGGATAGCGCTTAATGCCTTCGCACCCGTGCACTAAATTTAACCGCAATCAAAAGGCAACAGAATTAAGTATCAAACAGTTTAATGTTATGTGTCAGTCTTTAAAACGATCTATATTAAAACCAGTTAATTAAACTTTCAAATTCAAATGTACTAATCAGTTTTCTGCAGTGTGCACTTGTTTCCTTACATTAAACAACACGAACACTCGCGCCTCCTCGCTCTCCTGGCCATTAACATGAAGGTACCATTTGCATTTCCTGATAGACTATTACAGTTTTAATATCCTTTTTCTTGTCTTACATCAATCACAGGAAGGAGGCCACCACAGGCCACCATTAACCCTCCAAATCTACCACAAAACAAATATTACAAGGGCTCACTAATTTGTAGATCAAAAAGCCACTTGTCCATTATATAATTGAAGTGAAGGCAGAGTGCCGTAGTTCTGAGGAGCTCAGTAATTACCAGCGGTTAATTGCACACTTGTGGTGCCTCAGTCTTAATTAAAAAGAACAGCTCGTCACTGGACGATAAGCTACGGTGGAGAGCGCTGGTTTAATCAACAAAGCCAAGGCCCGTCGTTTCTGCCGCCGCCAGCAGCGGCTCGAGAAATCTTCAAATATCCGAGGGAGATTAAAACCTGTCCGTTTGGAGCAGTCAACTTTTATTTGGGCCGCGGGAGTGGGGGGCATTTGAAGTCTTCCTGCCGCAGCGTCCCGGCGCATCGCGTCTAATCAGGCCTCCACCAGAGCTGATCGGCCTGCAGCTCAGCAGGGGACAGTGATGTGGCCGGTCTGCCGGGCCCCTGCTCTCCCTCCCTCTCTCTCTCTCTCTACGTCTCTCTCTTTCGCTCGCTCTGTCTCTCTAAAATGTGTTGCTTTTCATTAAGAAAGAGACAACACTCTAGTTAGATTGAACAAAGCCGGACTTTATGTACGGCCCCTGCCTCAGGTGAAATAGATGCCCCGGAGATGGAGAAACTGTACACTTCTCCAAAAACTCGGTGTGTTATCCGTCGGTCTCACAAACAGCACAAAACATCGCCTCTAACAAGAGCAGTGAAAATACAAGAGGAAGAAAAAGGAAAATAAAATCTTTTGTGCTGTAATATTTCCGATGACTTATCGGCTATATTTCACCGAGTGTTTATAAGAGAGAGACAGCTGTTTTGGTCAGCAGCACACCGCGCTCCACGCCTGTCATCCCGCAGCACAGTCACCGGGGTGTGATAGCCCCTTGACCCCCTCCGCTCCCGCCCCCTGACCCTCCTGTGCCTCCTCGCTGATAAAAGTGTCTGCCAGGAAGTTCCTTTCTCCTCACTTCCTCCCTCTAATGTTCAATCAACACCTGTCACCACGGCGATGGCCCGGCATTGCCGAGCAGGCCGGACCCTGGGTATGGACCGTCTCGGGGTTTATCTGAGGAAACACTTGCTCTGGCGAGGATGGCCTCGCCGCAGTGACAGATTAATCGCAGCGAGGCCCACTTCCTGCGCAGAGACGACACTAATGAGGAGGAAGGCCCAGACAGCACAATGAGAGCTGACAGCCAAGGAGAGCTCAGACTCTGTTTCCCTCTCGCTCTCTTTCTCGGTATTCCTCTCTCTTTCCCTCTATTACACACACTCTTAAAGTCAACTCTCGGACTTAGAGGTGTACAGATGCCCAAAACACACACACACACAGTCTTCAGGTTCCCTAGTTAACACTGTAACATCCTGTTTACAAACAACCAAACTGAGAGGTCATGGCCACTCACACTCTCTGAGTTATCTGTCTAGAAGTGATATCCTTGCTTTGAATATGACTGCCCTTTGACCCAGAGAGGGCAGTCTGACAAGACTCCACAACAGTGTGAGAAACAGCCAAGCAAATCTGATTCGGCAACAATTAGAAAAACACAATTTCCTGAACATAAACACGCGCACAAAGACAGGTTTAATATAATTTACGGCATCAAAGCCATCAAAATGCTGTTAATTAAGAATTGCAATTAAGCAAGGAAAACAGTGTTTCGCTTCCTGATGGAAAGAAAACGAGCGTTAAAATGAGCGGTTACAGAAAGAGCCCGTCGACATCCACTAGTGTTTGTGTATTTTTGTGTAAGCTGTCCGAACGTGTTAATTTACACAAGCTGTGAGAGTCAGACTGAAGGACTGTCAGCTGTGCGTCTGGTCACATGCAGACGTTTATTTTTGGAAATAGATTGTACATTTACTCAGAGCACCCCAGGCCCCAGGGGTCCCGGGACATTTGCGAGGGCCAGAGTGATGTTTATTCACGGCTGTGAAGCAGCGGGCGGGCCGTTTAAGAGCTTTTTACTCTCCGGCCTGTGGCTGGACCGACCGGCCCACGGGGACACAGAAAGACCAGAGACCCCCAGCCAGACTCCCTCCCCCTGGGGTCCCTCTGACCACTCGGCTCAGACCGAGGACCACAGCCCCTCCCCGCCCCCTCCCAAAACTCAACCACCACTCAGTCTGCAGGCCGGCAGCAGCACTGAGCCATAGTGAACACACCTGCAGTCTCTCTCACTACTGCTACTGCACAAGTGTGTGTGTGTGTGCGTGCGTGTACGTGTGTGTGTGTGTGTGTGTGTGTGCGTGTGCATCCCTGCTTACACGTGCATTCATTTAAGTGTACAGTATGTGCGCGAGAGAGCACACGCATTTACGGATGTGTGTGTGCAAGCGTGGGCATATGTGACGACGCGAGTGTGTCATTGTGTGTGTGCGCACGTGAGAGCGCACGGGTGCGTGAGCACGGGTATAGGTGTGCACATTTACGGGGTCAGGGGTCAGGGTTGCGGCGGGGGGTCCGGTGAGCGAGCGCGTCCAGCTGGCGAGGCGGGCGTCGGGGGAGTCTCGTCCATGCCAGCGGGCGGGGCTGTGCTGCTGCTGGGGGCCACAATGCGCCTGTCAGGGCTACGGGACGTCCCGGAGGAGAGGGGCGAGAGCAGCCCCCTCCGACTCTGCACATCAATCATCATGACACTGCAGCCCAGGGAGCAGCCCACAGCCTGGGAAACCCCCCCCCCCCACCCCAGCCCTGGGAGAGAGGGGGGGGCTTTAATCCCCTAAAAACACATTGTTTAGTTTATTATGACTATTTAATGAGGGCGGAGTGAAAACCAACTCTGTTCCAAACGCTTCCAGAAGATGCACGTAAAAAAAAGCCCGGCTGGACAGGGTGAAACGCGGCGGCCGTTTAGTAGCTGTCTGTACGCTTTACAAGTGTGGAACTGAGATCTTGTAAATGAAATCCCTGGTTCTTGTAAAATTATTAAGTTTGTGCCTTTCCCCAGACGCCCTGTCACTCTGAGCTACAGTGAGCTGATCTTGCCCCCGCGCCACCCATCTCTTCTCTATCTCTTTTCTCTCTTCCATCTCTTCTCTATCTCCTTCCTCTCTACCATCTCTTCTCTATCTCTTCCCTTTCCTTCTCCCGCGCTTTCCCGATTTCTCCGCCTTGCTCCAGTTCCCCCCTTCAACTCCATCTTGCGTTTTTTCCCACCCCTCTCTCTCTCTCTCTTTCCTCCTCTCCTCCCCAACTTCCATTACACCGCTCTCCCCTCTTGTTGGGGTTCTCAGTATGTCCAGGCCGCAGATAGCGGAGAGCCCTTCTTGTTGACATTAGGGGCAAAGTGCTGATCGTTGACGCGACGGCTCATTGTTAGGATTAAATCTCTCGCCGTTTGGGTGGCACTAGGGCTCAGTGGAGATAGTATCTGCTAAGTGTGAAGATCTTTTACTGCGGCGGGCTGTAAAAACAGGCACACAATGGCGGCCTAATCGCACTGATCTTTACCGGACTGTGGAGTCTGACAGCTCCATTTACGCCCGCACCGACGCGTCCGCCTTCGTCCAGCCCGACTCTCCCGCGCGCGTTACTCAATGGTACTGTACCAGACCGGCCTTCAGCAAATAGTGTTTTCTTTGGGAAAGGGACCCAAAGCCAATTAAAATACACTTAGCAAAAGTCTCGCTGTTGTGTTTTTAAAAATAATATGAGCACAGAGCCCCGTCAACACAGTCGAAGGAGGCTCATTTCTAGCATCATCGTCTTGAAATGCAGCTTCATCACTCAAGACAAGATACCAATCTACTGCGTCCGTGTGCAAAAATAACCCTGGAGTACATTCTTTTGCAGATTCAACAATATTATCACTGTCATAACAACTCAATGATATGCTCTATCTGAAATATGATTACACATAATTCCCATATAATTTCTAAAGTCCAAACATTTAATTGAATTCATGCGAGTATGACTTACTTCTAAACGCCAAATGAATGAACTCTGTATGTGAACAAAATCAGCTCTGTGTAAATATGTATTTGCTATAAAAGTTGAGAATTAATTACCTCTCTAATTGCATATGAATTAGCTCTGTCTGTGAGTATGAATTAATTCTGCAGGTGCAAATGAATGACCTCTGTATGTGACCATGAATTAGCTATATGTGTGAGTGAATATATATAGCTCTATATATGTGTATGAATTAATAAATCCATTTGGGACTGAAATGCACATAATAATATTCTGTTCTGGTCACCTGTGCAGGTAATACTCTAGTCTAGCCATGTTCATAACATAGCACACTGCAAAAACCAAAAAATAAGTCAATCTCAACAAGTATTTTAGTCTATATTTAGACTTAAAATCTTATTTCTGTCATTCTTAAAACAAAGTCTTCATATAAAAGGCTTTATATAGTGCATATAAAGCCTTCATAAACGTGACATAACGGCTTCATAAATCATACATAAGCAAATGAAATGCCTCCTAAAATGTGACATGACACCTTCTTATGCAACATGCTATGCCAAATGTGTCACAGTTAGCCTAGCATCCTACATAATCATGTTTTATGTCACCCTGTATAATGTTTAGCCATTAGCCAGGTGACATTGTTGGTCATGTCACATTTGGCATAACATGTTGCATAAGAAGTTATGTCACCCTTTATGAAGCATGACATTTGTTTATGTATGATTATGAAGCCATTATGTCACGTTTATGCAGGCTATGCTATGAAAAAGCCTTTATATGGGGACTTTGTTTAAAGCTGTGACCCTTATTTCTATTACCTTTTTCGCTAAATAAGACAAAAATGTTGGCCCATCGACAAATCTTGACTCATTTCAAAGAAAATTTCACTTGTCAAGCAACTTTAGCAACTTTAAACATTTTTTACAAATATTTTCTACTTGAGAGAAAAAAAATAAGATTTTTTTCTTGTCACATTACAAGACTAAAACCCTTGTTAAGACTGTTTTGCAGTGCAGTTAGTCAGCCTACACCTGAGGGGAGCCACAGGCATTTCCACTGCACAATTACCTGAGCTAACAGTATGCTGTCCAACCCCAAATGTGACAGTGGTTTGGCCTAGAGCCCAGGTAAATGACATGGAAATAAGCATGTTGGTCCATTGTAAAATACTATCAGGCAGAAAATGTCTGTTTCAATTCTTTCAATGCTGGCTAGGGAGCACAGCCTTGTTTGCAAAAAACCATACTAAAGTCTTACCTCCAATTCTCTATGAGGGACAAATTATAGCAACATCAGCCAAAATCCTTTAGTTGCTTTTCTAAAACGAGAATAACCGAACCACATGCATCTGGTAAAACACTGGTGTGCATCCTGTAGGCAGAGTACCAGTACAGTATCCCTGGCTGTGCCATCATTCCCTGAACAACTGCGACACAGCACACAAACACACACATGCAAAAGCAAACGCACACACACACACACACACGTAAACACAAGCGCACACACCCACACAGGCACACACACCCTCTGTCACGACACAAGCACACAAACGCACATATAGACACACAAACATACGCACACATACACACACACACACACACACACACACAAAAACATACGCATACATACAGACGCACACAAACATACGCACACATACACACACAAAAACATACGCACACATACAGACACACACAAACATACACACACATACAGACGCACAAACATACGCACACATACAGATACACACAAACATACGCACACATACAGACACACAAACATACGCACACATACAGATACACACAAACATACGCACACAGATGCACAAACATACACACACATACAGACACACACAAACATACGCACACATACACACACACACAAACATACGCACACATACAGATGCACAAACATATGCACACATACAGACACACAAACATACGCACACATACAAACACACAAACATACGCACACATACACACACAAACATACGCACACATACAGACACACAAACATACGCACACATACAGATACACACAAACATACGCACACATACAGACACACAAACATACTCACACAAAAAGGCACACAACCATACGCACACATACACACACACACACAAACATACGCACACATACAAACACACAAACATATGCACACATACAGATGCACACAAACATACGCACACATACAGACACACACAAACATACGCACACATAAAGACACACAACCATACGCACACATACAGACACACAAACATACTCACACATACAAACACACAAACATATGCACACATACAGAAACACAAACATACTCACACATACAGACACACAAAAACATACGCACACATACAGACACACACAAACATACGCACACATACAAACACACAAACATATGCACACATACAGATGCACACAAACATACGCACACATACAGACACACACAAACATACGCACACATAAAAACACACAACCATACGCACACATACAGACACACAAACATACAGACACATACAGACATAGAAACATACGCACACATACAAACACACAAACATATGCACACATACACACACACAAACATACGCACACATACAAACACACAAACATATGAACACATACAGATGCACACAAACATACGCACACATACAGACACACACAAACATACGCACACATACAGACACAGAAACATACTCACACATACAAACACACACAAACATACCCACACATACAGACACACAAACATATGCACACATACAGACGCACAAACATACAGACACACACAAACATTCGCACACATACAGACACACAACCATACGCAAACATACAGACACACAAACATACAGACACATACAGACACAGAAACATACTCACACATACAAACATACAAACATATGCACACATACAGACACACACAAACATACGCACACATAAAGACACACAACCATACACACACATACAGACACACAAACATACAGACACATACAGACACAGAAACATACTCACACATACAAACACACAAACATATGCACACATACAGAAACACAAACATACTCACACATACAGACACACAAAAACATACGCACACATACAGACACACAAACATACGCACACATACAAACACACAAACATATGAACACATACAGATGCACACAAACATACGCACACATACAGACACACACAAACATACGCACACATACAAACACACAAACATATGCACACATACAGATGCACACAAACATACACACACATACAGACACACACAAACATACGCACACATAAAGACACACAACCATACGCACACATACAGACACACAAACATACAGACACATACAGACATAGAAACATACGCACACATACAAACACACAAACATATGCACACATACACACACAAAAACATACAAACACATACAGACACAGAAACATACTCACACATACAAACACACACAAACATACCCACACATACAGACACACAAACATATGCACACATACAGACGCACAAACATACAGACACACACAAACATTCGCACACATACAGACACACAACCATACGCAAACATACAGACACACAAACATACAGACACATACAGACACAGAAACATACTCACACATACAAACACACAAACATATGCACACATACAGACACACACAAACATACGCACACATAAAGACACACAACCATACGCACACATACAGACACACAAACATACAGACACATACAGACACACAAACATACTCACACATACAAACACACAAACATATGCACACATACAGAAACACAAACATACTCACACATACAGACACACAAAAACATACGCACACATACAGACACACAAACATACGCACACATACAAACACACAAACATATGAACACATACAGATGCACACAAACATACGCACACATACAGACACACACAAACATACGCACACATAAAGACACACAACCATACACACACATACAGACACACAAACATACAGACACATACAGACACAGAAACATACGCACACATACAGACACACACAAACATACGCACACATAAAGACACACAACCATACACACACATACAGACACACAAACATACAGACACATACAGACACAGAAACATATGCACACATACAAACACACAAACATATGCACACATACAGACACACAAAAACATACAAACACATACAGACACAGAAACATACTCACACATACAAACACACAAACATATGCACACATACAGACACACAAACATACTCACACATACAAACACACACAAACATACCCACACATAGACACACAAACATATGCACACATACAGACGCACAAACATACGCACACATACAGATACACACAAACATACGCACACACACATACGCACACATACACACACACACACACAGATACACAAACATACGCACACATACACACACACACACAAACATACAGATGCACACAAACATACGCACACATACTGATACACACAAACATACACACACACACACACACACACACACACAGAGAGATGAGGTGCTGATATGCATGGGCAGAGACTCTGTGTGTTTAAAGTGTGTGAATGAGTGAAACTCTCATGCGTTCCAGATGGAGGCAGTGAGGTCCACATTGTTCTGACAGGTCTGTCTTTGATGTGCTGCTGCCCATTAGTGACATTATCAGGAGTCGGGAGGATTTCTCCCTAATCACTTCCAACACTACAGCCAGGCTGCATCAGAACAGCCCCAACAACATGTTTTAGTGTAGACACACACACACACACCCCATCAAGCAAAAACACATGCTAAATCATAAACTCTGAGTGTGTGTGTGTGTGTGTGTGTGTGTGTGTGTGTGTGTGTGTGTGTGTGTGTGTGTGCGTGTTGAGTGTGCATGCATCAGCTGTGTGTAGTGAAAAAATGAGTAAATGTGTATGCTCGTGACAGAGCATTAGTGTCCCTTTGTGAATGTATGAATGTGTGTGTATAGTGAGAAAATTTGTGTGTGTCTGTGTGTGTGTATGTACGTGATAAATGTCGTGCACAGACCCAGTTCCAATGGGAGCGATGGAGAATTTATGTATTTATGTTGACTAAAGCCATCATTCTGCAATAAATCTATTATACCTGAGTAAATATAGCCCTCAAATACAGCGGGAGTCAGGAGGTTCAGTATGTGCTTTTAACTCTCTGCAGGATCACTTCTCCCATGCAAGAGCAAGTGGGCACGAGAGACGCAAAACACAAAGCTTCGACTAAACCCATTCCCCCGAGCCGAGCGATGGTCCAACCGCCCGCCCGCCCGCCCCTTCCACCGCCTTACTTTTGGGGGGTCGGGGGGGGACGTGGTGGGGAGGGGGCGGGGAGCGGTACGGCGGCGGTGGGGGGAAGTCCATTCTTTATCTCCCGAGTGCAGGGGAATGTGGAGGGGTGCTTTGGAATCCGCCGTTTTGTCTGTTCCTCCAGGAGAGCGGGGTGAGCCCACTACAGAGAGCAGGGGAGCGGGCTGGAGGACCCTTCACGGGACAATGGCGCGGCCCGGGGGACAAAGTGTCCGGCTGATGAGGGAGCCGTGGAGTGGCGCAGGTGTTTGAAGTGAAGAATGGAGGTCCGGTCCCCCCTCTCCGCCCCGATAATCAGCCCAGACGGCAGAAATTACCACACTCCCCCGTCTCCAAAAAGCCCTCAGCTCTTCCCCTGCCCCTCTCTCCACTCTCTAAAACCCGCTTTTTACTGAAAATGCCCCCAAAGCACCATCACACGGAATCCCTCTGTGAACGGCTAACACAAAACTTTTCTAACCAACAAAATGTCCTCCGTGCAAGATCGGCGCTCCGTGACTCCGGGTCAAGAGTCGTCCCGGCGATCCGGCAACAAACAATCTGTATTTACGCGGCTCGCTCTACTCATTTCATATTAGGATTTATTTTCGCGTCGCTGAAATAACAAATAAATACAAATCACTCCCTGGCCTGCTTACATTATGTCCATCAGCAATGGGATAAGATCAGGAGGTCCTCGGACACACAAACAAACAGGATACAAATCAGCGTCCCTGCCACCGTAAATCAACCGCCGGCCGTTTTTAGAACGTCCCGCAGAAACAGAACAGCACGAGCGCTCGGGACACTCGATGGCGCTTTAGAGGGGAATCTGGGCCCTAAAGAGACCGACGTTCCCGAGTGAAAATCACGGAGACGTTGATAAAACATTACATTTGAGAGGACTTCTATTTGAAACGCAATACCCATCACGGTTGTGGCAGGGTATTCATACAACTGTTAACTGAAATGAAGAGAGATGATCCGTTTAACCGAAGAGCGGTTTAGACGGAAGGGAAGCTCACAGCCCTCTTCTGGCGGAAGGCGCATTCCTCGCAAGCGGCCTTTTAATTCCGCAGTGCTTCCGTTTCCCGGAACAGCGGGTTTGCAGTTAAATTAAATATTCAAATAAAACAAATGTAAAAAACCAGTTTAGCAAATGAATGGATATGACAGTGTGTGTTTGCGTGTCTGCGTCCGCGCTGGGGAATCTTGGCACGTCCGTGTGACTGCAGACGCATCTGGGCTTGCGGCTGCATGTGCAGTTTTTACTTTGCTTGTAAACATAGTTTGTTTATTATGGTTACTTTACGTACTTTGCTATGCAGATGCACGGATGGGAACCATGTCCTGTTTTATAATATGATCACCTTCCATACCAAGGGGGGCTGAGTACCCACCCAAACCAGGGTACTGGGTACTCAATTTAGTCCTTCACTCTATCCCATTTCCACATCCTGTTTCACACCAGTCAAAACACTTCTGCAGTCTGTACTTCATAACAGAGCACAAATAATTCCTTCACTTTAAGACAGAAATTCTTTAACGTTCCTTTTATTATATATATATAATAGTGCGCGGCTGGACAGGGGCCTTGGGGAGATCAGTACCTTTATACATGAGGCTCTGCAAAATAAAATAATGAATTGACAAACACCTGCCGCCCGCTCCCTGGAGCCCCTCCCCAGATGAATTACACCACTCCCGCTCCGGGCCCGAGCCGGGCCCCCCCGATTCCGCCGCCAGATTTATCTTATTTTCCAACTTATTTTCATATCTATTTCCTTTTCTTTGCGAATTAGGCAGTAAATAAAAAAGCGCAAGGCCCTCGGCGCAAACTGAAATCAGCTGGAATTGGCACATTAAACACGGCAGACGAGGTTCTGCCGGGGCCATCCTGCTGGATTTGGGGGAGCACAGCTGATGCAAACAAGGGCTTAATGTGGAGAGAGCGGTCGGTGCGCCGAGCTCAGGGCTCTGACAAAGATGAATGGCATCATTCCAGCCGAATGGTAATTTCACGTTTTGTGACAGGACTTTAGAGCAGAAGAGACTAGCGCCGGCACAAAGCATTTGCAATCCCATTGAGCGCGCTCTGTACCTGCCTACCAGACACCGCGCATTGTTTACCAATCATCTGATATTGATCGGTTTCAGACTAAAGTTTGAAGATGAATTAGGGAGAAAGGAGGTTAAGTCTTAACCTTGAAAGATTTAGTGTCTATTCAGGCCGTGAGTGTGGCCCTCCTCAGGGCCAGTGCGGAGAATAGAAAACTTTTTAAATTCAATAGGGGGGGACACAAAACGTGTCACATTCACCAAGTGAATCCACTGGAAAAACATAGAGGAGCCCCCCAAAAAAGTATAATCTGTCTCCACAGCTGATAGAAATGGTAATTCCGTGTGTGGGATAAGGCCGAATCCCAGGCCATGGTCGAACAGACCAGCTATTTAGGTTAAAAAAAAAAAAAAAGGGCCAACAGAACAGCTCCTTCTAAACACTTTTGTTCGCTCTCTTTGGGCTTGAAATGTTTACTAAAAAAGAACCTTCAGGCCCACTCTGTGTCTCCCTCCCCATTGTGTCTCAGGCCCCGGCTCTCCGAGCATGATGTCGCTCTCTCGTTTCACATGTAAAACATTGATATTTCCTCGAAAACATATTATACGTGTCGGTGGGCGCAGATCTCTGCCCACCGTTTCCTGTGACTGAGACGAGAGCTTCAGCTGCAATGCGCCGAATGCCCTTCCCTTTCAACCGTATTTTACTCTTTATTTTTCATTCAAATAATCACTGTTTGCACCATTTCAATCACACGATGTCTGCTTCATAATAAACATGCATCTCTCCCTCCTTTCTATATTACAGTATGTACAAGAGGTTAATCCGTTTATTATAAATCAGGCTTTGTGCATATGTAACGTACACTACACACACGCACAACACACACACTTCCAATCTAGCCAATGCACGTTTTATGAAAGGGCCATTTTCATGTACATTACACACCGAGTCTATACTGTGTAGTGAGTTTAAGCTGTTGAAGTTTATGACCTGACCTGCTTCCATTGTAGATGCACATATCCAGACTTAAAAGAGCTTTAATTTTACACTCAATTTTTATCATCAATTAATACTGCTGTAAATTCACTGAAGTAATTAAATTGGAATAGTTTGCTCATAGGTACAACAGCAGTGCTCCTTCTGGGGAATTGAACCAGAAACCTTCTGGGTTTGATGCTCCATCTCCTTAAAGAGCCGTTATTTACATGCCTAGAACCGTCCTGGCTCTGGGATGGGGGGTGGTTTAAATGGACTGGTGGGAAGGCCCTTCACAGTTGGCCCCCTCCACTTAACCCCCCCACTCAACCTCCTGGCACTGTGCTGTGGAAACAGGGCGCTGGGGTCAGAGGTCAATGAAAGAGTGGTGGCCTAAACTATGACCTGCACGCAAAGGGCCTGGAGGTGTGTAGGGAAGATACTGAGAATGCCTGGCCACGGTGCAGTCATACCGGGGCTTTCTTTCTGTCACAGGCAGCTCTGAACACCAACACCACTGCCACAGGCAACTCTGAACACCACTGCCACAGGCAACTCTGAACACCACTGTCACAGGCAACTCTGAACAACACTGTCACAGGCAACTCTGAACACCACTATCACAGGCAACTCTGAACAACACTGCCACAGGCAACTCTGAACACCACTGTCACAGGCAACTCTGAACACCACTGTCACAGGCAACTCTGAACAACACTGTCACAGGCAGCTCTGAACACCAACACCACTGCCACAGGCAACTCTGAACAACACTGCCACAGGCAACTCTGAACAACACTGTCACAGGCAACTCTGAACACCACTGTCACGTGTCACAGGCAGAGCTCTGAACACCACTGTCACGTGTCACAGGCAACTCTGAACACCACTGTCCATGTGTCACAGGCAACTCTGAACACCACTGTCACGTGTCACAGGCAGCTCTGAACACCACTGTCACAGGCAACTCTGAACACCACTGTCACGTGTCACAGGCAGCTCTGAACACCACTGTTACGTGTCACAGGCAACTCTGAACACCACTGCCACAGTCTCTGCCACAGGCAGAGGGACAGGACTTGGCAAGCCGCCCCCGAGCCGCTACTGTAGGGGAAGTGGGTGGGGCAGAAAGGGGAGGAGCGGATGCAGCGGAGTCCGTATGGACCCAGGCACCGGCACAGAGTGGCACAGAGGGCAGACAGGGTAGGGCAGGGGGCGAGGGGGCAGATAGGCCCACAGCCAGAGGAACTGTGGCATAAATCACCTGTCATCACTGTCTGAGAGAAAAGCACATATACACACACAGCTGTATGTGTGCACACAGATACGCTCACACCACACAGCTCAGACACGCACTCGTACAACACACACACACACACACACACACGCGCGCACGCTCACACGAACACACGCATGCACACATGCACACACACACACACACACATACGCTCACACAAACACACGCATGCACACACAGACACATACACACACAGCTGTGTGCACACAGATACGCTCACACACACAGCTCAGACACGCACCTCGTACAACACACACACACACACACACACGCGCGCGCTCACAAGAACACACGCATCCACACATGCACGCACGCACACACACACACACAACACACACACATACGCTCACATACAAGCTCACACAAACACACGCATGCACCACAGGACACATACACAACACAGCTGTGTGTGCACACAGATATGCTCACACTCACACACGCACTCGTATGAACACACACACACACACACACACACACACACACGCATACACACACACACACACACACACACACACACACACAGCTGTATGTGTGCACACAGATATGTTCACACTCACACAGCTCAGACACACACTCGTATGAACACATACAGACACACACATGCACACAGGACACTACTTACACACGCACATACGCTCACACACACACACACACACAGATACATACATGCAACAGACACATACACACACAGACACGGACACATACACACGTACGTACATACGTACGTACGTACGTACGTACGCACACACATGCATACAACCACACACACTCATACACACACAAATATTCACACACACATGCTCACGCAAGCACACATAGACACACACACACACACACATGCATACAACCCCACACACAATCACACAATCACACACTCACACGAACACGCAGGCACACACGCACACACACACACACACACACACACACACGCAGATACATACACCCACTGACACATACACATACACACACCCACGCTAACGAAGGTCTCTAATACAGTACGCAAACAGCACAAACTCGGGGGCGAGGGCTTAACTCACAGAGTCTCCACATTCCCCGGCCTCAGCCCTCAATGTGTGCAGCACTTAAACCTTTCCCCTTTTCAAATGGGGAGCACAAAAAAAGCGACACGTCATTGAGCGGCTGAGGGCCCCGCACACGCACAGACACAGTGTCCCCCGCATTCAGGGGACTAGATAAATGACAATTCCTTTGGGGAGGGCGTGTAGCGCGGGGTGCAGCTGCCACGTCCGCGCGGCCCGGCCGAGCCGCGGCAGAAAAAACACGCTTGATTACGCCCTCTCTCCCCGGAGCAGTCAGAGGCCTTTCACCGCAGATAAGCCTCTTACACATGAAGGAGCGCCCAGCGCACGGTTTGAGTGACAGCAGGAAGGTTTATCCATTCAGCGGACAATGCTGCATTCTCCACTTTAATCTCGCAGGCAGACAATGATCTGTATTACAGCCCTCATCTCATCTCTTTCCCACAGCAGTAGGTGACTGAGAGGAGTAGGAGGAGGAGAAGGAGGAGGAGGAGGAGGAGGAGGAGGTGGGCGAGGAGAGGGAGTGCGCTATCTCCCGCCCCCTCATGTTTCCTCAGCCGGCTCGGGGGGGGGGGGGGGGGGTGGGGGGGGGGGAAGTTCCAGGCCAAGCGCATCAATCACAGATGCACAATCGAAAAGTTGATGGTTCAGTGCCGTGGAGTGATGGTCGGGCAGGTGAGAGGCTCCATTACGTGACACGGGCCCAGTTTATCGCTCTCATCTGCGCGGGGGCCGATGACACGACGCTACAGCGCCGCCAACGCCATTGTTCCGATGTCCCCGGGTTTTATTTATACAGCATGTGCCCTTTTTCAGAAACTCTTGTGAGCTCCCGGAAAAATAACACCGCACATACATTCTGCCATGAATAATTGTCGCCAATATTTATAGTAACAGACATTGAAAACGCGGCGGGTTTATTCTGTCGTTTCTGAATGGCGCTATGTTCTCAATGCCTTGTCACTGCACTCACCTGTGTTATTCTGTCACAAACACTCAGGCTTGCAGATGATCTATATCTCCAACATGAACTGTAAAAATGCTTATGAAAGACTGTCCAAGCAAATTAAGAAAGGAAGTAATGGTTTGAGTTCAGGAGAGAGGTTTTTTTTTTTTTTAGAGCAACCTGTGGCGTATTACAGATTGCAAACTTGTAACAAGGTGTGTGTGTGGTGTACTACAGATTGTGAGTGTGAATGTGTAATAGGATGTGTGTATTAGGGAGTCTGAGAGTGTAATAGGATGTGTGTTGATTAGAGCGCATAAGGGCGTTATAGGATGAGTGTATTAGAGTGCGTGAAGGTGTAATAGGATGTGTGTTTATTAGAGAGTGTAAGGGTGTTATAGGGATGAGTGTATTAGAAAGTGTGAAGGTGTTATAGGATGAGTGTATTAGAGGGTGTGAAGGTTGTAATAAGATGTGTGTATTAGAGAGTGTAAGGGCGTTATAGGATGAGTGTATTAGAGCGTTGTGAAGGTGTTATAGGATGAGTGTATTAGAGAGTGTGAAGGTGTTATAGGATGAGTGTATTAGAGGTGAAGGTATAATAGGATGTGTGTGGTGTATTAAGACTATAAAGGTGGGAGAGTTTGAGACTTCAAAACTCAAACTCAAGTCCTGTGCTTCACAACATAAATGGGAACTTCACCCTAATTCTATATTAGTGTATTATATGAACCCTTACACTGTTGGCTGGTATAAGTCACACTTTACTAAGTTGTAGTTATCTAGATAGGTTTCTCACTGCATCCACAATCAGAAACACACCTCTTGGACTCTGCTATGCCTTCCTTGCCATGAGACTGTCCGCACCTCACTTCTGTGTTTTTACTTGTGTTTGATGTGAAGTGAACTTCAGCGAGCGTTTCAGACGGGACGAGGAGGGCGTGTACATAAACCAGGCCACTTTTCATCATGGGAATAATAAATGCTACCTCGACCTTCCATTTCCCATTGCACTTCCCGTGGTTGATTGATACTGTAGCGATCTGCTCCTGAGGCAGCCTAGCTCCTCCGCTAACGGCGAACTCATCTTCGGCGCCGGTGGTTAGTGCAACGGCCTCTCCCCCAGGCGACCCGTGTTCGAGCCCCGCCACAACTTAGTTCGCTACATTGGTGACAGAATCGAAGGCGGAGCTAGATGGACAGGGCGGGTGCCTCGTGAGGACGGCGGCCTGTGAGTGGCTGGCATGCGAGCGTGAGGGCGCGCTCTTTGGAAAGTGGGGGACAGTGTAGCGATCTGCTCCTGATGCAGCCAAACTCCTCCGCTAACGGCAAATTCATATTTGGCGAAGTGGTTAGTGCAGCGGCCTCTACCTTGGGAGACCCGTGTTCGAGCCCCCGCCAGAACCTAAATCGCTACTATACTTCTGCAGCAGGCCTATATAATGCAATATGAGATGCTGGCTTGTGCTTTAGATCGTAGCATTAAAAAAGATAGACCATTCCACGAGACAAAAAAGATTACACTTGAAATTGAACGTATAAGAAGCTGAAAGCTAGTTTTATTAGGTAATGTTAGCCATAGCTTGCTAGATGTGTTTGTCATAAATAAACACTGATCCAATTAGGCAAAGAGTTAGCAAATTAGAGAAAAAAAAAAGACCTGTGCAATTGTTTCAAAAATGTATTTGAATGATTTATTGATCCCTTGCTGTCAATCAATCATTCAAACTTGCAATAGCTAAACTGGCCATCCGCATTCTAAACACAAGTCCAGCATACTGTCTGTCTAGCAAATTAACATTATCAACGTGCTATAAAGCAGACAAAATATCGGTTCACTGGTGTGATTTCAGACTCTTACTTTGGACAGTAGGCTACTGCTGCCCACGGTCCGGCATCAGCAGCTGTTTTTATCGCTGCCTGTCATGCTCTTGCATGGTTTCATCAGTTACTCAGGCTCAAAATGAAATTATACATTACACCCAATTCCTTATTACCATAATCACACAAACTGCTTGCACTAGTCATGTTTAATCAGAAATGATAGTTAACACACAAGCTGCTTAATACCAGTACCTTGTTTGGGGCAGGGGGCTGTGTCTGAAGATAAGATGCAAATTCCTCTCGTCCCACGCTCTAAGAAACGCGCACTGATTTTTGGAAATTATCGGCTCTCGAGTGGGCGTGGCCCGCCCCTGGCGACGCGAAACATGGCAGAAGATTCCAAAGCCCAGCTGATACGTACAACGCTACCCCAGGTACGAACACTATCATGGCTGTGTCTCTGCATGAGCTCAGCTTATAACCTGCACACTGTCTTCAGAGCCTGAGTACAGTAGTACTTGAGCGAATACTGTGGTTTGGTGCCTGAACACTCAATATATCCTGCTTTCCTCATTTCCCCCCCCACAATACTCCCTGGCTCCGACCCTCCGTCCATCAGCAAGTGCGGAACACCACTTCTCCACCCTCTGCTTTCAGACAGACGCACAGACACAGCCTCCTTCACACCAAACCACACAGTTGATGCGCTGTCAAAACCGTTGCCTGAACTCCCTCCAAAATGACCTCCCAGGCTGCTGCAATGACCTCCCCGTGCGCCTTTTGAAAAAAAAAAAGACGGTTGTTTTCTGGTCAGATGTCAGCATGTGAAAGGGGGGAATAAAAAGGTCTGCATTTAAGAGGCACAAACCTAAATGAATGGACTTCTGTTCATGCTCTAATTACTTTATTTGCCAATGTTATGTTTAATGTCAGGAAACACCAGTCATGGATATAGCAAACAGGGTTTTCTGGGCGCTGAGCGCCATTCATCCCCAGCGTTCCCCCATCTTGATTTGGTTTCCATGTCTGGACTGTGGGGCGGCCCGTTTGGCCTGTCAGTGCAGACGCAAGGGCAGCAGATTCTTACAGAAACACACACAAACGTTTTCATTTGGCCTGGGTAATGAGCGCGCCCTTTGACCCCCCTGCTGATGAGTTCCATACCTGTGTGCGTGCGTCCGCGCGCACCTCTAAATGCAGCTGCACCTGACAAGGGGAATGACTAATGAATCCTTGACACAAAATAATGGGCGGGAATCAGAGCGAGAGAAAAAATGGAAAGAGGAAAAAAAGCCTCTGAGAGGGGGGAAAGAGGGGGGGGGGGGGGTGACATGGGGGCAAAGGGTAAGAGTGGGAGAAAAAAGGAAAATGTTATTGGACCCTAAGAACAATCTCAGACTACATGTCAAAAGGTTCTGATAAAAAACTATGGCAGAGTGAGCACAGCCCGCCAGTCAGCACAGGCAGAGCAGCCACAGCCTGGCCATTAAACGACACTAACACAGGCAGACCGGCCTCAGCCTGGCCATTAAACAGGGCTAACGCAGGCAGACCTGCCTCATCTTGGCCATTAAACGAGGCTAACACAGGCAGACCTGCCTCAGCCTGGCCATTAAACGAGGCAAAACACAGGCAGACCTGCCTCAGCCAGGCCATTAAACGAGGCAAACACAGGCAGACCTGCCTCAGCCTCAGCCTGGCCATTAAACGAGGCTAGCACAGGCAGACCTGCCTCAGCCTCAGCCTGGCCATTAAACGAGGCTAACACAGGCAGACCTGCCTCAGCCAGGCCATTAAACGAGGCAAACACAGGCAGACCTGCCTCAGCCTCAGCCTGGCCATTAAAACGAGGCAAACACAGGCAGACCTGCCTCAGCCTCAACCTGGACATTAAACGAGGCTAACACAGGCAGACCTGCCTCAGCCAGGCCATTAAACGAGGCAAACACAAGCAGACCTGCCTCAGCCTCAG
>CM056378.1:13592073-13623238 GCA_029718625.1 Synaphobranchus kaupii
TGAGGGCATATATTCTATAATGTAAGGCAGCGGGATTATAGGTCCAGCTCATTACCTGACCAGGGAAATCTCTGAAGCAGTTTCATTAGCTAACGAAGCTCATTTCTCAAACTGAAACCTAACCTCACCGCGGACGCTAGCTGCAAAAGAAATCATCATTTATCTGGTGTCATGGTAACTAACTACCAGCATTACATACACAGAAACAATATTCTCCCACGTTCATACATGCCAACACACATATTCACCCACGGACATCTACGCACACAGACACATACCAACACGCATATGCACACACACACGCGCACACACACACACACACACACACACACACACACACACACAAAACGTGCTTAGTTTTGCACCCGCTTGCAGAGGATGACCTCAGTCTTGGCAGTGGTATCTCGGACCGTGGACAGACTGCAGCCTTTGTCTGCACTCCCTATCTATAACTCAATGACCTTTGAAAAGGGGAAAAAAAAGGCATTTTTTTATTTATAAAGGGTAAGGTTAGCTCATTGTTCTGTGTTGGTACGGTTTCCCCGCCGTAAACAGCGTTTGGTTCCCAGGCGTACGGGACCGCACCCGAGTCGTTCCCACACTCCGTCTGGGTCAGAGCGGTACCTCACCTTCTGGCCCCGCCTTCCTCGCCCAGCGTAACGCTGTGCATGCATTAACCACAGACTCTGCATCCTCTGTCCACTCAAAAGCTGTAAGGATCTCAAACCACCATAGCGAGCGTATACCATTCTTTTTGCACTCTGCCGTGTAATCTACGCCACAGCCGAAGCCAACAGACAGGAAATCATAAATCATAAATACTTACACCTACATCGCCCACATAAACTCCAGTATTAGCGCTCGTGCACTGGTTGCCAGTCACAATCGACTTTTAGACTTCACATTAAGCTTCTTTCCCTTGGTTTGTAAGACTTTAAATGCCACCGGCCCTAACCTGCCTAAAAGAGCTGCTCTCCTTTCAGCCTATCACACATTGTTAAGCCAATCGCCCCCCAGAATGCCTTTCTCTTTCTCGGGAATGCCTTCCTGACCACCTGACGGTTCCCCAACAGATTAAAATTGGGCCTTAAAACTTAAAACTATAAATTTATGCAATGCCTGTAAACATAAAAAAATATGTGTCCATGTGTATTGTATCCTGATTTGTATGCATGTTTTTTCATTGATTGTTTTTCCCATGAATCTTTTTTTACGACTTTGCTTTACTTCGCATTACTTTACACTTTTGAAATTCTGTTGGAAGTAAAAAAGCAATACAAGTGTACGAAATTCAATGTATTAATATTAATGTACTACCTCTTCCACAGAGACTGCACAAATCATCGTCCTGGGTTCTACATGGGCCACGGTCTTTGTGCAAGACCTCCTCCCAGAACACGGCAATGGTACAGTCCAAAACAAAAGGAACTGATGGGAGCTGTAGTCACGCACAGTTTAAACACAGCCCACAACCTCTAGATCTGGCCTTTACACTCTGCCTCCACTAGGGGCATCCCAGCCACTGTTTAGCAGCTGATTGTGATGTCGCTCATCTCTATGGCGACAATAACTTAGAGAGACAGACTCAGTGTCTCATGCAAGGGACAGGATAGTGGGAGGAGACAGTAAGGCGGAGGATGTCAGTTACAAATACAAAAGTCCAACAATACACACACCTGTACTACGTACACACGTATGTACACACTTTTGTAAGTGAATATGCAGGTATGCAAACACAAGCCAGAGTAACATGGTGTCTTATGCAAACATAGTACAAGCACAAAAAAATCACACATACATAAAGTTATGTACACACAAATATACATGCACACAACTCGGTACACAGTGGATTGTATGAAAAGGCACACAGACACTCTCACTCTCATACACATGCACATACGACAGACATTTTCACATACACAAAAAAATGCAAAAGCACATATTCATGCACAAATTCCTATGTGTGAGCACAACAATTTTGAATACTGCCTGGTAAAGATACATCTTCAGTAGTGGTAGTTTCATATTAGGCAGCTTACTACAAGTGCTAACAGCCACGTATTTTTACAGTAAAATTATTAAACTCATTCATTAATACAGAAATGTTTATGAATAATAACAAAAGGAAACGTACCTAAAGCCTAAAACATTTGGACCAAGTCATTTCCAAGTATAACTCGTAAATTAATTCAGTATGTCGGCAGGCATGAATAATAAGCAAGCACGCGGGTTTCTTCTTTTCATTGGTTAATCAGAGATAATATGAGAGTTTAGACTGCACTAGTGAAAGACTGGACCCGGGTCACTGCCCCGGGAGAAATACGGCCCCTTCGTCTGCCGAACTCCGAGCCGGGGCGGCTCAGAGCGGCGCGGCACGGCGGGACTTCCCCAAACAACGGCGGTTTAATAGGCTCCCCTCTCCCCACACCCGCTCCTCTCACCTCCTAAATGGCCCGATCCATTAACCCTTTTGAATTTGGCTTATAATGGGGCTGCAGCAGACAAACAGTTGATGCATGGCCCATTGCACAATGCCAACGCGCTCTTCAGGACCGAGTCACTGACAAGCGGGGAGAATGCTCGGCCGCGCACACACACCGCTTTCACACACTGCTCATTCAAAACGACGTCTCACAGCGCCGCATTCCACGTCCTCCCGCAATATCCGCCTTTGATTCATTTCCCCTTTTTATTGTACGGGGAGAATATACATACAGTTTCATACCGGTGGAAGTCATCGCAGGAGTCACAGAAGTAATCATAACATTATAATATATATTATGATAATTATAATAACCGTGATAGTATGAATTATGACGGCTGGATTTCCCAGGAGGACTACTTTTATTATTTCATTGCCATTGTTTTATTATTTTTGTATTTCAAAGCAATCAGCAGGAATACAATGTATGCATGTAAAGTGCTGTCTTATTGCCAAAATATTATACTATATTAAATAACCACTGAAACTGGAATTATTCCACAAATCTGCTGAATATACAGAACTTATTATACCTCCCACAGTCCCCAGAGCAAAAGGTGAAACTTTTCTAAGGTGTATTATCTGAATAAAAAAAATAAACATAATATAAGACGAAATGACACAATGTTTCTAAATGACTGTAAACATGTCCCAGACCCTTATCAACCCGCTGCTCGATTTATATCACTTAACCTATAAAAGGTAATTTGCAGACCCTCCCTTCTGGCATTCACACTGCTAACACCAGCCCATTAGAAACCCCCTACCCAAAACACACATAATGTAGAAAAAGATAAATGCGCGCACGCACACACATACACACACACACACACACACACACACACACACACACACACACACACACACACACACACACACACACACACACACACACACACACACACATTTATACACTCCCAACACACATACGCACACTGGATTAAATGGTCACTGTAGGACGTAAAAACATGATAAATTACAGTATATTCTGACATAGTGTCTCTTTTTTTCGAAAGAACAGTCACTGTCCTCATATGACAACATCTGTTGTCACCTCTCAAGCTTTTAGGAAAGCCATTATGAAACTGGTACAAGTGACATAAACGTCATGAGACTGTAGTTCAAACAGACGAAAGTGAGCTAGCTGTGGTGGTGGTGCGGAGAAAGGAGCAATGCTGTTCCTGGTCCACGGTCCCATCCCAGTCAACCTCATTACACGTCACATTTGTTTTTTTTAATTCACACATTTTAAACGCTAGTGGGATTTCTCTCTTTCCTGTCTCTGACTTCCTGCTGTCCACCTTGAATACTTTCTGACCATCTTTAACACAATGACACCAAATCAACTCCTCAGATGCCAGGGACATTCTGCACCCGATTACCGAACCCGCGTTTTCAGTCCGGGGAACAGATCAGACGTTGAAGTACAGCCGAGCGTTCCTGATCCAAGGGAAGGTTTACATTCTGAAGCAGAGAGCAGCATGTCTTATACTGTCAGATTTAGCATTTAAGGTGCGAGCTTGTCCATTTACGGCTGTAAGGATTCCAGCGTTTGACTGGACTAAAGCCCGACAGCTCTAGCGAAGTCAGGCTTCTGTGCAGCAGTCAATAGGCCCACTCTGCCCTGATCCAGGAACTGCCTTTTAACTCACTTTTTCCCCCAGCTTTATTATTTGAAGGCCGTGTTGAAATCATACTAGCTCAAACAAACGCACAAAGAGATGTTCTGCAGGACGCAGTGGGTGTAAGGAGGCCACGGTGTGTGTTTAAACGGACCTTTCCACACAGATGCACACTGAAAGTATTTACTGGCAAGGCTGTTATAAGGAGTCTGGGAATTTAAATATTCAATGTTGACATTGTGCAGATCTGGCTGGAGGCCAAGCAAATTCAGTCCCCAGGGACCCACAGCCAAACGGCCCTGAACATTCTCTCCCTCTGACTTAATAGGTAGAAATCTTCTTCTTACATCTTGAGTAAATAATAATCTTTAAATACGCCTCAAATTATCCCCTATTCTCAGATTGTAAGTAATGATTTAAAACTATGCCTGGAAGGGCGGTGTGGCTCCTGCTCTCCTCACAAATTCCTTGACTTTATTTTTAGCCACACTCAACAGCTCAATATTAGCCATTCAAAACCGCTGCTAAACTGACAATGGCTTTTCAATCTTCACTGTCACTGCATGTCATGTTTGTGTGTGTGTGTGTGTGTGTGTGTGTGTGTGTGTGTGTGAGTGAGAGAGAGAGAGAGAGAGAGAGAGAGAGAGAGATAGAGAGAGAATTAAAAAACCACATAATTTTCGAGCATAATTATTAGTGAATAAAACTATTAATGCAGGTCAAAAAATTAAATCATAGAAAATGAATGTAATTCCTTGTTATGACACACACTGTCCTCATGCAGTGTGACAATTTGACCCAAAGGGTTGCCTTTAAACCAGCTGCAATATATGGCAATTATCTAGATATGAACAATAGCTCAATTTGGCAAGGACATGCATTCTTTTACATGTATGTGACCAGGAAATAAGTATTGCTTTACCAGTAAGATGGGTTTCTATATATCACCTATTGATCTTTAAATACAGTTCATTCAACAGAGAAATATGATAATGATAATTACCATTATTAGCGTTATTATTATTATTATTATTGAGAAAGTTTAGAAAAGGTGTACAAAAGGTTGAATGGTCTTGGGACACTGAAGATAATCACGGAAGTTTACAAATAAAGTGGATGTTAAACTGTCAATTCCTCGAGATCTACTCCTTATTCACTTAATGAGTGTCCTCATGTGTCGTGAAATGATTTTCAAGTTAAATAAAAAATCAATAGCAACAGAAAATCTCAATTTAAATCTATTTGCGTATGAGAGAAATGTCTTCTTAAATATGTAGGCCTAATGTTATTTTACCACAATACGAAAATTGAATAGCATATAAACATTCAATCGTATATTTAATATACGAGTATTTAAAACATATTACCTTGACACATTATAATCTAACCTTTCTAAAGTATCACCTAATTGCGATGCTGGGACGTCATGAATTCCTTCCACGAAGTTTAACCGTCCCTGCCACTTAAGACTTTTCTCTTGGCGGGGAGAGTTCCATGAAAAGCTGCTATATACAGCGGCAGTGGGTTTTATTGTGGACAGAAAATTAAATACACAATAATACGGTCACTAATATGCAGCGTGTGGTGCTTTATAAAACGGATAGCACCCACGACCTCAACAAGTCTGGCCCCGCAAGAATGTTTCTGATGATAAAGGAAATTATATTTCCGAATAGTCAACTATACTTATACATTTTGGAATTATTTCCTTAACTTTAGCACCTAATATGTTTTTAAAGCATCGTGAGGAAAATATTTCAGCTCTACCCCCAGATTAAAACAGTGTGTTTTTATAGATATACAAACCATTATAGTAATAGTTTACACATGATTAAAAAGTGTTGCTCCAATAAACACGACTTCAAGCATCACTTTTAAAATAAGTTTCATGCGATATCAATATCAAAATAGAAATGTTTACGGCTACTAATTATCATTTTACATATAGTTTATATATATATATATATATATATATATATATATATATATATATATATATATATATATATATATATAGCCTATATATATCTGTAGGTTTTGGTTACTTGAGGTATAACAAATGAAGTAAAATATAAAATTACAATAAATAAATTGGTTCCTTTACTTTCCAGAAAGCCGGAAACCAGCATAAGTGTTTATTAGAGTAAATAGAAAACAGTGGGAATAGCCCCCAAATCAGTATTTATACGCCCTGCAGGACATTGGGGAAGTTACAATTGCTCGCAGGTTTAAGGGTGATTCCTTAACTGCACATATTAGCGATGCAAAAAAAAAAAAAAAAAAAAAAAAAAAAACTTAACACGTAATGCTTAACAAATGAGCATATACGTTTGGCTAGAATGTGCGTGTCAGTATCAAATTGTTCCCAAACTTTCTTGCCCCAGGGCAGCGGTTAATTAAGCACCACAAATATATTTATCCGGTCAGTAATAAATAAAATAGCCGATACGAGCAGCACAGTAACTTCTGAAACATTACATTTCGTAAAGTGATTACTCTTTCATTTTCACTTGTTGCACGATCGCTGAAACATCACCGTCAAAATATATATATTTTTAAATATGACAGTCACAGAGTAACGGCACACATTTATAAACAGTGCGGAACGATAATACAGATGCGAATAGGCTACTATTTCACTGTCACTAAAAGCAATATGTTAGATCTTCCAGTAAGTAGGTAGGCTATTCGACACACTTTACAATGTCCCCTTTAATATGACATTATAAAGTTATTACCCGGTTGCCATGTACCTGTAAATATTTAAATGCTCCTGTCAATATTTCAGTGTCTTTCGTTCCCGGTACCAGCTTTAACCCACCTGCCTTTTCAAAGCTGCTGCTGCAAATTGAAGTGACCAGGACCCTGCATGCGCGTGCAAAAGCGCTGTCACAGAACCGGACAGTTACGGCAAGTTACGCTACAGCGCCCACTACGTGCAAAGCAACGCCGTTAAGGGCTAAATCCCAGAAAAGTTCCTTCCACATTTACGCAACTACAACTTTGCCTTACAATTTCGGGTAATTCCATCTAACGGACTTAGCAAAGAGGTTTTCGCCAAACCGACGCTTGCAATGTCATTCCTAACCCTCTCCTGTTTCTCTTTTACAAGGCTGCTAAGTGTCTACAACTCGCTGAGAGGTCAGCGCCTACTGACATTAGCCGAATGTAAAGAATACAGGTTGTAACTATGTTTAGATGCGAAAGAATTTATATCAGAAATACCCATGTACAAAATGGCAGTTTCAAACGGCATAGAAAGGGATAGTGCACCTACTCGTGGCCAGTTTCCGTGCCCTGCTTTTGGACCTCATGATGCCAGTCTTTCGGCGTGGGTTTGTTTGATTTTTCTTGGATCTTTTCCTCCTTTTTCTTTTTTCTCTGTTCCTCTCTCTGTTTCTCTCAATCCAGACTCGCTATCTCTCCAGCATTGTCAGTTTGGACACCTTCGCACATGCGCATAGCCAAACTGCCAGCGCCGCCAAAAAGTTTGGAACGATTTATCACTTGATATTACTGATCTTGTCAGATGGCAATCGCTGAGATCCCCTTTCGTGTCAGATCTTCAAAGATCACTGAGCCAGAAACAGAGCCGTCCGCTACCCCAGATATGCGGGGAACAAGACACATTAATTATAATGAACAGCTACAATACATACTTCGTGTTTAAATTAAATCACATTAATCACTGTTCAGGTAAATTACCTATGTAAAACGTTTTCATTAAACGTTTTATATATTTTAATTGTGTTTTTGACCATCATTACGATTATTCGAAAATGAATGAAAAGTTTACCCCTCCCCCAGCGTGTGAAGAGGTGGGGATTCGGAACCGACATCTCTAACGTTGCCCCTTTTTTTCTTTTTTTTTGCGGTGGTGACTATTATTAATCTGTAAAGTACTGTGAATGAATGCGTCTTACTGTGTGTGCGTGTAAATGTCATTGCTTGCGGTAATTGATATCCCAAAACCTGGTGATACACGGGACTTCGGTGTTTAAATCTCGTGCCAATAACGTTTAATAATAAGAAAAAGGTCCTTGTGGTCATATCCCTTGATTTATAATTGTAAGCCATATCGTATTATCCGTATGAAGACAGGACGTCTACGGTATAACTTTACTCATAAATGAACAAAACATAATGCAAGGATAGGTAATTATGATATTGATTTTCAGTTTCTAGTCATTAACGAAAGACATTTGATTCGTTTGTTTAAATTACTATTTTATTAAATATTTGTTCATAGGCAACGACTATAAATATTACCTTAAAGTTATGCGGCAGGAATAGTCACAATAGGCTACCCTCGGTACCATAAGTGAGCATTATTATCAAGTCTGAGAATGACAGCAGCCTAATTAAAATGATCGCTATAATAGACTTGAATAAAATAATATTAATGGTGCGTGGACACTTGTGAAACAGGTTGTAACCCCGTCCCTGCATGATTCTGGAGTGTTTTAAAATATATTCAGTGAACTATAGCGTCATTGTGCAAACATCGAACCTAAACTGGAGTAGCCTGGATATAAACAAAATTTTCAACAATTTAGCAATAGAGCATAAATTGCATTATATCATTTGCTTTCCACATATTCGTGCTCCACGTTTTAAGTCAATGTATAAGTCCCTGCACACTTCAAATAATTGTTCTCTGCCCCACGTTCTGATTTAACAGGATAGAATGGTTCTCGTGCTTTTGTGCCGCACGTGCACTTGAAGCAATTCAGGCGATGGGACGAACACTTTGCGCTTACACAATTACGAGAGTAAAATTAACGTGGCCTTCAACCTGAATGTTAATACTATAACATAAACTTCGTTTAAATTTAGATTTATTGTGTTTTGAACTCTGTTTCATGAAAAGTTTTCTTAAATTGATTTATGTTGACTACTTCGACGTGTTGTGGTATTTTTCATATCAGCAAATTCATCGTTTAAAATTCAAATCCTCAATATTTAACGACAGATTAAACGTATTGGAACACTTCCTACTATAGACTACTACTATAGAAATTACGATGGTCTCCGCAGTATGCGAGATCTAAGCTTCAGGCTACGTTGTCTTTAGCCTATACAACGCATAGACTAAAGGCTATCGCGCTGTTTTGCAAATCAGCATCATAAATATAAAATTAATTATTTTACAGTTCGCTTTACCAAAAATGATGATTTAACCGATTCTGATTAATATTACAGTGTGTTGGAAAGGGGAGCACTCAGCACTGCAGGAAGCTGGATTTCAGCCCCACAGCTACAGCTCGAGGCAGCGCGCTCAATTAGCCTAAATGGAAACAGTTTTCATTCATTGCAATAACTCACTGTTCTCGAGACTACTTTCAGAATACATACTTTATTATGATACGCTGACCCCGTGGCTCGGAATGCCAGGACCGGGGAGTGGCGGAGAGATCTGTACAGCCCTGTGGGCTGTAATTATTAGAAATTAATTGGGTTCAGGACCCTGGCTAGTATAGCTAAATTAATAGCTTGTCCTATAGTTCAAATGTAAACCTTGTCCCAAAAGGGGGGAAAGAAAATTGAAACGGCCGCAAACTGTATCTTAACATTTTGTTTATTTTGTTAGGCTATTTATTACTTTGCATTATGCAAAGGAGTAACCTATATATAGTACGATATGTTTTCTAAACCAAACTACCAGCCCGTTTTGAAGTATTTTGTTGTATTTGCGAGGTAATTTAGGGGTTAAAATAAAAACATAATTTGTGTAGTCGGAGCTGTCGCGCCAGTCTAAAAGTGAAAAGGGAGCCTCAGGCGCAAGGAAATTACCGCGCGCCCGCGTGACCTTTGAGAGAGGTAATCAATCAAGTGATCAACAGGGATATTTATCAATGCTACATCCGGCTTGGTACTTTACGAAAATAAAATAAAAAGATGAGCAATACGTATATCTGGGTCTAAACTGCAAGTATTTCACAATATGTTTTAAAATATTATACAATTTTGTCAGGAATTCAGTCGGCCTAATAAACATTAGCACTCTTATATGTAAGGTTTCCTTTTGAATGTATTTTGTTTCGTTTATTACACACTACTATTTTGTCATTGTTTTATTATTATAATTATCATCATCACAATTACTGTTGCAGTTTTACAGGTTGTTTCTGTTGCCATGGGTTATATGTGTTTTCGCAAGAACTGGAGTTTACCGGATTGTATTTTATGTTCATTAATTTCGATTTGTATGATAAATAATTTCGTTGTGTTCGGTTAAAAAATGGGTACATTTTATCATCAAGATGTCCTATTTTTTATTTACATTATGGTACGAATCAGCTCATAAGAGGGAACCCGTGATCTAATTAATATAAATGCATTGGCATCGTTTCCTACTATTATTCAAGAGTAATAATTCATGTGTCTGATGTGAAAATATTTTGTCAGGAGTGGAGCTCGGGACGGGAGAAACACGGTCCGGGGGCGCAGTGCCCCTACGTGGAGACTAAAGTATAGCAAACTCAAACAGACCTGTACAGGCACGTTTACACCCGCAATATGTAGCCCACCAGCGAACCTCTGCAGACCACAAGCCCTTTGGCCAGTTTACCATTTGAAATATGATAGTCTACATTTTCGAACACCGCATGCACCGCGGCACGAATCAAAATTAATACAACACACAAATGCTCATTTAAATGCGAAAATCGTTTTGCCCAATGTCGAAAAACGAAATACGCGTTCCACTATCAAAAACATTTAAAATATATATTGCAGTTATTTGCTCACGTTTTGTGGGCGTTTCGATTTGGTGTGTCGGAATATACAATAGCATTCCGAAATAAGGAAATTGACATGAAATAACTCTTCACCTGTGAGAAAATAAAGGTGCAGCGCAGTTAATAAAATAAATACCACGGTGAATTAGCCTATTATGCAACCCCAAAAGTTAAGAATAAAAACGCATACTGCCACTCTATAGCTATTTTAAGGTTGATATATGAAACTCCAGTTTAAGCATATATAGGTAATCATAAAAATATATTTTTTTTCACAGCATCATGCATTGCATGGATCTATCTATTGTTAACCTGAAATATTTAATGGCTTTTTATTATGAAATTGGACAAAGGATTTGGGATATTTTCTCTAAGTAGTTATTACAGTTGTGTATAATGCTTATTGCCCTCACACACTTGAAAAACATTTGTATACGTTTAAAAAATATATTTATATTCCTTGATGAGTAGCCTCAGTCACAATCACAAACAATCTACTGGTGAATGTAACTGCTTTTGTATACAGCAATGTACGAAATTACCTTTTGAGTAAAAGTCTATTTTCATGATTTCATTGTTTGGTAAATATCAGTATCCAATGCAGTTATATAGTTTACAGTTTTCTATAAAATAGTTTATGTAGCCGAATTTTCACAGAGGAAATTAATTTTAAGTTCCTCAATCCTGCAGTCTTCGAGCTATAAACACAGGTTCTTGACCCATATAGCCTATGTACTACTAAAAAACTTGCACCACAGAGGGCCAATGTTACATGGAAAGGTGTATATGAGATGTACATCATAATATGTATTTATGGACTATGCATAGTAAAATATTTAATGCTAATTTAAATCTAACAGATTTATATGAGCTTAATAGGGATGAAATGTACTTTATGAGAGAAACATGGATTCTATCAGACTTCATGTTAAACTGATTATTTTACCGTTTCTAACTCAAATGAACGTGACAGCAGATAAGTGGATTTACAGTGGGGATTCAAGAGGTCAAGGCCCATCCCTCCAAACACACCTTACTTTAGACTGTTCCATCACCCTGGAGAAAGCACCACACTGAGTAGGGAACTGGGTTTCAACTCCCAGTCCCATCCACACCACTCCTTTCTCTATGAATTAGGTTCTGGAAAAAGTGAGCCTTCAGAAAGGAGAAAGGGACTAAAATCATTTTTTAAAAGGAAGGGTTTTGGAGGTGAAATTAGACGCAGGAGCTGAGGGTAGAGGTGTGAAGGACACCATACAGGGAGGTCCCTCTGGGCTGACTAACAACAGCCAACAAAGAGCAAATAAACATGACGTCGTTTCTCTACCAGGAAGAAGCCAGAGGAAATATGTACAATAGTTCCATTCATATTTCATAATGGACCGGCGAGATGGCTGTTGAAACAGCCGGGGTGCATGGCACTACATGTGCAGGGGGAAAACCTGCGTTTGGCCATTGAAAAGTATGCAGAGAAAACACCCTTCCTCCCTCTTGTTTAGCTCAACTTAAAACTATTCTTTAATTTACTTTAACTCGTTTGCACTGTGGCGTTAAGTGAAGGGGATTGTATCGCGAGTGTGAATATCCCAAAAAGGGGAAGGGGCAGGGCGATATGTCAAAATGTGACAGCTGAGCCTGTTAATCAGACAAACAAAACCCATTAAATAATGAAGCACACAAGCTTTAATTTTACCTAACCATGTGAAAGCTCTCGCTGTCTTACCCTGCAGCCGGCAGGCCAGCATCGTGCTTTCATTCCTACATTTGAAGAATTCAGTTCAGTAAGTTTGGATGCACAAAATAGTGTTTTTCCCCCACATAATTTTTGTCCACTGCTTTTTTAGAACAGTGTAGACATTTTTATCAAATGTAACTCACGGTAACAGCAACAACAACAAAAACTCAAGAGCGAGGAGCATAACCAGATGGAAAGTAGCTATTCCGAGAGGCGTTTATTTTCCTGCACATATGCTCTCAAACATAGCTGGTAATTATTTTCTGCTTTCAGTTTTATATCTGTGCCATATTTTTTAAATTAGCATGCAACTACTTTTCCAGTCAAGTTAAGTCAACTGTGCCAACATTTGTGTGAGATCACAAGCCTTTTGATGCCTGGAAAATAACAAAATTAATTAATTAAAGTGGAAAATACCTATTATCTATTATTGTACAAATAAGAAAGGACAGTAAAGGAGGCCATTGGTTTTTGACTGGTCTTGGAGAGCATCATTAGACTAGTAAATGATTGCTCACCTCTAAGAAAACCAGTTTAAAGCAGTGAAAATTGTGATGGTTAATCATTAATTCTCATGAAAATGGAAGCTTAATCTGGCATCGTTCTGGCCTGTCATTTCCTCTGACTGAAGCAGATTTGCGTGCCTCTAATTTACATTTGTCAAAAAGATTTGCGTAAAAAACATTTAGACATTTTCCAGCACATATTTCAGTACACTGTAACAGATTTGTGATTGTGAGGGATTAGACAGTATTAGATCAGTTGTAAAAAAATAATAATAAAAGAACATGATTTTGTAAAGATGTTTTAAATGACTGCAGTAATAGGGGACCTATTTATAGCTGGATTACCACAGCAAACACCCCATTCATGTAAGTCAGTTGGCATGACCCTTGAATGAGGTCACACTTGCTCACATCTTGATTCTTAAAGGTCCATTCAATTCTAGTAACCTTTTTTAAGTTCAGTAAATATCAAGATAAGTGCTCATTTGTTTAAGTCCAGTCAGAGGCAGGTGCTCATAGAGGTCATCTTAACCAACCTTTATGTTGAGGCCTTCCTAGCTGACATTTACAATACTTGTTCATGGACAAGACACTGAAAATAGAGAATGTCTGTCAAGGTTGCAAAACTAACAGACTCAACATTTGCCATGAGAACTGTAAAGTTAGGCATGCAACGTATCCGACATTCAATCTCAGTAAACGCCTGAAATCATTTCGAATGTAAATAAATAAATAAAATATGTAACGTTTATGAAATAAAATGGAATTGTGAAAAAAGTAATGCCCCAAGTTCGTACGTAACTTCGCATGGTATTTTGCTGCCATCTAGGGTCTAATAAACTACACAGCAGTCCTTTAATGGAAAATAAATAAGTATAGTGATTGTTTAATCTGACATTTTTTGTGGTGGGTTGAGTTGAGGTTCATAATAAATCTTAAAACAATCACAACAACATCAACAATCGCATATAACCCCTCTTTGACTAATTTAAGGAGTAACACCCCCATAAAAATATGGAGACATTTGAGTAGGTCGGTTTGTTACAGCGGTTTCCCAGTATTTCAGTGATTGGGCGGATTACGATGTGTTCTGGAGAAAATCTGTCGTAATATTTATGGTCTCTCTGGGGCAGCGGATGAACACGCGCAGACGTTTATGTTTGATCTCTGCGGGGAAGGAGCGTCTACGATGCAGTATACATTGAAGTTACAGGCTGCTCATCGATACTATATTGACTTCGCACTGATCCAGTGTGTTCGTTGAAGACACCTGACGGGTAAATCAATCCGAATCTCAATCTCTTTTATTTATCGGCGTTTCCCGTAAGAGCGGGCAAGGGGATTACCGTCAGGCGTCAGATCCGGCTTGAAGCACGCTGTAAAAAATAGTTATAAGGGTAAGCTGTCTGTGATACAGCGCACACCGCAGGACCCTAGATCTCTACAGGGCTGTGGATACAGCAGAAACTACAGTGTTGCATTAAATTTGTCCGTGTAATAATATCGATGTAACCCGTCAAGAATATACTGTAACTAAAAATGATGAAAGGATAAATAAAAAAAGTTGGGGCCAATGAGATTAAGAATTAGATTATATTGTAAAAGGATGTAGTGCCAACAGTGATGTAGTTTTTTTTTTTTTTTTAATTGAGCAGAATAATTTTTCGAAACACATTACAGTTGACAATTTCTCCTTAATCGCAAAGATTTAGTTTTATGCATGGATATTACACACTTTAATGTAATGATATTATATAGGCAAGAAAGTAACGGATTTATTCACAATAGCGTTGACTCCTCAGGGTATGCCGCAATCTACTATTATCTACTATTATCCTTATAAGGATTATTTGATGCCTCTATCTGGGAAGGAAGACAAACAAGCTTTCACATCTGCATATAGCTACTCAGCAAAACCCCACTTTTCCAAAAACCCATTTTGGTAAGCACAGATTAGTGTCACGGTGTGTTTAAATCTTCTGTTTGCTTCTACTTCAAAGTTAAATGAGAAAATGAAGTATAAATACCATAAAATGGATACATTATACCATACATTCAAACATTGGCCTTTGGAGAAGGCTTTAAAATCTCTTCTTTAATGAAATAAAAAAAAAAAAACTCCCATACTGTAATGTTCCGCTCCCTTCCTGTTCGTTTTCTGTATTTTCCTGTTCGTTTTCTGTATTTTCCTGTTTTCCCTCCGTGTCATGTTGGATCCTTTTGTCCGTGTTTTCCCCGCTGCTGCGGTCTGGGCGTTTCCTTCCCTGTCTTGTTCGTTTGGTTGTCTCACTTCCGCCTTTTCACTCCGTCCCCCCTCGTTGCATGCATTCCCTCACCTGGTGTCTTGTAATCACTCCTGCTGATTTTCCACACCTGTCCCTTGTTTAGTTCTATTATTAACCTCACTATTTAGTCCTTCGGCTGGCTGCCAGTCGGCGCCAGTTCGTTAACGTTCGTCACCCGGTGTTCATGCTCGTTGTTTTCCTGGTCGTGTTAAAGAGAACTACTCGCTTGGTCGGGGAATATTATCCCCGTGCAGCTTGGGTTCGGCTCCTAACTACAGTCTGGTAGTTAACCACCCCGTCAATTCTTGTCGTGCATGCAGCTAACCTGTTTCCCTTCTCCTCCATCTAACCCAGCTCCCATTCACCCGTGGCAGTGTTCGTTTCCCCCCCGTTATCGTTGTGTGTGTTGCGGTACCTCCACCTCCAGCTCGTGTAGGCTCCGGGAGAGCTTGCTACCTGGCTACCCTCCAGTTGTTCCTGTCCGACCGAAGAAGCCAACGAGTTCTTCGGCACCGGCTCCTGGAGCTCTGGAGACAGTCAGCTCCTTCCGGACCTACCGCAGCTACGCCACACAACCCATCTCTGCCGTGCTTCACCAACCACCTCCCTCTCAAACCCTGCACCTCCGTGAGAACCTCCCGGTCATTCCCGTGCCTTCCCTTGCACTAACCCTACCTTTTGTTTTTGTTCTGTACCGGTGCAGTCAATCCGGTCCAGTTCCTGTCCTGCCGTAGTGAGCCGCTCCCCAGCAATTCCAGTCCAGGTGTGAGTCTCGCACCTACCTGTCCAGTCCAGTTCCGGTTTGGAACAAATCCGTTCCAGACCATTGTTCCAGTGTGGACCTCCCGGTCCAGTTCCAGTCCAGTCCAGTTCCGGTTTGGAACGAATCCGTTCCAGACCCCTTGTTCCAGTGTGGACCTCCCGGTCCAGTTCCAGTCCAGTCCAGTTCCAGTCCAGTCCAGTTCCGGTTTGGAACAAATCCGTTCCAGACCCCAGTTCCAGTGTGGACCTCCCGGTCCAGTTCCAGTCCAGTCCAGTTCCGGTTTGGAACAAATCTGTTCCAGTGTGGACCTTCCGGTCCAGTTCCAGTCCAGTCCAGTTCCGGTTTGGAACAAAACTGTTCCAGACCCAGATTCCGGTGTGGACCTCCCGGTCCAGTTCCTGTCCAGTCCAGTTCCGGTTTGGGAACGAAACATTCCAGGCCTGCCAGTCCAGCTCCGGCTTGGAGCAGCCCGTCCCGGGCTACATACTGTTCCTGTGTGATATCGTGTTTTTTCCCCTCTTGTACAGTGTTGGGACTACCCCAACACTTAATTTATTAAACACCCTCTTTGTGAATGTCTCCTGGTCGTTGCACTTGGGTTCGTCCCGTTTCTGGTTCGTAACACATACAGGAGAAATGACCGCTCTGTCAGCTCATTGTTTTCTTATTAAAGTTCTGGTTACAGTCCAAAGAAAATACACAGTGTAGGACTGTTGATTACATGCAGTGCTCAAGTTTTGAATGCACTTCTTTTTTTTTTTTTTGCGTAAAAAAACGTATGCACAATTTATTTATTTATTTATGCATGCTCTGCTATCAAAAAGCATATTGAGTGTTACCAACATTTGGCAAATTCAGTGTCCAGGTGTCTTCAAGGGATTTTCAATCAGTGATTTCTGGGGCTTTTTTTTTTTTAGCAGGCACAGGGCACGTGCTGTGGTTGTGAGAATGTGTGGCTTCTAAGCATTTCACAGTGACCGACACAGACTGAGCATAAGCACGTGCATTAGTTCCTTAAGTTCTCCACATTCTCATGTAGGCTATAACAGCATTACAATAACTTTCAACGACAGGGTCAGAAGAACTGACCAATCTACAGGCTTGAAGTATGTGTGTGTGTACAGTGTATATGGGGAGAGGTTAGGGGAAATAGTTTTGAGGTGTGGGTGGAAATAACAACGCTTATAAATTCACTATCATCTACCTTTCAAGCTGGTTCTAAATTGATCAGGTAGCCTGGGCCTGTTTTAGATACTGTACTAGTACGTTTCTATTTTCTGATTCATACTACCTTCCAGTAGGTGGCAGTATAGCATTTTTTGTTTTTAACAAGTCGAAGAAGTACACCTAAATGAGAAAATAACCAGTTTGCCTCGTAACTGTCCATGGACCGTGGTTGAATTTCTTGTCAAATGCAAGTGGTGGATTTATGGTTCAGAAAGTTAAAGAAAACAGAAAAAAGGGTTGGCAGGGTGCAGCAGGAATAACATCACCATTCCAGCCAATTCTGGGAATATGCATTTCTGCGAAAACCCCATTTTAAATAGCTAGTAGCAGTAGCCTAATTTTACAATGAAAGTATAACACCGAGTCAACTATGAACAAAGGATTGTGCTTGAGGAGGAGATGGAGACATAATAGTGTGATGTAGCCTAAGTTTAAACTTTTATCTTAAACCTTTAACGTTAATGTTGAGGCGATATGCATGTCGCTAAATGCCAAATGGTGAATGTTTGGATGAGCTCAACGAAGAACCGAAAAATAAGATATTTCCACAAATTCTTTTCGACTTTTGCCGAGCTGGCAACCGAAGCTTTACTTTTGGGAATAGGTAAAGAGCCAGCAAGCCATATATATATATATGTATGCTAGCACATTTGTATATCAGAAGCGCGGAATAAACAGGGGGACTAACGATATAATTTTTTGTAAATATTGGAAAATTGATGAAACTACTACTAGTTTTATATACGAATTCTGAAGGCGTATTGTGCACGGCAGTTCCCATAGTGTAGTGGACTAGTGGTTATCACGTTCGCCTAACACGCGAAAGGTCCTCGGTTCGAAACCGGGCGGGAACACGTGCAACTCTTTTTATTTTCATAAATATACTATTGGCATATTTATTTCTTTAAAGCAATAATGATTAACGAATTTCCTTCCCACGATAACAAGAGTCATTGTCATATTAGTGTACTTCACAGAATGCAAAACCTATTTTAAGTTTTGCTATAGGTTTCTTTTCCCATCTTCCACATGGTATACATATTGCTTGCCAATCCCTGTAAATTAAACAAAGAAAGTTAATTATGTAATCACTCTATTTGTCAACTAGATTGGAGACATTGAACTAGCCTTTGATATAGTAACTATATATGCTTTAATAGTGCAATATAGTTCTTTATAATACGGTTACTTATACTCAGGTCATGGTCAGATTATTAAAATAGTGAAACTATGGTCTGCTTCTGACCTAAACACCTAGCTGTCAAACTAGAGGAATTCTAGTCACCCCCCAATAATTAAATATAAACTTATGTTTTTTTTTTAAATTAGCTGTAATGTTAAAGAACCACCACACAGGGGAGCCCTAAAACCATGTCCATGTACAGAATAACGCTCGGAACACACTGACAGCGTCTCGCGGAATCACGCGCGCCAGAAGCGAATGCTCGCGCCATTGAGAACATACCGGAAGCGCGCGCCACTCGCGTCCGCGCTTCTCAGATACGGATTTATACAGTAATTTTTTTTAACAAAATGGGCTACATTACTTACATAATATCGTAATTTTCAGGTAAAAAAAAAACAAGAAGCTATAGCACACTTGTCAAACCCGCCATGGGATGTTTTAAATCATAGACATAAAATGAACATAAGTTATTAATGTAGCTTACACAGATGTAGCTTACACCAAAAAATCTGCGAAAGTTCAGAAGCATTTTTCTCTAAACCACTGGTGATAGTCCGGGTGTAACAGGGGGTCTAATTTTTAGAGAAACTAAATCATGGGTTTAAAAATAGATTTTGATAACATAGCAGCAATTAACACATGTATAGCCACACCTAATGATGATGGCTGTAGGGGCAAAACTAGATTTTGATAACAATATAGCAGCAATTAACGCATGTATAGCCACATCTAATGATGATGGCTGTATGTGCTAAACTAGATTTAGAAAACAATACCTGCACCATGAACACCTATTTATACCACATGATTGCTGTTTAAATAGGATAGGTAGGCCTATGCAAAACACTATCCCTGAGAACTCTTTCAACTTTCAACTATCGTAACAACAACGGGATCCGTTTATGCATAGTCATGCATAGAAACGTCCTCGTTTTCAGTAAAGTATCGCATATCAATTCCGGAAATTAATTATTTTTTACAGGTTTTTAGTGAAGTAAACATTATCACAATTTAAAAAAAACAATACTTCCCATCTGCTCCAACAGCCGAGGCAATTGCATTCCAAGCTCTTTCTTTTCTTATATTGTCCCTGTAGAAATAATCCAGCGCGTCATACAGTTCCATGTATTTTTCTCTACTTACAGTTTTTCTCAATCGCTTGGATGCATTTCTGGAAACTCTAACCTCATTCTCTTAACAGTGCCTCAAAACCCCACACCATTAAGGCAATTGGCCAATACACTATTTCACTTCTCATTGTGTTCACACAGAATGCAAAACACTAAACGCAGTTGTCATAGTGTAGATGCAATCCTCATTCCACTTCGACATTCCAGTCAAAACAGATTGTTTTTTTCTCAATTGGCTATGTACATTTCCCATTCGCAATGACACAGTTGTTCATTGGGTAAATCATTGCATGCAAAATACTATGTATAATGAGCATTGTGTTTGTACAAAAGATAAGGCCAACATGATGGGTGATTGGAGTGAGTAACTTCCCTTCACACATTTGAAGAGTAACGGAGAACACATGCTGTCAATTCCATCCCACAGGTGCAAATTGTGAACACAATACTCACAAACATATATACAGTTTTTCTCAATCGCTTGGACGCATTTCTTGAAACTCTAACCTCATTCCCAAAACTCTAAATGCAATCCCCAAAACAGTAAAATCATTTTTCATAACACTATACCACCCGTTCAAAAGAAACTATAACAATCAAAATGATAACCACATGCGTCAAAAGACACTAAGGGCCCTATCTTACACCCGGCGCAAAGCGGCGCTAACGCAAACGCAAGTGTCTTTGCTATCTTACACCCGGCGCTAGGTCCATAATAACGCCTAACGCTTACACCGTCAAACTAGCATGTTTGACGGCGTAACTCTTGCGCCATCATTAGTGAACTGGGCGTGTTGGTCTTAAGATGAGGAGTGGCCAGGATTCTTTTTGGCGTATTGCTATCTTGAGCCAGCAGAAAGCGCTTGCGCTAGAACCACCACAAACCTGGTCTAAAGTCATGTCGCAGTTGTTTACATGCTATTTTAACGGCGCATATAAGTGCGTCTACATAGGCGTGTGCACAACGCGCATACCCTCCTGTCTGTTACACACAGGGGCGTGCACAGGCATGACTAAAATATCTAGATCACAATGTGAAATATTATTATTGTGTAGGCTATATCAAAAATGCATAATAATAAAAGGTTCCATAGGTCCACATACCTTTCCCTCAGCGAAGGGAAACAATGCCACATTACATTGCTCTCAGCCCACTCCATCAACATCCAGGCGATGTGCGATGGTACGGGACAATGGCTATCCATTAAAAAGGAGCTGATAACACCTATAGCTATCAAGCCTAATGCGCGAATTGTCTTTGCACCTAATGCGTGAATTGTCATTCAATGGAAAACTCGCGCACGGCAATAGACGGACATTTAAGTTCTGAAAATGCGCTTCAGATGTCATTACAATACAGCTCTGTTTATCTATGAATACAGCCTGTAAGTAAATAGAATGGTTTGTGACTGAAAAAAGTTCAAAACCTTGTCCAGTGAATATTGCATTTATTGTTTTTCAAATAGCCTAGGCTACAGCGAATTCGCTGTGCATAAGGTTTTTTTCGATAGCCTATGGTTAAAAAACGGAGATGTCACCATGTTAACTAAATTGTAACCTTAGCTATTCTTCGTCCTTCATATTTTTTTAAATTACAGTGACCAGGTTTCCATACTCTCACCGTTTAAAACCCAGCTGATTTCACCCGTTATTCCTTAACTGAACAAAACGATTTTAAAGAGAACTAAGCGTCTAATTAGAAACTAAAACAAATTTGCAGCACGTTACACAATTAATTCACAATTAATTTTAATGCCATTCTCTGCATGTGAGCTGCATGTTCTGTTTCCCCTGCTGTAAGTCGCACGTTTAACGGTCTTCCTGGGAAAGTGGATTGTTTTAAAGGATTACGCTACGAGTAAAACAGGTTGGTCACATTTCCATAAACAGGACATTATTGAACAAGGGGAAATATGCGTGAACTTATGGGTTGCGAACCTGACAGCTTTATTGTATGGCTATTTAGTGTCATCATTAAGGCAAAATAACGGTATGTATGTTATTAATCAATATTAGCCTACTATGCAGGTAGCCTAATGAACTTTGGATGAAGCTTGAACTTCGAGAACTCCATGAGAACAGCCTCTTGGAATTGATGTTTGACACTTTCATTGCATAATCAAACGAAATTCGCTGAACAAGCAGGCTAATTTGGCGTTTTCTAAGGTGAGACTGAAGCCATTGATAGCTTATTCTCAGCTGTTGCAGGTCCTTTTAACGAAATTTAACCGCACATATTTTGTAAAATAACAGCCCTGTCTGGAATTACCGGGAACTCATAGGCTAATGGTTAGTCCGAATAATATTGATCATACTCCATTTAGCCTATTCCTTGATCACACTAAACACGCACGAGCATGTCTGTTTCGCCATCATAAGCAATCCGCCAAGGTGGAAAAGCAGGCTTTTAAAGGGAATGGGATATGACATTTTGATTGGTTTATTGAATGTCACGCCCAAGACACACCTATAATTAATGAAGCGACTAGGTTCAGCCCAGTTGCGCCATGCGCCGTGCTTAGCGCCAAAAAAACACGCCGTTAAAATAGCAAAAGTGGACTTGGACACGCCCTAAATGGACTTAGCGCCATGCGCTTAGACTAAGCGCCAAGATCGCCAAGATAGGGCCCTAAGTCAGTCAATCGCTACAACAATGCCACCAAATGTATAGCACCTTCTGATCATTGCGTAAACCCTGACACTCAAAATGCAAAGTATTTGCATCAAAACTGGACAGATATTGTGTACATAGTGTTGCTGTCAATGTAAAACAATTCCTGGACACACAAATTACGAGAAAAAACATGTTTATTATGTATCTTTTTCATCTATAGTATGGTTGTTTTACTTTTTTATTTTGTATTTTTTGTTTTTCACTGCTGCACAACCAATCGCCCCTCTGGGGACACTGCTTCTTGCTCTATTTTTTTTGCACTGGAACCCTTAGCATTTATATATGTTTGTGAGTATTGTGTTCACAATTTGCACCTGTGGGATGGAATTGACAGCATGTGTTCTCCGTTACTCTTCAAATATGTGAAGGGAAGTTACTCACTCCAATCACCCATCATGTTGGCCTTATCTTTTGTACAAACACAATGTTCATTATACATAGTATTTTGCATGCAATGATTTACCCAATGAACAACTGTGCCATTGCGAATGGGAAATGTACATAGCCAATTGAGAAAAAAACAATCTGTTTTGACTGGAATGTCGAAGTGGAATGAGGATTGCATCTACACTATGACAACTGCGTTTAGTGTTTTGCATTCTGTGTGAACACAATGAGAAGTGAAATAGTGTATTGGCCAATTGCCTTACAGTTTTTTTCGATTGCTTAAGCACGATTTTGAAAACAGGGCCCGGTTTTTCAAAACACTACACACAATTAGCACAACCACACACCCAATTAGCAGAACACCTCAGATCCTTTGCTAAATGAAACACTCTTGTAAAAACTATACACTAATTTATAAAAACCATATTTTGTTACCATATGAAACACACACATTTCATATGACTTAATTCTGTTTGAACCAGTTACACACTGCTGTTGCTAACCTAAAACACTTTTAGCAATTCTACTTCTCAGTGATTAGAGTACTGTAAGTGAAGTACACAGAGAAAGTGCAAATATACAATAAATTCACCAAACACTACACAACGCTGCAGACTGATGAAAATATAATTTATTTCTCTCCATATCCCCAAATCAGTCAACATGTCAACATGGAGAATCACAACAAAACATGTCCCAGTTTTCATGCTACTACAGTAGTGTGCATAACACTGTAAGCTCAGCAAATATCAAACAAACATAAAATACTGTATCCAATACAGGTTACAATTACAGTAAAAAAAGAAAATCTGAAAAAAACTGAAAATACAGTACAGAAAATACTAGGCATTATCTCTTCGCCTAGCTGGATGTGGCCAGAGAATTTCATCGACATCACAGGCGATATCCTCATTGGCAAGACAACGTGGGAAGAACCGTCTTGAATGTCGAATCCATCCTTGCACAGCTGCGGCATCGATTTGGTCACAGGCCTCCTCCATGGCCTGAATGAGGGGTACCTGAGCCTGGGGCCGGAGATCGTAAACCCTCCACCGCCATGCCGAGAAAAACTCTTTGATTGGGTTTAGAAACGGAGAGTATGGTGGAAGGTATAGTACTGTAAACTGTGGATGGTGTTGAAACCAGTTCTGGACCAGAGCAGAGCGGTGGAATTACACATTGTCCCAGATGACAATGTATTGCATCTGGTGCGTTTGGTTTACTGTTGTAACCAAAAATGTGATAATGTGAGGTGTGTTGTAAGGGCCCATATTGGCATGACGGAGGAGGACCCCATTCTGTGTAATGGCAGCGCAAAGGGTGATGTTACCCCCACGTTGCCCTGGGACATTGATTATAGCCCTGTGGCCAATGACATTTCTGCCTCTCCTTCTTGCTTTTGTGAGGTTGAACCCTGCCTCATCTATGTATATGAATTCATGCGGGATTTCCTCAGCATCCATCTGTAAAACTCTCTGAAATACAGTGAAAGACAAGATTGTGTAGTTCAGCATAGATCTAGTATACAGTAAATTTACATGTAAAAAGGTTACGTGTGCAGTATGCAACATCACAGTGCTAAAGTGAACAATACATACCTCCACATACTCATGCCGCAGCTGTTTGACCCTCTCTGAATTTCGCTCAAAAGGCACTCGATAAAGTTGTTTCATTTGAACCTGATTTTTTTTAACCTGTTTTCTTGTCGAAATGACAGATGCCACTGTATATCTGCTAAGATTTGACTGAACTCTTAGTCCAGTGTCCCTCAGCGTCAATCCGTGGTTCACGACATGGTCAACTAGTGTTTTCATTTGATAAATTTGGTCCTCTTCTTCTTTGAGCACGTTCTCCTCCTGCTTCAGGTCTTCCTCTTCCTCTACCTCCTTCTCCTCCTCTGTGGATTCCCCCTCTCACCCTCACTCTTCTTTTTCTGACTCCTTCCATTTTGGTTGAAGACAGGTGAACTCACCTGCTGCATTTTTATAGTGCTTAAACCTGATTGGTGTGTCTACAATTAAGCAATCATGTGTTTGCGCACATGATGGCTGTGTTTAACCAATTGGCTCATATGTGTGGTCATTTGACAGTCAGTGCTTTGGAATTGCAAGGAAGTGACATCATGATATACTTCTGTGTCTAATGTATACAAGTGTGTCTAGTGTTTTGCAAATCACTGTGTGTATTGTTTTGCAAAAAGTGTGAGGCTGACATTGTGCTTATAGTGGTGCAAATCTGGGCCGATGTTTTGCTCCTTGAGTGTAAGGTTTTGATAATTGTGTAATACTTTTGATTTTAGTGTTTATGCAATCAAAAAAAACTGTAATGGCATTACAGTTTTTCACAATTGTTAACACACGTTTCTCAAAACAATAACGGCTTTCTCAAAACTGCACACACAAAACTGAAAACCTCACACACAAAATGCTAAACCTGACACTCCCTTTGCAAGATGACTCTTTGCCATCAAATCTCTTAACTGTTCACAAAATGGAACTCGTGTTTTCATTTGGTACACACAGCCATATTTTCAAATGACACACACATACCATTCATTGAGTACACACAACTAAGCATTTGCTGCACACTACCAAGCATTTACAGCACACTGAAGTGCAAAATTGAAAACACAATCATAGAAATGGAACACACCATATGAATGACAATGACTCTGGAGAATGAGCCATTTCTCCTTTTGTAAAATGTCTCAGTGTAGGCCTACTTTTTTCATAGTCAAACATAAAACAGCACACAAAAACAAGTTTTATTTCGGTACACACAGAGAACAGTACAGTACTGTAAACCGGCCTGCTCAACCCCCCCCCCCCCCCCCCCCACTCCCCCTTCACAAAAATGAATTATGCATCACGCCTCTGGTTCCTGTCTGGCCAGAGGGCCTCATCCACATCACAGGCAATGTTCTCCCTGGCCAAGCAGCGTTGGAAGAAACGCCTCGAGTGGCGCATGAAGCCCTGACAGGCCTCAACACTCACGACGCCACAAGCCTCCTCCATGGCCTGGAGCAGTGGGACCCGGCCCTGTGGGTTCCGTTCATATACCTTCCACCTCCAAGCTGAAAGAAACTCCTCAATGGGATTCAGGAAAGGAGAATAAGGTGGAAGGTATAGAACGGGAAAATGTGGGTGGTCCTGGAACCACTCACGCACTTGAGCAGCCCGGTGGAAGCTCACATTGTCCCAGATGACGACGTGATCGATCCGCTGTGGGCCATCTATCTGGCCAGGTGGTACCAGCAGGTCATGCAGGCCATCCAGGAAGGCGAGGAGATGGGCAGTGTTCCTCCTCTTCCTCCTACTCCTCCTCTTACCCCTCTCCTTCTCTGGTTGTCTCTTCAAAGTTCTCCATTGTTCACCAAACAAAACAGAGGCTCAAGGCACTTTTATGCTGCAGTCCTGATTGCAAATTGCTCAACAGACCTGAATGTTTAGAGATTTGAATATTTGTGTGTTGTAGGTTGATGCTTTGAGATTTTACTTGAGAAGTGTGTGCAACAACTGAACATTGTGTGTAGTGTTTTGACAACAAGGTGATGTGTAATTGACATCAGAGTGTAAAGAAGGAAAGTCAGAGTCTAATGCAGATAAGGGAGTGTGAAGTAGTGCCAAATTGGGTCGAGCGATTGGTACATGAAGTGAAGGTTGTGCAAATTGTGCCGAATTTTCGCTTTTTGTGTGTTAACAATTGTGAAAAACTGTAAGAGAATGAGGTTAGAGTTTCCAGAAATGCATCCAAGCGATTGAGAAAAACTGTAAATGCTAAGGGTTCCAGTGCAAAAAAAATGGAGCAAGAAGCAGTGTCCCCAGAGGGGCGATTGGTTGTGCAGCAGTGAAAAACAAAAAATACAAAATAAAAAAGTAAAACAACCATACTATAGATGAAAAAGATACATAATAAACATGTTTTTCCTCGTAATTTGTGTGTCCAGGAATTGTTTTACATTGACAGCAACACTATGTACACAATATCTGTCCAGTTTTGATGCAAATACTTTGCATTTTGAGTGTCAGGGTTTACGCAATGATCAGAAGGTGCTATACATTTGGTGGCATTGTTGTAGCGATTGACTGACTTAGTGACTTTTGACGCATGTGGTTATCATTTTGATTGTTATAGTTTCTTTTGAACGGGTGGTATAGTGTTATGAAAAATGATTTTACTGTTTTGGGGATTGCACTTAGAGTTTTGAGAATGAGGTTAGAGTTTCAAGAAATGCATCCAAGCGATTGAGAAAAACTGTAATAGATCAATCTACAATCGTCCATCTTCTTTCTTTGCTTTCTTTACAGTTTATGTCCGCATCTAGTCTCGTGCACAGCAAAACTGCTGGTGTACATTTAACACCACGGGGGTGTTTATATGATATCATATAAAACACCTTAGGGTGTTAAATATACACCAGCATTTTTTGCTGTGTGTCACGTGCAGTTGTTTAGACTCCGTTTTTTTTCGCCAAGTTTGACACTTGATTGTAAATACATAATACGCCTATATAACCTATTCTTATTTATTTGGCAGTAACATTGCATTGCTTATCCATGCCCACTGAAGTGATAATACATGTTTAATGTAGTTTTAATAACCGATGTTCATATCCCATCTCGATTTAAAATGAATATCAGCGAAGCGAGTAGGCGATTATTTAACAACAACAACAACAAGAGATTATAGGTTGGTGATCGATTATATATTAATTCTGATTTAATTACATGGTTATTAGCAAACTCCTCTTTGGATAGTTTATTTGTTTGGCCTAATAACTGGCCTAAAAATGTGAATATTCTCAATGTTGCATTTTTAGTAAGGTAATTTATTACATGACACTGGGGAAGGCATATGAGTTACTTGTTGTAGGCTACTGTATGGATAGATAAAATAACACAAAGCATCGTAATTTTTTTTTTGGTGTGTGATGAATGTTTTTACATTTTATTTCAGGTAAATAGAGAAAATAATAATAATGAAAATAAATAGGTGCATATATAGGCTATACACACCCACATACAAATGCAAACATAACAACACACAGTGTAGGTCTGAATCCAATCCCGTAAATGGAATTCTCCGCTTCTGGCGCGCCTGGCGCGCCGAGAAAAATAGACCCAACGCCGAAAGTATGGCAAGCAAAGCGCATGCGGAAATGGCGCTTCGCAGCGTGCTCGGCTAGTGTGTTCTTTCTGGTAGGTTACAATGGACGCCGAAGTGGTCACGTTTCCGCGTGCGCTTCGCTTGCAGTGTGTTCCGGGCCTAAAATGCTGTGTGGTGGTAGGCCTGCAAACCTGACCTGACCTCATTATTTACGTTTGACAGATGATCTTTTCCAGTGTGACTTTAGGGCCATTGAGACAGCGTGCATGACGTGAATATAAAGTGGGCTGGTAGCACTCCAGTAACATAGAGATATTGCAATTGTGGTCCGAACTTGGGTGCTGCCGTCGTTGACGGGGGTGGGGGTAGATACAACAAAGATTTAGCCGATAACATTACACTAAAAATATTTTTCAGGTCAACAACTTGTTTTTCAGAAAATTTTGCCTTTTGCATAACTGGAAAACTGCATAAAAACATTCCAGGTTTTCCAGGGAGTGGGGGAACCCTGCATAGGCTATAGAGCACTGACTGCACCTTCACTGAAACATCACCTTGTATTAACCAGTCTGTAGTGGTACTCCAGATACCCCAGTGCAGGGGGCGGAGCCATATCTGGCCCAATTCCATTTCTTTTGTTCTTTTTTTAAACATTTTTCTTGCTATTCTCATTGGGGGAACCCCTGGCAAGACCCAGATGTGTCAACGCTCCTATTTTGAGGTCAGATCTGTTTCATCTTTATGAGAGAACCTGGCACCGCCATGCACTCACTTCCATTTATATATCTTATAGCACTTGCATTGCAAACAACTGCTACTCCAACTCTCACTGTATGAAGCAGACCTGGGGGGTATGCCACAAAGCAGGGTTACTGAGTTAGCTGGATAACTGCACTGAGTAAAACCCGGAACCCTCCCTTCTGGAACATGGACTGAAGTAAAAAGAGCTGTTCCGGATTTTACTCAGTGCAGTTATCCAGCTAACTCAGTAATCCTGCTTTGTGGAATACCCCCCAACTGTTCTCAACCTTTTCCATGTTGCGACTCATTCGAAGAACTCAAATGAGTTTGGTGGGACACCAAACACATCACAATCAGATTCATGTCTTTTTTCCTTTTAATTTCTTGATTCTGTGGTCGCATATTGATCAATTATCTGCGACTTTCATTTGTAACAGTCCCTAATGCCAGCCACCAATCAATTTTGGAATTGGCAAGCAAGTTAGCGAAACAACAGCAGGCATGGATGCACGTTTGAATACAGAGTGAACATCCATTGGGCTTCTATCAATGCGCCATGTTCTTTTTGTTGTATGAAGTTATGCAGATTTTTAAAAAAAATTCTAACATTTCTATTTAAAACAGTAATAAAACAAGTAAAAACATATTTTAAGCCAACTGAGAACAAGATGTAATTATGTCCAATGTCCACTTTATTTTTTCTATTTTCATTAATTAATGTCAACCTTTCTGGAATTGATTTGGCAGCCTATCTGCAGTGCTCTCACATCCCACAGAGGGGAATCACACAGGGAATCACTGACGTAGACAAAGCATTGCATGTAATCTGCCTCCCAGGAGTGCAGGGAACCATTCCTTAAATAAAAATTAAAAATCCCCCCTGCCTCCAAAATCTGGAGTATCCGGAGTATTCCAGCACTCAAGGTCTGCATGTAAGGGGGGGGGGGGAGGGTGCTTCCGTGCGTGATGGCAGGTCAGCTGGTCTGCTAATCCCTAAGTGAGCTATGTTGCCATGGCAGCATATTTACTGGCAGATGGCAGCACAGCAAGGACAACTGTTCTCCCGTTAGTCCGCATTGATACAGTTCCTCTGCAACACAGTGGATACATTTCCACTACGTCCAGGAAAGATCTGCACGCTAAAACCATACACCATATGACCGTTAGCGGGAGAGGTTCTGTTTTATCAGGGACAGAGCTGTCAGAGCAGGGATGTCCAGTTCCCTGGTGGAAGAGGAATGGGGGACATGCATTAGGGTGGTTCAACGCCGAGCCATCCAGCTGGAATTACTCAATGACCTAGCCACAGATGCTCAAGAGTCTAGGAATGATGATATGGATATATCATCATACAGTAAAAGTGATAAAATATATATCAATTGAGGATAAAATATATACCAATGGCATCATACATCAAAAGCAAAAAGAAAACTAGGGTACTTGATCCATAATTGCAGCAATGTTCTCTTTTTATGAGGAAGCAACGTCTTAGAGGAGTAAAAAGGAGGTGAAAACTATAATTTTGTACATCCTCTAGCTCAACCATTGACAACAGCTGTAGTCTGTGGATACCTAGCACAAAGTTGGGAGGTATTAACAATGAAAAATGAAAAATACAAACAGTCCTAGCCCCGACAAAAGAGGTAGCTTGCATGTTAATTAACAAAAAATGCGTCAAATCCGGCTGGCTCATGTGAATGAATAACTTGATAAATCAATTCTTAACACAGGCAATTAAAATATATGCTGTAACATATGCCATGACATGCTGTTGAATTTATTCTGATAATGCAAAAGCATCTTTCTTCATGATCGCCACATGAGCAATGGACAGAAAAAAACCCATGTTGTCAGATTATGAGATATTTCTCCTGCTTTCATATTGATGTCAGACATTCATCTTTCTGTAGTAAGTAGGGCAAGAGCCCACGCTGTGCACTGAGTCATAGGTAAAGCCCCTGGGAAAGGATGAGCGTTTCTCCTTGGAAATAATTTAATATATGTATTTATTTATTTATATTTTTCAAGGAGATCCTATGGTCGTCTTAAAGGAACAGTCCATACGCAATATGAAAAACTAGGCTGTTTCCCACAAATCGACCTTGTGTTTTATACTTGATTATTGTCCTGATTCAGTGCCCTTGGCTAACAGGCAGTCTATTTATAGTATATGATATCATACCTGTGAGAGGGCCAGATAAAGAATTCCAAATTAAGTTACCCGCAGATGCCAGCTTTGTTGGCGAATACTGTCAGGCTTGAGCCCGACAGTAAACTTTAAACCTTCCAAGAACAGGCTGTGTCAGGAAAATTGCTAAATTTAAAGAAAAGATCCTAATTGCTGTATGTGGAGCTGCTCTGGAACATACCTGATAGTTCTATGAGTGGTTCAGGAAACTTTTGCTTGGCAGTCATTATAAGAAAATACTATATGCACTTGACTTTACTTAACTTAACATTGACCTCCCCTTTAGTTTTAAGCTACATACATTAGATTCTATCAACATAAAACCATATTTAATTTAGGTATCACTTTGTTGTACTTTAGATTACAAAATTTGTATTATTTTATTTTTAGTTT
>CM056378.1:13623738-13671238 GCA_029718625.1 Synaphobranchus kaupii
TCTGTTTCATGAAAAGTTTTCTTAAATTGATTTATGTTGACTACTTCGACGTGTTGTGGTATTTTTCATATCAGCAAATTCATCGTTTAAAATTCAAATCCTCAATATTTAACGACAGATTAAACGTATTGGAACACTTCCTACTATAGACTACTACTATAGAAATTACGATGGTCTCCGCAGTATGCGAGATCTAAGCTTCAGGCTACGTTGTCTTTAGCCTATACAACGCATAGACTAAAGGCTATCGCGCTGTTTTGCAAATCAGCATCATAAATATAAAATTAATTATTTTACAGTTCGCTTTACCAAAAATGATGATTTAACCGATTCTGATTAATATTACAGTGTGTTGGAAAGGGGAGCACTCAGCACTGCAGGAAGCGGGATTTCAGCCCCACAGCTACAGCTCGAGGCAGCGCGCTCAATTAGCCTAAATGGAAACAGTTTTCATTCATTGCAATAACTCACTGTTCTCGAGACTACTTTCAGAATACATACTTTATTATGATACGCTGACCCCGTGGCTCGGAATGCCAGGACCGGGGAGTGGCGGAGAGATCTGTACAGCCCTGTGGGCTGTAATTATTAGAAATTAATTGGGTTCAGGACCCTGGCTAGTATAGCTAAATTAATAGCTTGTCCTATAGTTCAAATGTAAACCTTGTCCCAAAAGGGGGGAAAGAAAATTGAAACGGCCGCAAACTGTATCTTAACATTTTGTTTATTTTGTTAGGCTATTTATTACTTTGCATTATGCAAAGGAGTAACCTATATATAGTACGATATGTTTTCTAAACCAAACTACCAGCCCGTTTTGAAGTATTTTGTTGTATTTGCGAGGTAATTTAGGGGTTAAAATAAAAACATAATTTGTGTAGTCGGAGCTGTCGCGCCAGTCTAAAAGTGAAAAGGGAGCCTCAGGCGCAAGGAAATTACCGCGCGCCCGCGTGACCTTTGAGAGAGGTAATCAATCAAGTGATCAACAGGGATATTTATCAATGCTACATCCGGCTTGGTACTTTACGAAAATAAAATAAAAAGATGAGCAATACGTATATCTGGGTCTAAACTGCAAGTATTTCACAATATGTTTTAAAATATTATACAATTTTGTCAGGAATTCAGTCGGCCTAATAAACATTAGCACTCTTATATGTAAGGTTTCCTTTTGAATGTATTTTGTTTCGTTTATTACACACTACTATTTTGTCATTGTTTTATTATTATAATTATCATCATCACAATTACTGTTGCAGTTTTACAGGTTGTTTCTGTTGCCATGGGTTATATGTGTTTTCGCAAGAACTGGAGTTTACCGGATTGTATTTTATGTTCATTAATTTCGATTTGTATGATAAATTATTTCGTTGTGTTCGGTTAAAAAATGGGTACATTTTATCATCAAGATGTCCTATTTTTTATTTACATTATGGTACGAATCAGCTCATAAGAGGGAACCCGTGATCTAATTAATATAAATGCATTGGCATCGTTTCCTACTATTATTCAGTGGTAATAATTCATGTGTCTGATGTGAAAATATTTTGTCAGGAGTGGAGCTCGGGACGGGAGAAACACGGTCCGGGGGCGCAGTGCCCCTACGTGGAGACTAAAGTATAGCAAACTCAAACAGACCTGTACAGGCACGTTTACACCCGCAATATGTAGCCCACCAGCGAACCTCTGCAGACCACAAGCCCTTTGGCCAGTTTACCATTTGAAATATGATAGTCTACATTTTCGAACACCGCATGCACCGCGGCACGAATCAAAATTAATACAACACACAATGCTCATTTAAATGCGAAAATCGTTTTGCCCAATGTCGAAAAACGAAATACGCGTTCCACTATCAAAAACATTTAAAATATATATTGCAGTTATTTGCTCACGTTTTGTGGGCGTTTCGATTTGGTGTGTCGGAATATACAATAGCATTCCGAAATAAGGAAATTGACATGAAATAACTCTTCACCTGTGAGAAAATAAAGGTGCAGCGCAGTTAATAAAATAAATACCACGGTGAATTAGCCTATTATGCAACCCCAAAAGTTAAGAATAAAAACGCATACTGCCACTCTATAGCTATTTTAAGGTTGATATATGAAACGCCAGTTTAAGCATATAGGTAATCATAAAATATATATTTTTTCACAGCATCATGCATTGCATGGATCTATCTATTGTTAACCTGAAATATTTAATGGCTTTTTATTATGAAATTGGACAAAGGATTTGGGATATTTTCTCTAAGTAGTTATTACAGTTGTGTATAATGCTTATTGCCCTCACACACTTGAAAAACATTTGTATACGTTTAAAAAATATATTTATATTCCTTGATGAGTAGCCTCAGTCACAATCACAAACAATCTACTGGTGAATGTAACTGCTTTTGTATACAGCAATGTACGAAATTACCTTTTGAGTAAAAGTCTATTTTCATGATTTCATTGTTTGGTAAATATCAGTATCCAATGCAGTTATATAGTTAACAGTTTTCTATAACATAGTTTATGTAGCTGGATTTTCACAGAGGAAATTAATTTTAAGTTCCTCAATCCTGCAGTCTTCGAGCTATAAACACAGGTTCTTGACCCATATAGCCTATGTACTACTAAAAAACTTGCACCACAGAGGGCCAATGTTACATGGAAAGGTGTATATGAGATGTACATCATAATATGTATTTATGGACTATGCATAGTAAAATATTTAATGCTAATTTAAATCTAACAGATTTATATGAGCCCAATAGGGATGAAATGTACTTTATGAGAGAAACATGTATTCTATCAGACTTCATGTTAAACTGATTATTTTACCGTTTCTAACTCAAATGAACGTGACAGCAGATAAGTGGATTTACAGTGGGGATTCAAGAGGTCAAGGCCCATCCCTCCAAACACACCTTACTTTAGACTGTTCCATCACCCTGGAGAAAGCACCACACTGAGTAGGGAACTGGGTTTCAACTCCCAGTCCCATCCACACCACTCCTTTCTCTATGAATTAGGTTCTGGAAAAAGTGAGCCTTCAGAAAGGAGAAAGGGACTAAAATCATTTTTTAAAAGGAAGGGTTTTGGAGGTGAAATTAGACGCAGGAGCTGAGGGTAGAGGTGTGAAGGACACCATACAGGGAGGTCCCTCTGGGCTGACTAACAACAGCCAACAAAGAGCAAATAAACATGACGTCGTTTCTCTACCAGGAAGAAGCCAGAGGAAATATGTACAATAGTTCCATTCATATTTCATAATGGACCGGCGAGATGGCTGTTGAAACAGCCGGGGTGCATGGCACTACATGTGCAGGGGGAAAACCTGCGTTTGGCCATTGAAAAGTATGCAGAGAAAACACCCTTCCTCCCTCTTGTTTAGCTCAACTTAAAACTATTCTTTAATTTACTTTAACTCGTTTGCACTGTGGCGTTAAGTGAAGGGGATTGTATTGCGAGTGTGAATATCCCAAAAAGGGGAAGGGGCAGGGCGATATGTCAAAATGTGACAGCTGAGCCTGTTAATCGGACAAACAAAACCCATTAAATAATGAAGCACACAAGCTTTAATTTTACCTAACCATGTGAAAGCTCTCGCTGTCTTACCCTGCAGCCGGCAGGCCAGCATCGTGCTTTCATTCCTACATTTGAAGAATTCAGTTCAGTAAGTTTGGATGCACAAAATAGTGTTTTTCCCCCACATAATTTTTGTCCACTGCTTTTTTAGAACAGTGTAGACATTTTTATCAAATGTAACTCACGGTAACAGCAACAACAACAAAAACTCAAGAGCGAGGAGCATAACCAGATGGAAAGTAGCTATTCCGAGAGGCGTTTATTTTCCTGCACATATGCTCTCAAACATAGCTGGTAATTATTTTCTGCTTTCAGTTTTATATCTGTGCCATATTTTTTAAATTAGCATGCAACTACTTTTCCAGTCAAGTTAAGTCAACTGTGCCAACATTTGTGTGAGATCACAAGCCTTTTGATGCCTGGAAAATAACAAAATTAATTAATTAAAGTGGAAAATACCTATTATCTATTATTGTACAAATAAGAAAGGACAGTAAAGGAGGCCATTGGTTTTTGACTGGTCTTGGAGAGCATCATTAGACTAGTAAATGATTGCTCACCTCTAAGAAAACCAGTTTAAAGCAGTGAAAATTGTGATGGTTAATCATTAATTCTCATGAAAATGGAAGCTTAATCTGGCATCGTTCTGGCCTGTCATTTCCTCTGACTGAAGCAGATTTGCGTGCCTCTAATTTACATTTGTCAAAAAGATTTGCGTAAAAAACATTTAGACATTTTCCAGCACATATTTCAGTACACTGTAACAGATTTGTGATTGTGAGGGATTAGACAGTATTAGATCAGTTGTAAAAAATAATAATAAAAGAACATGATTTTGTAAAGATGTTTTAAATGACTGCAGTAATAGGGGACCTATTTATAGCTGGATTACCACAGCAAACACCCCATTCATGTAAGTCAGTTGGCATGACCCTTGAATGAGGTCACACTTGCTCACATCTTGATTCTTAAAGGTCCATTCAATTCTAGTAACCGTTTTTTAAGTTCAGTAAATATCAAGATAAGTGCTCATTTGTTTAAGTCCAGTCAGAGGCAGGTGCTCATAGAGGTCATCTTAACCAACCTTTATGTTGAGGCCTTCCTAGCTGACATTTACAATACTTGTTCATGGACAAGACACTGAAAATAGAGAATGTCTGTCAAGGTTGCAAAACTAACAGACTCAACATTTGCCATGAGAACTGTAAAGTTAGGCATGCAACGTATCCGACATTCAATCTCAGTAAACGCCTGAAATCATTTCGAATGTAAATAAATAAATAAAATATGTAACGTTTATGAAATAAAATGGAATTGTGAAAAAAGTAATGCCCCAAGTTCGTACGTAACTTCGCATGGTATTTTGCTGCCATCTAGGGTCTAATAAACTACACAGCAGTCCTTTAATGGAAAATAAATAAGTATAGTGATTGTTTACAGTTTTTTTTGATTGCATAAACACTAAAATCAAAAGTATTACACAATTATCAAAACCTTACACTCAAGGAGCAAAACATCGGCCCAGATTTGCACCACTATAAGCACAATGTCAACCTCACACTTTTTGCAAAACAATACACACAGTGATTTGCAAAACACTAAACACACTTGTATACATTAGACACAGAAGTATATCATGATGTCACTTCCTTGCAATTCCAAAGCACTGACTGTCAAATTACCACACATATGAGCCAATTGGTTAAACACAGCCATCATGTGCGCAAACACATGATTGCTTAATTGTAGACACACCAATCAGGTTTAAGCACTATAAAAATGCAGCAGGTGAGTTCACCTGTCTTCAACCAAAATGGAAGGAGTCAGAAAAAGAAGAGTGAGGGTGAGAGGGGGAATTCACGGAGGAGGAGAAGGAGGTAGAGGAAGAGGAAGACCTGAAGCAGGAGGAGAACGTGCTCAAAGAAGAAGAGGACCAAATTTATCAAATGAAAACACTAGTTGACCATGTCGTGAACCACGGATTGACGCTGAGGGACGCTGGACTAAGAGTTCAGCCAAATCTTAGCAGATATACAGTGGCATCTGTCATTAGGACATTTCGACAAGAAAACAGGTTAAAAAAAATCAGGTTCAAATGAAACAACTTTATCGAGTGCCTTTTGAGCGGAATTCAGAGAGGGTCAAACAGCTGTGGCATGAGTATGTGGAGGTATGTATTGTTCACTTTAGCAATGTGATGTTGCATACTGCACACGTAACCTTTTTACATGTAAATGTACTGTATACTAGATCTATGCTGAACTACACAATCTTGTCTTTCACTGTATTTCAGAGAGTTTTACAGATGGATGCTGAGGAAATCCCGCATGAATTCATATACATAGATGAGGCAGGGTTCAACCTCACAAAAGCAAGAAGGAGAGGCAGAAATATCATTGGCCACAGGGCTATGATCAATGTCCCAGGGCAACGTGGGGGTAACATCACCCTTTGCGCTGCCATTACACAGAATGGGGTCCTCCTCCGTCATGCCAATATGGGCCCTTACAACATACCTCACATTATCACATTTTTGGACCGATTGCACAACATCGTTACAACAGTAAACCAAACGCACCAGATGCAATACATTGTCATCTGGGACAATGTGTAATTCCACCGCTCTGCTCTGGTCCAGAACTGGTTTCAACACCATCCACAGTTTACAGTACTATACCTTCCACCATACTCTCCGTTTCTAAACCCAATCGAAGAGTTTTTCTCGGCATGGCGGTGGAGGGTTTACGATCTCCGGCCCCAGGCTCAGGTACCCCTCATTCAGGCCATGGAGGAGGCCTGTGACCAAATCGATGCCGCAGCTGTGCAAGGATGGATTCGACATTCAAGACGGTTCTTCCCACTTTGTCTTGCCAATGAGGATATCGCCTGTGATGTTGATGAAATTCTCTGGCCACATCCAGCTAGGCGAAGAGATAATGTCTAGTATTTTCTGTACTGTATTTTCAGTTTTTTTCAGATTTTCTTTTTTTACTGTAATTGTAACCTGTATGGGATACAGTATTTTATGTTTGTCTGATATTTGCTGAGCTTACAGTGTTATGCACACTACTGTAGTAGCATGACAACTGGGACATGTTTTGTTGTGATTCTCCATGTTGACATGTTGACTGATTTGGGTATATGGAGAGAAATAAATTATATTTTCATCAGTCTGCGGCATTGGTCTTGTGTAGTGTTTGGTGAATTTATTGTATATTTGCACTTTCTCTGTGTACTTCACTTACAGTACTCTAATCACTGAGAAGTAGAATTGCTAAAAGTGTTTTAGGTTAACAACAGCAGTGTGTAACTGGTTCAAACAGAATTAAGTCATATGAAATGTGCGTGTTTCATATGGTAACAAAATATGGTTTTTATAAATTAGTGTATAGTTTTTACAAGAGTGTTTCATTTAGCAAAGGATCTGAGGTGTTCTGCTAATTGGGTGTGTGGTTGTGCTAATTGTGTGTAGTGTTTTGAAAAACCGGGCCCTGTTTTCAAAATCGTGCTTAAGCAATCGAAAAAAACTGTAATCTGACATTTTCTGTGGTGGGTTGAGTTGAGGTTCATAATAAATCTTAAAACAATCACAACAACATCAACAATCGCATATAACCCCTCTTTGACTAATTTAAGGAGTAACACCCCCATAAAAATATGGAGACATTTGAGTAGGTCGGTTTGTTACAGCGGTTTCCCAGTATTTCAGTGATTGGGCGGATTACGATGTGTTCTGGAGAAAATCTGTCGTAATATTTATGGTCTCTCTGGGGCAGCGGATGAACACGCGCAGACGTTTATGTTTGATCTCTGCGGGGAAGGAGCGTCTACGATGCAGTATACATTGAAGTTACAGGCTGCTCATCGATACTATATTGACTTCGCACTGATCCAGTGTGTTCGTTGAAGACACCTGACGGGTAAATCAATCCGAATCTCAATCTCTTTTATTTATCGGCGTTTCCCGTAAGAGCGGGCAAGGGGATTACCGTCAGGCGTCAGATCCGGCTTGAAGCACGCTGTAAAAAATAGTTATAAGGGTAAGCTGTCTGTGATACAGCGCACACCGCAGGACCCTAGATCTCTACAGGGCTGTGGAGACAGCAGAAACTACAGTGTTGCATTAAATTTGTCAGTGTAATAATATCGATGTAACCCGTCAAGAATATACTGTAACTAAAAATGATGAAAGGATAAATAAAAAAAGTTGGGGCCAATGAGATTAAGAATTAGATTATATTGTAAAAGGATGTAGTGCCAACAGTGATGTAGTTTTTTTTTTTTTTTTTAATTGAGCAGAATAATTTTTCGAAACACATTACAGTTGACAATTTCTCCTTAATCGCAAAGATTGAGTTTTATGCATGGATATTACACACTTTAATGTAATGATATTATATAGGCAAGAAAGTAACGGATTTATTCACAATAGCGTTGACTCCTCAGGGTATGCCGCAATCTACTATTATCTACTATTATCCTTATAAGGATTATTTGATGCCTCTATCTGGGAAGGAAGACAAACAAGCTTTCACATCTGCATATAGCTACTCAGCAAAACCCCACTTTTCCAAAAAACCCATTTTGGTAAGCACAGATTAGTGTCACGGTGTGTTTAAATCTTCTGTTTGCTTCTACTTCAAAGTTAAATGAGAAAATGAAGTATAAATACCATAAAATGGATACATTATACCATACATTCAAACATTGGCCTTTGGAGAAGGCTTTAAAATCTCTTCTTTAATGAAATTTTTAAAAAAAACTCCCATACAGGAGAAATGACCGCTCTGTCAGCTCTCATTGTTTTCTTATTAAAGTTCTGGTTACAGTCCAAAGAAAATACACAGTGTAGGACTGTTGATTACATGCAGTGCTCAAGTTTTGAATGCACTTCTTTTTTTTTTTTTTGCGTAAAAAAAAATGTATTTATTTATTTATTTATTTATTTATTTATTTATTTATTTATTTATTTATTTATTTATTTATTTATTTATTTATTTATTTATTTATTTATTTATTCATTTATTTATTTATTTATTTATTAATGCATGCTCTGCTATCAAAAAGCATATTGAGTGTTACCAACATTTGGCAAATTCAGTGTCCAGGTGTCTTCAAGGGATTTTCAATCAGTGATTTCTGGGGCTTTTTTTTTTTAGCAGGCACAGGGCACGTGCTGTGGTTGTGAGAATGTGTGGCTTCTAAGCATTTCACAGTGACCGACACAGACTGAGCATAAGCACGTGCATTAGTTCCTTAAGTTCTCCACATTCTCATGTAGGCTATAACAGCATTACAATAACTTTCAACGACAGGGTCAGAAGAACTGACCAATCTACGGGCTTGAAGTATGTGTGTGTGTACAGTGACATATATGGGGAGAGGTTAGGGGAAATAGTTTTGAGGTGTGGGTGGAAATAACAACGCTTATAAATTCACTATCATCTACCTTTCAAGCTGGTTCTAAATTGATCAGGTAGCCTGGGCCTGTTTTAGATACTGTACTAGTACGTTTCTATTTTCTGATTCATACTACCTTCCAGTAGGTGGCAGTATAGCATTTTTTGTTTTTAACAAGTCTAAGAAGTACACCTAAATGAGAAAATAACAGTTTGCCTCGTAACTGTCCATGGACCGTGGTTGAATTTCTTGTCAAATGCAAGTGGTGGATTTATGGTTCAGAAAGTTAAAGAAAACAGAAAAAAGGGTTGGCAGGGTGCAGCAGGAATAACATCACCATTCCAGCTAATTCTGGGAATATGCATTTCTGCGAAAACCCCATTTTAAATAGCTAGTAGCAGTAGCCTAATTTTACAATGAAAGTATAACACCGAGTCAACTATGAACAAAGGATTGTGCTTGAGGAGGAGATGGAGACATAATATCTTTTATCTTAAACCTTTAACGTTAATGTTGAGGCGATATGCATGTCGCTAAATGCCAAATGGTGAATGTTTGGATGTGCTCAACGAAGAACCGAAAAATAAGATATTTCCACAAATTCTTTTCGACTTTTGCCGAGCTGGCAACCGAAGCTTTACTTTTGGGAATAGGTAAAGAGCCAGCAAGCCATATATATATATGTATGCTAGCACATTTGTATATCAGAAGCGCGGAATAAACAGGGGGACTAACGATAGAATTTTTTGTAAATATTGGGAAATTGATGAAACTACTACTAGTTTTATATACGAATTCTGAAGGCGTGTTGTGCACGGCAGTTCCCGTAGTGTAGTGGTTATCACGTTCGCCTAACACGCGGCGGCCAGCCGCGGATAGGTGTAGAAGACAATCACTTCACCAGAAGCCCTTCAAAAAGAATCGGTTCGAATCCCGCATTACCCAAACAAAACGTCCTGTATTTGGTTCAGAATATTTTGCTACAGCGAGTGTGTATAATACAAAACAATTACATTTAACCCTTTAAAACATTTAAAATTAAAGTTAATCACAGATTTTTGGACAAATCATGTGGAAACAATTAATATTTTAGGATGATAATAAGATAAGACCTTATGATTTAAATGTTAGACAATAATGCTACTTTTACATGCTGCTACTGGTAAAAATTGAATTGAACTTAACAATAAACTTTATTTCTATAGCACAATTCATGCATAAAACACAACACAAAGTGCTTCACATCAAAGCTAAGAATAAAGAAACAGGCTGGCACCCTTTAAATAATTATGCAAATAAGATACTAATTTCCAAATATTATGCTACAGTTTTACTTATGATAGGCCTATATTAAGGCACAACAATGGATGTTTATTGTACAGATGTGTAAGCGTACAGCTGAGCATATGAATATAAATGCTTGATTGTTTAATTTTCTATCACTATTACTACCCGTATCAAGTAAAGACAGTCACAGTAATGCTTTCAAGATATTTTATTGAAAAACACATCTGAATTCTGAATACTCAAACACACAAAATAAAAACTGACATGTCTGAAAAGATAATGTATAAAACAAATGAACAGTAAATGAAATATACAGTATATATACAGTACATAGTGTAACCATAAACATACAGTTGAGGCCACTATTATTGGCCCCCCCTGTAAAGATGAACAAAAAGGGTTATAAAAAATTCACCGTTTGGTGAATTAGCTTAATCTCACACTGAAAAAACAAGAAGAATCCAACCTTTAATTGACATTAATTTATTAAGAGAAAAAAAAATCCCTCATCAAGAAATAATTATTTTTAACAAAACCACATTGGCCACAATTATTGGCCCCCCTGCATTTATATATAGAATAAAGTAATAATTTTTAATATTTGGTCAAATATCCTTTGCATGCCATGACTTCCTGATGTCTGTGACCCAACAACATCAAAAGACTCTTGATATCTTATTTTCTGGTACTCTTACAAAGCGATACTATAACATCTCTGCATTTGAATGGATCTCTATGGGAATTGGGGGGTGGGACTAGATTTAGCTGTAAATTATTCTGGAACAGTATGGAATACATGGTTGGTAAAATACATGGTTGGGTTTGGGGTGGTGGGTTAGCCATCACTTCCTCTTCTCTGCAGCCCATCTGTCCCTTTCAGCCTCATAAAAGTCAGACTGTTGGAACTCCATCCAGGTCATCTCCTTGACCATGCCCTGTGCCTTGTACAGGGAAAACACTCTGGAGGGGCAGTAGATATACTTCCCTGGCACCCCGGGGAAGCAGGTGTGAATATGAGGGCTGTTGGGGCCCTGCTTTAGTGGTTGGTGACAGAACCTGCACAGGCGACCTGTTGGCAGCTGCACTGCTGACTTCCTCTTCCTCTCCTCTGCCACCCTTTTCCACTCTGCCCCCCTCTGTTTGGCAGCCTCCAGCTCCCGCTCAAAAAATGGAGTGGCAGCAAAGTCCTCAAAAGACATCCTGGGGTTTTTGAGGCCTTCATCTGAGTATGTCTTAAAGACCTTTGTGGAGCAGTAAAAGTAATTAACTGTTTTTGACTGATAAAAAAAATGAATTGAAGAGCCATCGCCAAGATACCTTGACTTTGGCTGACCGCAGGCTAAACAATTCCTGGTCATCTTCTTCTTCTGCTGCTGCTGCTGTTGTTTTTCCAGGATCTCTTTCACAATCTTCTCCACTGTGGCCCAGCTCAGTGACTCCTCCTGGGGGGGAGCCGCAGGTGGAGGGTTGAGGGTTGCAGGTGGAGGGTTGAGAGTTGCAGGAGGCAGGGTTGTGACAGGCAGACTGTTTGGCTGCCTGTGGTCAAACTCTGCCACAGCTGCTGTGTCTCCAAAACCTTCTCTGAGCTGGTATTGAGGGAGGAGCTGGTGTTTTTTAACTTCGCCAGATGCTTTACATATCTGGAGATATGTTGATGTGTGGTAGGATGAAGGAGGCTGTTGGGGTCAGTGCACGCCCTCTGTACCATGGCAGCATAGTCTGCATCCACCTGCTTCAAAAGATCTTTAGCTCCATGGTACTTACAGTTTTTTTTGATTGCATAAACACTAAAATCAAAAGTATTACACAATTATCAAAACCTTACACTCAAGGAGCAAAACATCGGCCCAGATTTGCACCACTATAAGCACAATGTCAGCCTCACACTTTTTGCAAAACAATACACACAGTGATTTGCAAAACACTAAACACACTTGTATACATTAGACACAGAAGTATATCATGATGTCACTTCCTTGCAATTCCAAAGCACTGACTGTCAAATTACCACACATATGAGCCAATTGGTTAAACACAGCCATCATGTGCGCAAACACATGATTGCTTAATTGTACACACACCAATCAGGTTTAAGCACTATAAAAATGCAGCAGGTGAGTTCACCTGTCTTCAACCAAAATGGAAGGAGTCAGAAAAAGAAGAGTGAGGGTGAGAGGGGGAATCCACGGAGGAGGAGAAGGAGGTAGAGGAAGAGGAAGACCTGAAGCAGGAGGAGAACGTGCTCAAAGAAGAAGAGGACCAAATTTATCAAATGAAAACACTAGTTGACCATGTCGTGAACCACGGATTGACGCTGAGGGACGCTGGACTAAGAGTTCAGCCAAATCTTAGCAGATATACAGTGGCATCTGTCATTAGGACATTTCGACAAGAAAACAGGTAAAAAAAAATCAGGTTCAAATGAAACAACTTTATCGAGTGCCTTTTGAGCGGAATTCAGAGAGGGTCAAACAGCTGCGGCATGATTATGTGGAGGTATGTATTGTTCATTTTAGCACTGTGATGTTGCATACTGCACACGTAACCTTTTTACATGTAAATTTACTGTATACTAGATCTATGCTGAACTACACAATCTTGTCTTTCACTGTATTTCAGAGAGTTTTACAGATGGATGCTGAGGAAATCCCGCATGAATTCATATACATAGATGAGGCAGGGTTCAACCTCACAAAAGCAAGAAGGAGAGGCAGAAATATCATTGGCCACAGGGCTATAATCAATGTCCCAGGGCAACGTGGGGGTAACATCACCCTTTGCGCTGCCATTACACAGAATGAGGTCCTCCTCCGTCATGCCAATATGGGCCCTTACAACACACCTCACATTATCACATTTTTGGACCGATTGCACAACATCGTTACAACAGTAAACCAAACGCACCAGATGCAATACATTGTCATCTGGGACAATGTGTAATTCCACCGCTCTGCTCTGGTCCAGAACTGGTTTCAACACCATCCACAGTTTACAGTACTATACCTTCCGCCATACTCTCCGTTTCTAAACCCAATCGAAGAGTTTTTCTCGGCATGGCGGTGGAGGGTTTACGATCTCCGGCCCCAGGCTCAGGTACCCCTCATTCAGGCCATGGAGGAGGCCTGTGACCAAATCGATGCCGCAGCTGTGCAAGGATGGATTCGACATTCAAGACGGTTCTTCCCACGTTGTCTTGCCAATGAGGATATCGCCTGTGATGTTGATGAAATTCTCTGGCCACATCCAGCTAGGCGAAGAGATAATGTCTAGTATTTTCTGTACTGTATTTTCAGTTTTTTTCAGATTTTCTTTTTTTACTGTAATTCTAACCTGTATTGGATACAGTAATTTATGTTTGTCTGATATTTGCTGAGCTTACAGTGTTATGCACACTACTGTAGTAGCATGAAAACTGGGACATGTTTTGTTGTGATTCTCCATGTTGACATGTTGACTGATTTGGGGATATGGAGAGAAATAAATTATATTTTCATCAGTCTGCAGCATTGGTCTTGTGTAGTGTTTGGTGAATTTATTGTATATTTGCACTTTCTCTGTGTACTTCACTTACAGTACTCTAATCACTGAGAAGTAGAATTGCTAAAAGTGTTTTAGGTTAGCAACAGCAGTGTGTAACTGGTTCAAACAGAATTAAGTCATATGAAATGTGTGTGTTTCATATGGTAGCAAAATATGGTTTTTATAAATTAGTGTATAGTTTTTACAAGAGTGTTTCATTTAGCAAAGGATCTGAGGTGTTCTGCTAATTGGGTGTGTGGTTGTGCAAATTGTGTGTAGTGTTTTGAAAAACCGGGCCCTGTTTTCAAAATCGTGCTTAAGCAATCGAAAAAAACTGTAATCAGAAGCCCGTCGATGGCAGCTCTCATGGGTTCTGTCCACCGGCTGTGGTCCAGGACTTGAATAAGGCCTCCTGTCTTAATGGGTCCAGTGCGGGAGGCCCGGGGAGAGGAGGATATAGGCAGCGGTGCTACCCCTGGCAGGTCTAAAAAAATAAAGCATATGTTTATTATATTGTTTTTTTGCCAAATTTCAGAGGAATCATATTGTGATGATACAGTCATATGGTAATATGGTTTGGCACAGTCCTGTTGTCCAAAGTGATCATTACAACCAAATTTTACTTAAATTGTAATTATTGTTAATGGACAATATAATTTATGAATATGATTAGAATGATATTAACTTTCCCTCCAAAACGGGGAAACAGCGCCACCAAAATCTCGCTTGTGGCCAAAAATATATTACATCCGTAGTGATAAGAACTACCATAGAGAATGAATGGAAAAAGTTAAGAGAGTTAAGCTTTACTATTCTCGCGCGGCAGGTCCGGGGTTCGAAACCGGGCGGGAACACGTGCAACTCTTTTTATTTTCATAAATATACTATTGGCATATTTATTTCTTTAAAGCAATAATGATTAACGAATTTCCTTCCCACGATAATAAGAGTCATTGTCATATTAGTGTACTTCACAGAATGCAAAACCTATTTTAAGTTTTGCTATAGGTTTCTTTTCCCATCTTCCACATGGTATACATATTGCTTGCCAATCCCTGTAAATTAAACAAAGAAAGTTAATTATGTAATCACTCTATTTGTCAACTAGATTGGAGACATTGAACTAGCCTTTGATATAGTAACTATATATGCTTTAATAGTGCAATATAGTTCTTTATAATACGGTTGCTTATACTCAGGTCATGGTCAGATTATTAAAATAGTGAAACTATGGTCTGCTTCTGACCTAAACACCTAGCTGTCAAACTAGAGGAATTCTAGTCACCCCCCAATAATTAAATATAAACTTATGTTTTTTTTTAAATTAGCTGTAATGTTAAAGAACCACCACACAGGGGAGCCCTAAAACCATGTCCATGTACAGAATAACGCTCGGAACACACTGACAGCGTCTCGCGGAATCACGCGCGCCAGAAGCGAATGCTCGCGCCATTGAGAACATACCGGAAGCGCGCGCCACTCGCGTCCGCCCTTCTCAGATACGGATTTATACAGTAATTTTTTTTTTTACAAAATGGGCTACATTACTTACATAATATCGTAATTTTTCAGGTAAAAAAAAAACAAGAAGCTATAGCACACTTGTCAAACCCGCCATGGGATGTTTTAAATCATAGACATAAAATGAACATAAGTTATTAATGTAGCTTACACAGATGTAGCTTACACCAAAAAGTCTGCGAAAGTTCAGAAGCATTTTTCTCTAAACCACTGGTGATAGTCCGGGTGTAACAGGGGGTCTAATTTTTAGAGAAACTAAATCATGGGTTTAAAAATAGATTTTGATAACATAGCAGCAATTAACACATGTATAGCCACACCTAATGATGATGGCTGTAGGGGCAAAACTAGATTTTGATAACAATATAGCAGCAATTAACGCATGTATAGCCACATCTAATGATGATGGCTGTATGTGCTAAACTAGATTTAGAAAACAATACCTGCACCATGAACACCTATTTATACCACATAATGATGATTGCTGTTTAAATAGGATAGGTAGGCCTATGCAAAACACTATCCCTGAGAACTCTTTCAACTTTCAACAACAACGGGATCCGTTTATGCATAGTCATGCATAGAAACGTCCTCGTTTTCAGTAAAGTATCGCATATCAATTCCGGAAATTAATTATTTTTTACAGGTTTTTAGTGAAGTAAACATTATCACAATAAAAAAAAAACAATACTTCCCATCTGCTCCAACAGCCGAGGCAATTGCATTCCAAGCTCTTTCTTTTCTTATATTGTCCCTGTAGAAATAATCCAGCGCGTCATACAGTTCCATGTATTTTTCTCTACTTACAGTTTTTCTCAATCGCTTGGATGCATTTCTGGAAACTCTAACCTCATTCTCTTAACAGTGCCTCAAAACCCCACACCATTAAAGCAATTGGCCAATACACTATTTCACTTCTCATTGTGTTCACACAGAATGCAAAACACTAAACGCAGTTGTCATAGTGTAGATGCAATCCTCATTCCACTTCGACATTCCAGTCAAAACAGATTGTTTTTTTCTCAATTGGCTATGTACATTTCCCATTCGCAATGACACAGTTGTTCATTGGGTAAATCATTGCATGCAAAATACTATGTATAATGAGCATTGTGTTTGTACAAAAGATAAGGCCAACATGATGGGTGATTGGAGTGAGTAACTTCCCTTCACACATTTGAAGAGTAACGGAGAACACATGCTGTCAATTCCATCCCACAGGTGCAAATTGTGAACACAATACTCACAAACATATATAAATGCTAAGGGTTCCAGTGCAAAAAAATGGAGCAAGAAGCAGTGTCCCCAGAGGGGCGATTGGTTGTGCAGCAGTGAAAAACAAAAAATACAAAATAAAAAAGTAAAACAACCATACTATAGATGAAAAAGATACATAATAAACATGTTTTTCCTCGTAATTTGTGTGTCCAGGAATTGTTTTACATTGACAGCAACACTATGTACACAATATCTGTCCAGTTTTGATGCAAATACTTTGCATTTTGAGTGTCAGGGTTTACGCAATGATCAGAAGGTGCTATACATTTGGTGGCATTGTTGTAGCGATTGACTGACAGTGACTTTTGACGCATGTGGTTATCATTTTGATTGTTATAGTTTCTTTTGAACGGGTGGTATAGTGTTATGAAAAATGATTTTACTGTTTTGGGGATTGCACTTAGAGTTTTGGGAATGAGGTTAGAGTTTCAAGAAATGCATCCAAGCGATTGAGAAAAACTGTAATAGATCAATCTACAATCGTCCATCTTCTTTCTTTGCTTTCTTTACAGTTTATGTCCGCATCTAGTCTCGTGCACAGCAAAACTGCTGGTGTACATTTAACACCACGGGGTGTTTATATGATATCATATAAAACACCTTAGGGTGTTAAATATACACCAGCATTTTTGCTGTGTGTCACGTGCAGTTGTTTAGACTACGTTTTTTTTCGCCAAGTTTGACACTTGATTGTAAATACATAATACGCCTATATAACCTATTCTTATTTATTTGGCAGTAACATTGCATTGCTTATCCATGCCCACTGAAGTGATAATACATGTTTAATGTAGTTTTAATAACCGATGTTCATATCCCATCTCGATTTAAAATGAATATCAGCGAAGCGAGTAGGCGATTATTTAACAACAACAACAACAACAACAACAAGAGATTATAGGTTGGTGATCGATTATATATTAATTCTGATTTAATTACATGGTTATTAGCAAACTCCTCTTTGGATAGTTTATTTGTTTGGCCTAATAACTGGCCTAAAAATGTGAATATTCTCAATGTTGCATTTTTAGTAAGGTAATTTATTACATGACACTGGGGAAGGCATATGAGTTACTTGTTGTAGGCTACTGTATGGATAGGTAAAATAACACAAAGCATCGTAATTTTTTTTTTGGTGTGTGATGAATGTTTTTACATTTTATTTCAGGTAAATAGAGAAAATAATAATAATGAAAATAAATAGGTGCATATATAGGCTATACACACCCACATACAAATGCAAACACAACAACACAGGTCCGAATCCAATCCCGTAAATGGAATTCTCCGCTTCTGGCGCGCCTGGCGCGCCGAGAAAAATAGACCCAACGCCGAAAGTATGGCAAGCAAAGCGCATGCGGAAATGGCGCTTCGCAGCGTGCTCGGCTAGTGTGTTCTTTCTGGTAGGTTACAATGGACGCCGAAGTGGTCACGTTCCGCGTGCGCTTCGCTTGCAGTGTGTTCCGGGCCTAAAATGCTGTGTGGTGGTAGGCCTGCAAACCTGACCTGACCTCATTATTTACGTTTGACAGATGATCTTTTCCAGTGTGACTTTAGGGCCATTGAGACAGCGTGCATGACGTGAATATAAAGTGGGCTGGTAGCACTCCAGTAACATAGAGATATTGCAATTGTGGTCCGAACTTGGGTGCTGCCGTCGTTGACGGGGGTGGGGGTAGATACAACAAAGATTTAGCCGATAACATTACACTAAAAATATTTTTCAGGTCAACAACTTGTTTTTCAGAAAATCTTGCCTTTTGCATAACTGGAAAACTGCATAAAAACATTCCAGGTTTTCCAGGGAGTGGGGGAACCCTGCATAGGCTATAGAGCACTGACTGCACCTTCACTGAAACATCACCTTGTATTAACCAGTCTGTAGTGGTACTCCAGATACCCCAGTGCAGGGGGCGGAGCCATATCTGGCCCAATTCCATTTCTTTTGTTCTTTTTTAAACATTTTTCTTGCTATTCTCATTGGGGGAACCCCTGGCAAGACCCAGATGTGTCAACGCTCCTATTTTGAGGTCAGATCTGTTTCATCTTTATGAGAGAACCTGGCACCGCCATGCACTCACTTCCATTTATATATCTTATAGCACTTGCATTGCAAACAACTGCTACTCCAACTCTCACTGTATGAAGCAGACCTGGGGGGTATGCCACAAAGCAGGGTTACTGAGTTAGCTGGATAACTGCACTGAGTAAAACCCGGAACCCTCCCTTCTGGAACATGGACTGAAGTAAAAAGAGCTGTTCCGGATTTTACTCAGTGCAGTTATCCAGCTAAAATAAAATAATCATGGCTCATCTAAGATCAAAGGAGACCATGACACTCCCGAGGGGCAGCACGACCCTGGACCCGTCTATAATCTGGGCTAATGTCCTAAATAAATGTTTAAGCAATAAGCAAAAGGACATTGCCTGGATGTCTGCCCACATGTGTCTCCCCACCAGGTCATTCATGTTCAAGCGGCACTTGGCCCTGACCGAGCGCTGCCCCCACGGATGCACTGACTCAGAACACATTTACCATCTGTTCTGGGAGTGCTCCGTGGCCAGACGGGTCTGGGGCCTTGTTGTTTCCTCTGTCTCCCGAAACAGGTTGCTGCCTAGGTCCTCCCTGACTGCTGAGAGCGTCCTCTACGGATTCCGTGGAGGCTGCAGAACACCGGAGCTCCAGCGTCAGTGGAGGATCGTTAATACTATCAAGCAGGTCCTGTGGGAGGCGAGGAACATCAAGGTCTACCAAAAGACGACTGTAGACCTGGTCACTCTCAGGAGGAGGGCGCAAAACCTCCTCCAAGACGGCGTTATGGTCGATTACGCAAAGGACAAGTGTCTGGCGAGAGAGAAATGGGGGGTGGACCATTGGAAAGAACTGATCATTTAGTCCACCCCCCTCCATCCCAAGGAAGAGAGAGAGAGAGACAGAACTATTGCCCACCCAAGAACCCGGGGGCGCATGTCTTTCCTTTTCATTTCAATGTCTTCGAGTCTTTTTCTTTTGTGTTAGTGATAATTGGTTTTGAATGTGATGTTTTCTTAATGTGGTGTCTTGAATGTTGTAAGTCTATTTTAAACGTAAAATTAAAAAAGGGACGGGAAACAAAATTCCCCCCCCCCGATAAGGAATGTTTTTAAAAAAATGTGAAATGAAGCATGATGAATTGAAAATTAAAAAGAAAATGTTTTAATTGTAAAATGACTTTTAAATACCAATAAAAGACTAACTCAGTAATCCTGCTTTGTGGAATACCCCCCAGCTGTTCTCAACCTTTTCCATGTTGCGACTCATTCGAAGAACTCAAATGAGTTTGGTGGGACACCAAACACATCACAATCAGATTCATGTCTTTTTTCCTTTTAATTTCCTGATTCTGTGGTCGCATATTGATCAATTATCTGCGACTTTCCTTTTTAACAGTCCCTAATGCCAGCCACCAATCAATTTTGGAATTGGCAAGCAAGTTAGCGAAACAACAGCAGGCATGGATGCACGTTTGAATACAGGTGAACATCCATTGGGCTTCTATCAATGCGCCATGTTCTTTTTGTTGTATGAAGTTATGCAGATTTTTAAAAAAATTCTAACATTTCTATTTAAAACAGTAATAAAACAAGTAAAAACATATTTTAAGCCAACTGAGAACAAGATGTAATTATGTCCAATGTCCACTTTATTTTTTCTATTTTCATTAATTAATGTCAACCTTTCTGGAATTGATTTGGCAGCCTATCTGCAGTGCTCTCACATCCCACAGAGGGGAATCACACAGGGAATCACTGACGTAGACAAAGCATTGCATGTAATCTGCCTCCCAGGAGTGCAGGGAACCATTCTTTAAATAAAAATCCCCCCTGCCTCCAAAATCTGGAGTATCCGGAGTATTCCAGCCACTCAAGGTCTGCAAGTAAGAGGGGGGGGGGGGGGGTGCTTCCGTGCGTGATGGCAGGTCAGCTGGTCTGCTAATCCCCTAAGTGAGCTATGTTGCCATGGCAGCATATTTACTGGCAGATGGCAGCACCAGCAAGGACAACTGTTCTCCCGTTAGTCCGCATTGATACAGTTCCTCTGCAACACAGTGGATACATTTCCACTACGTCCAGGAAAGATCTGCACGCTAAAACCATACACCATATGACCGTTAGCGGGAGAGGTTCTGTTTTATCAGGGACAGAGATGTCAGAGCAGGGATGTCCAGTTCCCTGGTGGAAGAGGAATGGGGGACATGCATGAGGGTGGTTCAACGCCGAGCCATCCAGCTGGAATTACTCAATGACCTAGCCACAGATGCTCAAGAGTCTAGGAATGATGATATGGATATATCATCATTCAGTAAAAGTGATAAAATATATATCAATTGAGGATAAAATATATACCAATGGCATCATACATCAAAAGCAAAAAGAAAACTAGGGTACTTGATCCATAATTGCAGCAATGTTCTCTTTTTATGAGGAAGCAACGTCTTAGAGGAGTAAAAAGGAGGTGAAAACTATAATTTTGTACATCCTCTAGCTCAACCATTGACAACAGCCTGTAGTCTGTGGATACCTAGCACAAAGTTGGGAGGTATTAACAATGAAAAATGAAAAATACAAACAGTCCTAGCCCCGACAAAAGAGGTAGCTTGCATGTTAATTAACAAAAAATGCGTAAATCCGGCTGGCTCATGTGAATGAATAACTTGATAAATCAATTCTTAACACAGGCAATTAAAATATATGCTGTAACATATGCCATGACATGCTGTTGAATTTATTCTGATAATGCAAAAGCATCTTTCTTCATGATCGCCACATGAGCAATGGACAGAAAAAACCCATGTTGTCAGATTATGAGATATTTCTCCTGCTTTCATATTGATGTCAGACATTCATCTTTCTGTAGTAAGTAGGGCAAGAGCCCACACTGTGCACTGAGTCATAGGTAAAGCCCCTGGGAAAGGATGAGCGTTTCTCCTTGGAAATAATTTAATATATGTATTTATTTATTTATATTTTTCAAGGAGATCCTATGGTCGTCTTAAAGGAACAGTCCATACGCAATATGAAAAACTAGGCTGTTTCCCACAAATCGACCTTGTGTTTTATACTTGATTATTGTCCTGATTCAGTGCCCTTGGCTAACAGGCAGTCTATTTATAGTATATGATATCATACCTGTGAGAGGGCCAGATAAATAATTCCAAATTAAGTTACCCGCAGATGCCAGCTTTGTTGGCGAATACTGTCAGGCTTGAGCCCCGACAGTAAACTTTAAACCTTCCAAGAACAGGCTGTGTCAGGAAAATTGCTAAATTTAAAGAAAAGATCCTAATTGCTGTATGTGGAGCTGCTCTGGAACATACCTGATAGTTCTATGAGTGGTTCAGGAAACTTTTGCTTGGCAGTCATTATAAGAAAATACTATATGCACTTGACTTTACTTAACTTAACATTGACCTCCCCTTTAGTTTTAAGCTACATACATTAGATTCTATCAACATAAAACCATATTTAATTTAGGTATCACTTTGTTGTACTTTAGATTACAAAATTTGTATTATTTTATTTTTAGTTTTTGGCATTTAATACAAGTCAGATGTTTGAAGCAGTGTGTCTGTTGCTAGGCAACTAGGGAGTAATTGATTTTGAAGTGTGACAGCCTTTGTAGTAATTTTTCTTTTTGTTTTTGGTGGCTAGTTGCTTCAATGAACTTGAACCGAGCAAGACAATGCAGGTCTAATATCATTCAAAGTAAAATGTTTTGTATTTAACTGGAAAACCATACCAGCCAGCTAGCTGATTCAGCTTACTAGTCACCAATGCTATGCTATCAAGCCATATCATTGCTATCTATCGCTTTCTAAAGATAAATACCCATAAAATTCACATAATCCATGAAAATCTCACAGTCTCACTATGGGCTGCAGCAGTTGTCCACATGCCTAATATATAGCCTAGTATTATATAGTAGGACTCAGCCACACAGATATGCTAGAACTTGTTTTTTGTAAAATATTTGAGAACATCGAACCTTCTTAACAAATAAACAATGCATAACAGAAGCTCAAAATATGAGCTTCTCATTAAAGGACAGGTCATTTGCGTGAACTTTTTGTAAACAGTCGTTTTCTTTTGAAATTCTGTGTACCCTCTGAAATATAGCCAGCATTTAACTAATCAAATTCAGAAATTCCATTTAACATGGACAGTTTTCAATGACTATTTTGGTCAGTCCACATGCTACAATCATCACCACAGGCCATTGTCTACCTTTACTCTGTGTTTTCTATAAAATAAATTTAAAAAACACGTTCAAATCCATGTACATTCACCAAAGGATGTTACAGGGGGCAATCTAATGTGGCGATATTCTTGTGTAATCATGAAACAATTTAATTAAAGATAAGTGCCCAATTATCGTGGCTAATTAATGGTTAAATAGTTAATCGTTCTCTTGTGCAAATAAAATTTTAACATTGTAGGGAAATTGTTTACTAGAAGATGCATAGAGGTAATATAATTACAGTCACACTGTTACTTTTAATGTAATATGCTACTTTTAATATGAAATGCTCTCTCAGATGAACATGTACTCATTCTTCCCCTTTCATTTTAGGTATTGCGCTCTCTGAGCGATTAAGAGGTTTTGAAGTGTACTGCTTCCTCTTCCATACTGTAGATTTGCTGCATTCGCTTCAGAAATTGTAACCGAGTGCCCAATGCAAATTGTGACTTCGGTGCCCTCATTTAAAAGCCTCACCAAAGGCCCACTTTTTAATTTGGAGGGCATTGCATCCTGTACTTGTGCCAGCCAAAGAGTAATGAGGCTAATCTGAGATTAATCCTCACTTTTTAACGGTGGATTTCATTTCGGAGAATTTTTGGAATCTCGTTAGGTCGCTAAGCCCGCCGGAAGACCAATCTCCATTAGCAGATGAATTGGCTCCAAACCCGAGCATCCAGCGCACGCGCTCTCTCCTCCTCTTCAGCAGATGGAATACTCATAATTCAAGATTCTGTACCCATGGCAACCGCAGCTGCGCCAGGCAGCCAATGAGAGGATGATCGGAGAGTGGTGAAGCTTAAGGAGGCCGTCAGCTTCAGCTGGGATTTGAATTCATCCAAATTTACTGCTCATCTCCTTTGCCTGGAGTGTGAAAACCATCCCTACATACGTATGTAAAATGGTTTAAAAAAAATAAATAAAAATGTAATAGTGTTAACAGATTGGACATGATTCATATACAGTTTTTTTTTCTTCAAAAAGGGCATCATGAGCATTTTTGTTCAATTCTATCGAACTAGTAAGGAACTAAGGGAAATTCAATCGGACATTCAAGTGAAACGCGAATGCATGGTTGTGAATTGTACCCTAAACTCCTCTCCAAGACGCCAACTACAAGCAGCTTCAGACGCCGCGCCGCGCTAACCGCTACATTAGTGTAAAACTCAGCACACCACTCACTCGCTGCTTTGATATGGATGTTATTTCTTCTCCAGGAGCCCTTCCACTCAACCCCCCCAGTTTAGCTTTAACTTCACAACGACTCATTTTATGATACTTGCGATCACAGACGGAACAGTTTCATGTTTTTATGCACATCCAAGACAGTGGACAGAAAACACAAAGGCATGTGAATCCCTGATCTCTGTGTTAATCAGTGCCTCATATTAACAGGGGCTAGGGTCTTGCATCATAGACCGTTTGGGGATTGGCTGTTCACGGGGGGTGAGGAGAGTTTAATTAAGAGAAAAGCTCGCCCTCGTAGGAATCGTAATCAGGCAGCTCCATCGCTGAAGAACGTAAAAACACGGTCCGGCCTGGAGGAGAGAAGACCCACATTCTACTAATAGAAGGCTAATGCACACAGAATGAAATATTAATCTGGCACTGTACTGTGCTGTAGTGCTCTCCCCCTGCATGGCAGAGAAGCGCAGCCGTAGCCGGTCTGTTATTAATCTCAACACCCATCAGAATCCGTGACTACTGAGGAAACCACTCCACCCCCAACGCCCACGGCAAGACCCACACACAAACGAACGCTCTCGCGCACAGAAATACATAAGACTCAGAAAAACAACACCCGTGGGTGAAGAGCAACTGAAATGAAACCACTTGCAATTCTTAAACAGTTTAGCGAAGAGGCAACGAAGGGGAAGAAATACAGTAACTGTCCGTTTTCACCCTTGAGACGTGCCCTATAATTAGCTCCCCCGGGTGACATTTTGCTTTGTAGAACTGTAGGTGCGCGTAAAACCGCGGTCTGGATTATAAAGGCCGGAGGAGCCTTCAGCAGAGAGCAGGGGATGAAATTTACTTTTTCACCCACTGGCCAGAGCGACTTGTGGATTCTAAAGCCAGCCATTTTCAACATTTTACCAGCCACATTACCTTTTACAATATAACGCGAACTGGTTGGTTACTTACAAAATGGATGCTAGAGTAGAAAATGGACCAGCCACAATCAGAATTTGACCAGCATTTGGCTCAAGGCTGGTGTTGATTTCATGCCCTGGCAGAGGCTGCGCATTGGCTCTGCTGCATGAATGCTGTGCTTCAGACCCTCACTGTTTAATCTCCTCTTTCTCTAATATAATGACATTTCTTCTCCTCCCAGCAAAGTCAGCAGTGTGGCAGCAGCAAGGCTCCTGGCCTGCGGCTAGCTGGAGATTAATGCAAGACCATCTTTCCATCGATATCATCGCTCTCCCTACAGGAGGTTCACAGAAGGGCGATGCTGCCTCAGTACCGTACCGCTGCCGCACCACAGCCACGACCACAAATACTGTAACTACACCCTCAGTTACGTTACATTTATACACGGCAGATACACAAACTCTACACCACCTAAAGCTATTGCCGTTCTGTGACAGATGTCTTCATATTTGGTCTTCTACACCTTCAAACATGGCGATGCCTCATGTTGAAAGGCAAACATAAGAGAGAGCGTACTGGCCCTGCCACAACTGAACAGAGTCTCTATTTCTCACCTTCTCCCTGCAGTCTGTTACTGCCCGAGAGTTCTTAATTACAGCCACATTTCAAACCTTCCTTTTCCATCCAAAATACTGGACCGGTCTGTAGCAAATCAACTTTCTAATTATTATCCACAACAATATTTTTGAGCTATTTCAGACTGGGTTCAGCACTGAAACTGTTCTGACTCATGTGGCCGATGCCCTTTTCATGTTGATTCCGATACATCCTCAGTATCACCGTCACTGGACCTGAGCACGGCCTTTCACAAAAATGATTTTGGAACGTTCAGAACATTGATTTGGAGTCCAAGGGCTAGCATTAGCATGGTTCCGCTCCTATTTTCTTGATAGGACTGAAATAAAGAGAGGCTGTCGAACACCATGGCACAAGCGGCTCCGAGAGGACCGCAGAGATAAGGAAAGGCTGCCAAACCAAGACGCCTAGTTGTTTAGATTTATATTATAGCTGCGATTCTGCGAGACATCTGCAGCATTGCATTAGCTGGCTGCACGTGTGTGTGCGTGCCCGTGTGTGTGTGTGTGTGTGTGTTAGCTTACTGCTGCGTGTTGGCTAGTCAGCCCTACTTTCCTCAAACTTTGGAATACTTCACATAAAATACACTATCATTATCTGTCTCTCTCTCTCTTCTCTATCACTCTCATGGCGAAACAGCAGCCGTCAACAGAGGCAAGCCCCACGGCGTCTCAGGCATAAAATATATTATTATCTTATTATTGAAGTAAATTACATTGATTATCTCATTGTTATTTTGGTTCATAGTCCCCCCCATTTTTGGGGATCAAAAAATATTGGACAGTTTAACATAATGTAGAATAAAGTAACCATTTTTAATATTAATTTCCCTATTGAACTCTATGGAAAAATAAGTCAGGAGAAGAAACCCTTCAAGTTATCCATCCATATCTATTGCATATCTGGCAGCAGAGTGATGGTTTAAAGGTTGTATCAGCGATTTTTGATGGAAACATAAATGATCACATTCATCTGATTTTTCCTCACGATCCGCTAGCTGCCCGCCCCATAAGCAGGCCGTCAAAAAACCGCGTCTCTGTAGGCAGCCTATGTTCCGAGATCGTACACAAAAACAAATGGTACTACCAACCACTCAAAACCAAAATAAACAGTATTCCAACCAATCACAATGATCTGCACAAACGCTAATACTCTTATCTCGCTGAAATCTTGACGGATTTACAAACGGTTTGGTTTCTTACAAACGTTATTAACGTGGTTATAATTCTGGATGCTTGAACACTATTTTTTAAAACATAACATAATTATTCATAAGTATGTTTGTTTGGGATTTCGCTTCAGAAGTGACGTCACCCAAAAATCGCTGATACAACCTTTAAGGCTTGTTTGATATGTCAGACCCTTGATGACTTACAGCCATTTAGCCAACCATGTGTTCCATATTGTTCCAGCATAAATACAGCTAAATCTAGTCCCACCCTACAATTCCCATAGAGATCCATTCAAATGCAGAGACGTTATAGTATCGCTTGTAAGAGTACCAGAAAATAAGATATCAAGAGTCTTTTGATGTTGTTGGGTCACAGACATCAGGAAGTCATGGCATGCAAAGGATATGCGACCAAATATTTTTAACAAAAACTTTATTCTACATCATGTTAAACAGTCCAATATTTTTTTTTGACGCCCGAAAATGGGGGGGGGGGGGGGGGGCTATGTACAAAGGGTGCTATAATTTCTAAACGATGAATGAAAATACCCTCAAATGAAAGCTGACAGTCTGCAATTCAACCTCATTGCCATTGTATCCTTTCAAACTCAAAGTGCTAGAGTACCTTTTCCAGGGGAACCAATAATAGCGGAGGGCACTGTATATATACCATAATTACCAATATTTGAAAGTGCATGCCACAACTAGCAAGCCTTTTTTAAAATTCTTTTTAAAAAATTTTTTATTGTCGGCCATGGTTTTATTGTCAGCCATGGTGTTAAGTTATAAATGTTAGGTTTAATTGTACATGTGGCCATGCTTAAATATATAGTTTAAACAAGTGAAAACTTCAACTTTCATATATGAAACGCACTTGTACAGTATAAAAAATTTCTTCAGAAAATATAAGGATAATGTAGAAACATGCAAGAATTACATAGCACACATTCAAGTTTCATATTTCAAACAATATAAAATTTACCTGAAGAAAATATAAGAATAATGTAGACGGAGTAGTAAAATCATATATGGCCCTCTTCAGAATAATATATGAATTTACCTTAAAACACATAATTGCTGTATATGAACCAGGCAAGATTGACAGTAAAAACATGCAAAATCCATACGCTGTAACATATAGTTTCAATATAATGCTTATATAAGACTAAATACAATGTTCATATATGCACACGGATATCCCCTACAAAATTAATGTGTGATTTTAGTAAGAAAGCGGCCTTACTCATACAAGAAAACACACTGGACATGTTAAATACAATATAGGAAAACATAGGAAACACTAATGCTGTTATGCCAGAAGTATATAAGAAAGGCATGAAAATTTAACATGTTGCCCATATAAGAATCATACTGTATTTTTTCATATGGGTTTTTAGAGAACACACAATGAAATGCAATGTAATACGCGTTTTGTTTTTAATTATGGCATGATAAATGCGCATCCTTACGTAAAAGCAAACGCAGATATGCATTACATTTCACGATGTGTCGCTACGGCGATTGCATTTAATGAAGTCACTAAAAATCTTCCATATTAGGGAGCGTTCCCGGAATGTTATTTTGTTATCAGGGAGGAACATTCCCCATAGACTTTTCTCTAAGCATAAGAGAAACCCAAGAAGAACAACGTTCCTCAGATGTTCCAGCAATGTTAACCTGTGAACGTTCCCCATATTCCCCTGAATGTTCCCAAAGTAATGTTCTGTAATGACATCACTGGGCTGTCTAGGGAACGTTCTTTAAAGATCCCAAACGTCGTTACCTGGGAAGAAACCTCTCTGTTTACAAAGGTGATTACATGACCCTATTTCCCTGAAGTAATACATGATATGATTTCTGTGTTTATAATATAAGTTATGTTACCACAGTGTTTATGAGAAAATAGATAATCTTAAATAAAGGAGAAACTGAAGAAATTAAAAATACAAGGATTAAAACCCTAAGTTTGATTAATTAAAATACTTGAACTATGATAGTATAAGTATAATGTAATGTAAGTGAAGAGGTTTCCACTGAGCCCCTAAGTTTCTACACCAAGCATTTATATCTTCCCATTTAGGAGGCTGTGTTGCAGGTCACAGGTAAGACCATCAGTACTATAAACGTTAAATCATATGGAAATCAAGTGTAAATACTTCCAAAAATGAAGGCATGAGTTACATTTGCAGGGAAATAAAAGTGGCCAATGCACAGAGAAGAAAATAAAAACATTCTTTGTAAACTCCGCACATTGCACATGATCCCTTACGCATATACAACCCCTCCCCCTTTGACCTTTAGTAACTGCAGATGGGACAGATGTACAGTGACTTTGGGACACTCTATGGGGGAGAGATCGCCACACACTTCTTGGCTTCTCTCAGAACTGTGAAAAATGTGCACCTCTGACCCCAGTGCTGGTAGAGGTGTATAACTGTGTAAAATGTGCTCCTCTGACCCGTGCTGGTAGAGGTGTATAACTGTGTAAAATGTGCTCCTCTGACCCCAGTGCTGGGAGAGGTGTAGAACTGTGTAAAATGTGCTCCTCTGATCCCAGTGCTGGTAGAGGTGTAGAACTGTGTAAAATGTGCTCCTCTGACCCCAGTGCTGGTAGAGGTGTATAACTGTAAAATGTGCTCCTCTGACCCCAGTGCTGGTAGAGGTGTAGAACTGTGTAAAATGTGCTCCTCTGACCCCAGTGCTGGTAGAGGTGTAACATTGTGCTCATGGTGAGGTCCTTTACTGACTGAGCACCTCAACTTTAATCTTTAATATTTTATTTACTTCTCCTCTCTATCTCACTGCAGTGTTTTTCTCTCACTCTGATTACATCTGCTCATCGCTCTCTCTCTCATCCCAGATCACACAGTTCTACAGAAGATCCATCACCAGAAACCCAAAACCCAGGATAGAGGGGCTGAGTGAATGTGGTCTGGACTCTGTGCAGGAGGGTCATTGTGTCAAAGATGCTGTAGAAGGACAGAGTTCCTGCCCTGTGATCCAGGTACACTCCTATTCTGGAGGAGGAGGGAACAGGGATTTCAGTCCTCTCATTATTGTGTGTGAAATAGTGTCTGGAGGGAGAGAGGTACAAACTCCAGGACTTGTTATTCCATCCTAGAGCACAGTCATTATCCATTCCTTTTCTGCTCAACGTTTTATATGAAACTGCTATATCAACCTCATCACCCCCATCATCACTCCACTCAGCTTCCCAGTAACAGCGTCCAGATAGACCCTCTCTGCATAGCACTTGGGACCAGTGGTCAAATCTCTCTGGATGACGAGGATATGACTGGATCCTTCCCGCATAGGTCACCTTTCTGTATCCTTCAGACAGACGGAGGCGTTTATGCACTGTGTTGGGGTCCAGTGTGAGCTGACAGGAATCTGATGGAAGATAAATTTAAGATTTAATATGAGGACAGGTGATAGAGTGCTAAAAAGCGTGAAGTCAGGTTGTGTGAAGAATTGATGATATTTAAGTATTTTAGTATTTTTGTTTTAATAGAGAGAATGTGTGTTTGTGTGTGTGTGTGTCTGTGTTTCTCAGCTGAGAGTTTCAGAGTGAACACTAAGAAAGAACTCTAAGCACTCTACACTGTAAGAAATCCTCTCTGGTCCTGGGCTCTACAGTATGGACTTCTTTCACTGCAGGGACAGAGTGAGATAAAGAGACAGAGAGAATTGGGCATAAGTGAAATGTTGACACTCAGATATTCAAATATTCAGAGTATTTACAAGGTAACTGAAAATTATGTTCACTCCACTATCTACCCATTGGTTTTGTGTGGAATAAAAACTGAAAAAGTTTTTTAACAACCTGACTGAATTTTGACCAGGTCCACCTTGCAGACGTCCTCCAGTCGCTCTTTCAGTTCAGAGACAGATTTCCTCAAAGCCTCAAAAGAGAAGTGTGTACTGACAGTGATGCTGGGTAAGTCTCCAGGTCCAGGAGGGGCACGTAAAGACTGACAGCTCTACAGACAGACAGACAGACAGAGAACAGTCTCAATTCAGATTCCTGTGCAGATGCCAGGAAACAAATCTTTGTAAATGAGGAACACGCCTCACCGTGTATGTGCAATGTACATAGTGCAGATTGTCAGAGAGCAAGTGATGTTACCTGGAGGAAATGGATGTGATCCTCTGTGTGTGAAAGCTGCTCCAGCTCAGCGTCTCTCCTCCTCAGCTCAGCAATCTCCTGCTCCAGTTGCTCCAGGAGTCTTTCAGCCCGACTCACTTCAGCCTTTTCCTGATCTCTGATCAGCTCTTTCACCTCAGAGCGCCTTCTCTTAATGGAGCGGATCAGTTGAGTAAATATCCTCTCGCTGTCCTCCACTACTGCCTGTGCAGAGCGCTGTTAGGAGATACAGACAGAGGAGGGCTGTACATTTTAACTAGGCCTTTCACTCAGCTCTTACTGGGACCTCAGACAGCCTGTTCCCCATAGTGTGGCCCCACTGAGCCCCACAGGGCTGGAAAGTGGCCCAACACTGTGCTCCTCACTGGCTGACTGGAGGAGAGCCCTGCAGCAGCCAGCAGTTGTCTTCTCCTCTGGGTAGTACCTACCTTGAGTGACTGCACAGCCTGTCTCAGATCCTGCACCTCCTTCTCTCTCTCCTGGATTCTCTGCTGGAATTTACTCTGTGTCACCCCCAGCTGCTTCTGTGGAATAGTTTTCATATCCCATTAAAATGTAGAACATTTCAACTAAATTTTCATAGTCCAACTTAAAATAAATTCTATGACATGTTGATCCCCATTCAGGGAGTGAATAGGGGGGTGAGGGGAGAGCACAGAGGTGTCACAGAGAGCTGACTTGAGCCCCTTTCACACATGAAACCCGTAACATTTCCGGGTTCAATTACCCAGGTTAACTAGCGGGTTTTCCCTTCAATACTTACGTAGTTGTTTTCGGTAAAATGCAATGAAAATAATTTGTTAAATAGCTCGCTATATCTGCCGTTGATATGTGGTGATAGCCTTGCTAAATTGGGTAACTTAAAATGGGAAGAGCCTGACACAGATGTTTACTCAGGAGAAGTATTGCATACTAGCACACAAGCAATTTGTGCGGCAATGATGACAAAAGATATTCCCTTGTTTGGTGATTTGATGATGGTGGTGGAGAGCACCGTATAGCATGTCGGTCCATAATCTCCCATAGGTGCTCAACTGGGTTGAGATCTGGTGACTGCGAAGGCCACAGCATATAATTCACATAATTTTCATACTCATCAAACCATTCAGTGACCCCTCGTGTCCTGTGGATGGGGGGAATTGTCATCCTGGAAGAGACCACTCCCATCAGAATAGAATGTTTCATCATAGGATAGAGGTGATCACTCAGAATAACTTTGTATTGATTTCCAGTGACCCTTCCCTCTAAGTGGACAAGTGGACCCAAACCATACCAGGAAACTGCCTCCCACAGCATAACAGAGCCACCGGACGGCCACACTGTAGGGGTTTTTCCTTTAATTTGTCACCCATCTATATATATGAATAAGAAACAATGCATGATTTTACCTGACACGATTTGATAACGAAGTTCTAGTCAAGATGTGGACAACTACACAAACGTTACTGATATAACGCTGCTTCTGCGTTATATTGCGTTATATTGCGCCAATTATTTAGCGCACTGAGATTCCCTTTATGCTCCTCTTACTGGCTTGATCAAAGAAGACACCAGGAGTCAGGGGCACAGGCAACTTCAAACCCCCCCCCCCCCCCCCCGTCTCTATCCCCTTACGAGTCAACCCTATTTTTATCCACAGAAAAATAGTGAACTAAATGCTACTCGAACGTTAGATTGCAGCAACTTATTTATCATCTGATAAAGAATATATTTTTCAGCTTACACTGACATTTCATTAGTTTCTGTAGAGTAGACTAGCTAGTTATCTCATAATGTGTTTAAGGTTAACTATTTGATCCCCCCCAGGGACACTTTGTATAGGAGACCTGCCTCTCGCCCAATGCATGCTGGGATAGGGCTCCAGCACCCCCCGTGACCCTGTCCAGGAATAAGCGGGTTTGATAATGGATGGATGGATGGATGGATATTTGATTTGTTTGGAAAAATCTAGTTGTGATCCAATCATCTCAGGCACAAATAGCTAGCAGCCTAGCTAGCTACATACGTAAGCTACTTATCAGACTTTCAGTAACATTTGTGTATTTGTCATTGTAGACTCAAGGGTTAGAAACATTCATACCAGGTGGGTATACAATGAAGTTGGATTACTGAGTTAGCTGGATGGATAACTGCACTGAGTAAAATCCGGAATCCTCCCAAATCTGGAACATGGACTGATGGAAAAAGAGCTGTTTTACTCAGTGCTGTGAGAGATTTTATAGTACATCTCTTTATAGTATATCTCTCTCTGCACTTTAGCGCTCTTATCCAGCTAACTCAGTAATCCTGCTTCCTAGAATCCCCCCACCCCCCCCCCCCAGGGACACTTTGTATAGGAGAGCAACTTATACGATGAGGAAAACAACAGGAATATAACTTTGTTATTGAATCATGTCAAGTAAATTCATGTACTGTTTCTTACTCATATACAGTATGCTGGGTTTAAAATATGATTGTACGCCTTCAGTTGGGTCGAAAAAGACAGAAGTTACTTCCGATTGCGCAACCCAAGACCCGCCTTGACTGACAGGTGGAAGTCTGTGAAAATGTTAATGCAATCGCCTCAGATTGCATTTGCAATTAAATTTTGCCACCTTTGCAGTGTAGTAGCCGACTATATGTAATAGCAAAAATAGGAGGCACTGTTTCCCTTTTAACATTTGGATAACCGTTAGGATTTTGCCATCTTTATAGCGTAGTACTGTGAAATTCAAAATGAGATAAAAGAATAAAGCTAATCATAAAGCGTGCAAATCTGTTTAACTGAAATGTCAATACTAGTATATGAAATGGCAAATTCAAATGAAATTATTATATTTGAATTTTGAGACAAAAGTTGCACATATGAGTGGGAAATTTAAATGCAAATACATATAGCATTTTTCCTTGAATTGCGCCAGAGGCCAAAATGTAAAATTCCAGAACATTTATGGATTAAAATTCATGTGTGAAAGGGCAGCTGACTTGGGTACACTTCCAGCTCTTACTGCTTTATCACTGTGTACTTCACAACCTCAAGCTGGAAATCACAACAAGCTGGAAATCACAACCTCTTCCAGTACTTTTTCAAATATATTAAATATTTCACAATGTGCTTCATAAATATATAAAACAAATTCAATAAAACATAGGTCATAAGCCTACATATTGTAACCAAGATAATATCTGTCAGCACTGTAAAGAATCATGAGTGTTACCTGTAAGAGATTCAGTACTTACCTGTATCCTAGTCCTTTCTGCTGCAGCTGAGACTGTATCATGGCCTCTGTGTTTATCCATCACACACAGATAACAGATACACTGCTTATCAGTACGACAGTAAACCTCCATAACTTTTTCATGCTGAGAGCAGATCTTCTCCTGCAGGTTTCCAGTGGCTTTGACCAGTTTGTGCTTCTTAAGAGGAAGAGATTCATAGTGAGGCTGGATGTGAGTTTTACAGTAAGAAGCCAGACACACCAGACAGGACTTGACTGCTTTGAGCTTTCTCCCAGTGCAGAAATCACACGCCACGTCTCCAGGTCCAGTGTAACAGTGAGCAGGAGGAGCAGCTTGGAGTCCGGTCTTCAGTTTCTCCACCACTTCAGCCAGCATGGTGTTTTTGTTCAAAACAGGCCTTGTGGTGAAGGTCTGTCTGCACATGGGACAGCTGTAGACACCAGTATGATCATCCTGATCCCAGTAGCCCTTAATACAGCCCATGCAGTAACTGTGTCCACAGGGAATAGCTACTGGAACCTTCAGTAGAGCCAGACATATCGCACAGTTCAACTGGTCCTCATCCTGAAGACCAGCAGCCTGTGCCATTTTACTGCAAAAATTTAAAGAGATTAGTTTTAGTTCAGAATGTAGTGCAGTTTCTCTGAATCTGTGTCAGAAAGAGCAAGAGTATTTCCTGGTTCTGAGCAGACCCACCTAGATACTGGCCTCTGCTATTTTACTTCTCACACTGACAGAGGCAGAGTTTAGTTTCGTTTCTCTGAAACTGCGTGACAGAGTGGGAGTGACTTCCATGCTCTCATGTTACCCAAACACATCTCACACCAAATAAAAAGACTGCAACTAAAAACAAAGCCAACTCCCTGATTAAACTAATTATGCATCAGCTCACAGGACAAAGTGAGATTGGTTTATAAACATTACAGAGACTGTTGATTGGTTGATTATCTATATTTGACAGACAAGCCTCCCACCCAACCTCCGTTTGTGATATAGCACCCGGTACGCAAACACAATATATCTCGCTCCAACCAGCTCACACAAGTTGGCAACCCTGTGGCAGTAGAGTTTGGGCAGGGATCATGTTATGGCAGAGGAGCTGAACATGTATGTGTTGTGTTGCCATTCAGTTTGCCTTTCAAACCTTTATGCTTGATGGCTCTGGAAAATCCCAGCAAAACTGGGTTCCTCCCATGCAAGAATGCTGAATGGAAACCAGGCTGATCATGTGTGTGCGTATGTTTGTGTGTGTGCGTAAGTTTGTGTGTGTGCGTAAGTGTGTGTGTGTGCGTGCGTGCGTGTGAAAGAGCCAATGCGAGAGAGAGAAAGCATGAATACAGAGCAGACCACAAGTATTAGGACAGTGACACATTTTTTGTTGTTTTGGCTCTGTACTCCAGCACATTGGATTTGAAATGAAACTATGAATCTGAAGTTAAAGTGCAGACTGTCAGCTTTAATTTAAGGGTATTTACATCAATATCCAGTTATCCATGAATGATTAACATGCATCAACAATTTCATACAGTCTGGCACCCGCACTCAAGTTATTACTGGCCAATTTCCTCAACGTATTCTCATACTAATATGATACTCTCTGTGTTGACCGAGCCATGTACCACACAATGATTTTGTATTTTTTGTAGTAGTGCCCCAACATCATTCCAGGTTAAAACAAGAGATAAGACATAACTACTTAGTCTAGGTAGCATTGAGCTGTGATGTATAGGCATACACAGATAAGGGGTTGCGATTTTGTGACCAATAAAAGACAATGTCAGTTAATTAATATTTGATCTCAAAGCATTTAAGGCATATTTTTGCTTTCAATAAAATATAGATAGCAGTGTCAAAGGGTTTGCTTGCATAATAGACACACAAATGTATCTCCATAGAGCAGGAGGTATTTCATGGTTCTGAACAGACACACCCAGATACTGACCTATGATATTTTACTGTTCACAATGACAGAAACATAGTTTTGATTCCCTGAAGCTGTGTTAAAGAGAGAGAAGGAGTGACATACTGGTTGTGCCCACAGCTGCAGGAGGTGTGGTGTTGGACTGAGGCCAGGTTGATCAGAACATTGAGTGTAGATAGAAAGATGTGATCTCTCTGGTCGTACCTGTTTCATACCTGAGGCTTGGTGATGGAGCAAAGCCAAAGTACAAAGAGAGAGGGAACTGTACCAGCACAGAGCCTGCAGTCACTCACAAACTCCGACTTATGGATTTTATTATTACTGCCATTATCAATAATAAATATGGAATATTTCACTGTCTAATTCCTACTGTGTGGAGAAATGCATAAAGGTGTGCTGTATTATGTGCAGCAAATTACCCCCCCCCCCCCCCCCCCCAAAAAAAAAAAAAAATCTTCCCCACATCACTGATAAAATTTAGAAAGAAAAAATATCTGTATAAAAGGCACTAATCTGCATTTCTGTATCTGGAATCCAATTTCAGGTACACTTCTCTTTCCTTCCATGACACAGCACACTTTTGAATAGTTATATAACAAAATGTATTTCTGATTAGCCATATGTGAAGTGATATGACTTCATATTTGATATGCACGTATAATACATTATTGTTGGTAAATAACAAGGATATGTTTCATATGTGATATACAATGTAATGGGTGTAACCTTTTAAGTAAAATGTGAACCTTCACGTTTTAGTTAATGTACTATTTCCCAACACAAGATTGGGTGTTGCCATCACCTTTGGTAATCCCCAGGGGTGTGGGGTGTGGTTTAAAATAATGTTTTATTCGCCAACACACTCAGCCAATCATCTGCCACATTGAGGAATTTGCCATCATTATCAGAGGTGAAGGAGGGGTATTTGGTACATTTATGTGAGGTTCAGGTTATTACCTGATACCTTTAACCAATCAGGATCTCTTTCTAAACAGACACAAAACCAAGCCAATTCTTAAAGCATTTTCAAATTTCAGTAAATCCTAAAAAACTTAAATAATTAAGTAATCAGCACCCAGTCAATTGTTATATACAGTAGTTTTTTTCAATAGAAAGTACAAACCCCAATTCCAAAAACATTGGGACAGTAAGTAAAATGCACATAAAAGCAGAAAGCAGTGATTTGTAACTTCTCTTTTACATATATTTACTTAACCTGTCCTCATCACATCTCCACTAGCAGAGCACACTATTGCGCAGAAGAACAGGTGGACTGCAGGAGGCAGGGCCCAGCCGAGGTTTTAGATGTCAAGGCGCTCTGTCCAGACACCGCAGCCTCTTCAGCTCTGAACAGACACATTTATTTGATTTATAATCCATTGTTTAATCTCTGTAGAGGTATAGCTGATTAGATTCTCAATGGGTACGATTAACTGTCGGCACTGTGACCATCTCTAACCCAGAAGCACAGTCCACTCATCTAATTTGATGCCCCCCCCCCCCCCACCCTTAATCTTATACGTCTATAGGACTGAGGTTCTTTCCCGCAAATGTTGCATGTTAGTCACTTTGTTGATGTGCGTGGCAACTCTCTGACTGCAGCAGGTGGCTCTTTGCCTAATTGCAAGTCCTTGTCCTTTCCTGCTGGTAAAGTGCAAGACACAGTGCCAAAAAAGTGTTTAAAATCATAAACAAGTACTGCCTGCGGGCAAAGACCTCTAAGCCAGCCCTCAATACACCTCCCTACACAGGTCACCTGACACCCCTGACATCTAACACACACCCAGTGTGTGTGTGTGTGTGTGTGTCTGTCTGTCTGTTCACATGCATTTGTGTGTATATATATGCATGTGTGTGCATATGTATGTAGCTGCATACTCTTTAGCCCCTCCCCCACTCCTCTGATCTTCCCCCACTCTCTGCAGCCTGCCATACTGCATCTACATAGCAGGGAACACACATTTCAAAGACAGCTACTGTGACCAACACATTATTTCCATTAAATGGATTAGGCTTTATGGTTTATTTTTGGCAGTGTAATTCCCTGAATGCAGAGAGTTTGTGTGAGTGGAAGACTGACTGATTGAACACGCATACATATGCATTATCAGCCAGACTGAGTAGACACCCCTGCAAGCACAGGTCGGGCGGCATCGGGAGTGTTGAACCGGGCCAGAGATTATCTTTCAATAATAACAAGTTCGTACAAACGGCCGGCGAAAAAGGGTGACGTCACAGTGGCTTTGTCCATATTTTTATACAGTCTATGCTTTGGACCCTGTGAACTGTCAAACATTAAAAATACAGGAAAGCGGTGTCAGAAATAGCCTAACTTACTCAGTGAAATTTTACCTTAACAGTTAGTCTTTTAGCTAGAGAAATTACTGAGTTAACCACACTTGAACTCCGGCTGAAATTTTCAAAAATTTGGCTTTTTCGCTGCCGCTGGCAGTAGTTGAGATATATAGAGATATATAAACCAGCAAGCCAACAAAAGCAACCTTGCGCGGATAATATCAGTTTGTTAGCCACCTAATTAAGTTAGCCTACTTTCCATGTTAGAATAGAGCCCACGTTTATGACTTTGGACAAAGCTTTCTAACGTGAGTTAAAATACCAAATTCAGATGGCATCATAGCTCGCAAGATAATGTGACAAATAATATATTGTACATTTTCACAGGCCATTTTATCTTACTTAAATTAAAGGCTTGATTAAATCATGTTTGCTGCCGATGATACAACAGTACCTTGTCATCAATTCTCAAACAGGCCTGCTTAGTGGTGGTTGCAACAGCAAGCAATCGGCGGCATTTTGATGGACTAGCCTAGGCTACGTTAAATTTTTTTTTTTCTTCTGAGGTCTAGTTCAAGACAATCAGATTGCTCATTTGACGACATCTTAACCTTTTATAGTGTGTAAAAAATTAGACTTGGAGATAGATGCTAGTTGAACATGGTTGTCTCATTGTCCCCATAGTGAGATTACAAAAGATAAATAATTCAGGAATACGGGTGCTTTTTGGCTCTGGCAGCATGCATATCACGCTATGCAGTCCATACAAAGACCACGTGACGACCGGAGCATGCTCCGTCTGCAGCCATTGAGATCATACTTCTGGGAATAAAACCACTCCCAACCTACAGTCTCTGCTCTCAACACCCTTCTCTGTTTTTTTTTTCTCATCTGTGCCATTGGTAGTTTAAGTATAATCAAAGCCTTTTTTGATAAATAAAAACCGTGTTGTGTTGGCCGTGGTATGCAATTGGCTGGGTGTGGTGAGCATTAGGTTGGATGTGATGACCATTCAAATGGGCGTGGTGAGCATTTGTTTTACACATGGTGGAGCTAGTTGTGGCATAAGAGGCAAATAATGATTAACCTGGAAAAGCTATGCAGTCAAAAACCCAGACCTTGTGACCACATGTATATGTTCTGTCTGCAGCCAAGTTGGAAAACAGTGACAACATACACTGCCTGGCCAAAAAAAAAGTTGCACACTAATATTTTGTTGGACCGCCTTTAGCTTTGATTACAGTGCGCATTCGTCGTGGCATTGTTTCGGCAATCTTATGCAATGTCACAACATTTATTTCCATCCAGAGTTGCATTCATTTTTGGCCGAGATCTTGTATTGACGAAGGGAGAGTCTAACCACTTCGTAAAGTCTTCTCCAGCACATCGCAAAGACTTTCAGTGGGGTTAATGTCAGGACTCTGGTGGCCAATTCATGTGTGAAAATGATTCCTCATGCTCCCTGAACCACTCTTTCACAATTTTAGCCCGATGAATCTTGGCATTGTCGTCCTGGAATATGCCCATTGAAGGGATAACCTGGTCATTCAGTACATACAGGTACTCAGCTGACTTAATTTTATTGCTGCATAACGTTGCTGAGCCTAGACCTGACCAATTGAAGCAACACCAGATCATAACACTGCCTCCAGAGGCTTGTACAGTGGGCACTATGCGTGACAGGTGCAACGGCGACTTTTATTTTGGCCAGGCAGTGTATATGTAAATGACAACAGTTGTAATTGCACTCGTATGGGGCCTAATATATATATTAAACATACTGATATAATACTAAAGTGCATTCTGAGATCTTCTCAGAAACCCCTGAGGAATGACTGACACACATCACCAAGGCCACGCAACACGCCACCAGATATGACATCAGAGCCGTGAACCAGCTATGGCTAATTTATTCAGCAGTCAGCATTGGAGGAAGTGTAGTTAAACAGCAATTGAATAAACCAAAGTGTGGAGTGATACTGCTGCAGAGATCAGAGCCTGGGGATACGGCATTGTGGCGCATTGGCGCATGTCACAAGCTGTGATAGTGGAGACTGTAATGGTGGCGCAAAGCCGAAGCCATCGCTGTGACTAAATCCTGGTAGGCAGTGTGACAGATCAGACAGAGAGAATGCGTGGGAGAGAAAGAAAGACAGTCAAGTGGGGGTAGAGAGAGAGAGTGACGGGGGGTGGGGTGGGGTGGGGGAGTTATTAGTATTTTAGGCCCAGTGAGGAGCCATATTGTCCCCATGTTTTTTCTTTTGTCTTTTTTCCCCCTCTTTTCTATGAAATGATCTGATCTCCGCAAAACCGTACTTTTTCAATTTGTAGGGTCATGCAGTTTTGTGGCCATGTTACGTACACTACAAGGTGGATATTGCACAGAAAGCCATTTCTCATGATCTTTGCAACATTCCCAAATTTGCAAGTAGGTACAGAATGTGATAAACTTCTGTCACGATTAATGTCTGTCAACAATTCATGAAATTGCCTGCCTGATATGGCATGTTGCAGAGTTTCATTTTCTTATAAACTTAATGTTTATCATTTATAATATATTGTCACTTCATTTGGTGGCATTATTTTGCCATATGCCTCTTACCATTTTAATACATGACGGTGAAAACAAATTTATGAAGATTTACATTTTTCTTGTTCTGCCACTCACGTAGCCTAACCTTCAAAAAGGCACAGTTTTACAACGGGACATCACTTTGATAAGTGCATTTGAATTTTCAATTAGCTGTGTCATATGCCTTGGCATCTATATTGCATACATCAAATATAAGCTACACTGCCTGAAAGCATTTTTTTTTTCTCATAACACCTACCAGTCTGGTACATATATTTCTGTTTTGCCATGCTTTTGATCAATTCAAATGCAGTCAATTCAAATGCACTCATTAACGTAGCACGACAGCTGTATTTCTTATAGAGAATGCAATGTGTGTGAAAAGCACATCCTCAGATCTGTGCCTTACATAATCCCCTTATTCTCCCCACATTGCAGGTAGGTGACACACATAGCAATACTGGCACAAACAAATTGACAGAGATAGCGAGAGAAAGAGACGGAAAGAGAACGGGGGAGGGCTGGTAGAGGTGGGAGAAAACAGAGGGATATTATGCAACTGAAATGACTTAGATACATCACCGCTCAGCTTCATTTCACTTACATACTTACACACTTACACGTGTTAATAAAAAACATCTACGTTACTATAGTCCATCTTATTTCTGCCAATTCTATCTCTCTCTCTCCCTCTCTCATTTTCAGGTTCAGAAGTGACGTGAGCCCATGGACGGCGCTACACCGGGGCAAGGGTGGGCTATATCCCCGTCACAAATTTGCTTAGCCCCAGTTTAGCCCCCCCAGGCATTTTAATAACATTTTTATAATTATAATAAAAAAATATATAGGCTAAAAGTAAATCAACAATTCTAATCCATTTCTGATATTCACCCTGGCTACGCAGCTATGTAGCCTATGCTATGACGTAGGCTACGGATGTGGGGGTGTGTGTGTAGGGAGCTCACGCAAATGACACAATAACGTAAACTGATTTCTAACGTTAGCAAACCAGTGTTTCCCATAGCCTACAATACATCAGGCCTACAGAGTTCGCCACCACGTGAAAAAATATTAAATGGAAACGTCATTGTTTGAAAACTAATTTACTATCATTTTAAAATCAATAGAAAATGTGTTCGCATAAACTCTCCGTGTGATCCGTCTTCGGAAATGATCAAATACTCAACAGATTTGTGGAGTGTGTGGACCTCCCTAGGTCAATAGAGTCTGGCTGCAGACATCCACCGTCAAGCCCCACGTCCACCGCCAGGCCCCCTGAGCATGGACCTGGAAGTTGCGTCATGTGCCCTGGCGTCACTTCCGACCACGTGCATGGACCTTTTCGTTACTTCCCCATTCTGTTTGCGAACACAACATGAGCCGGACACATCTTTTGTCGATGCAAATGTGTTCTGTTCGTAATAAGTGGATTTCAACGAGCCGACAACTCCCACCAAGGTAAATGATGCCAATGTTATTTTGAAACCAATAACGTTAACGTTAAGCAGCAGACAACAACTTAATACTAGGAGTTGGCTAGCTAGCTCACGTTAGCAAATTAACACTAATGTGACCAACTTGTATGTTGTTTTTTCCATTGCTGTTTATTTGTAGCGCAGCAAACGTTTGCAATCGTGATAAGTCATGAATCATAATGTTTGTGTAACGTAACTAGCTAGCGTAAGCTAACGTTAAGTAGTAACTAGCTTTCTAACCATTAGTGTTTGTCCAATGGCAGTTAAGTAACGACATACTTTATATATTGTTTGTTTTACAAACAGTTTTATGTGTGTTGCTAATGTAACGTTAACGTTATGTATGTAACAGATAGCCAACATGTAATGTTATTATTGGCAATCATTATTTGTACGAACGTGTTAAGTTATTGTACTTATTCTGTTATGTTTTTTTTTTTCACAGATGCATCATTCCATTCTACAGGGAAATTCAAATTTACAACTTGACAGATGCACAACCTGCTGCAAATTGTATCACTGTCCACTTTAACAAAAGAATAGCTGATCCCTTCTCTGGTCTGGCTTCCCTGTAATAATGTACACGTGTTATATTTACTGTGTATTACTGGAGTGTAACGATTGAAGAAGAAATTTCCCATTGTGGGATCAATAAAGTACTACTACATCCTCAGTGCTTTCAACATGATTCAACCACACCTACTAGCAGTCACTGCAAGTCTACACTACAGCTTCATCGACATTATTGATGTATCCAACTATGGAGTCGTCACAGTTCCAAACTTAATTTACAAACTCAGTAGTGATCTATGGGTTTATATGTATATTATGAACCTTGCTAGATTTTTGAAAATGTTATTTTGAGGTATAATAGGCATCTCAATACAAGCCAGCAGACTGTTCCCAATGTTGAACTCTTTGTCCATACCATTAAACACTGTGCAACACTAAATACAAATGATTGTGCAGCACTGTACAATTTCTGACAGAAGGCATGTTTTAAGCATTGCAGAACCATGGACAGATTCCATGACCTTATGCAAGGTTTATTTGTGCTGAGGTGTGTGTGTGATATAGGAATAGGGAATATGGCTAACATTTTCTTCATCACTTTATATGATAGTCTACCAGGGAACTTTAAAAGTACAAATAACCCAAAATGATGGAATGACAGAAGAACAGATTAGGCAGCCATAGACTTTAGCAACCACACAAATTAATTTGTAAAATTCTTTAATTTTTTTTGGAATATCAATAGTCTAATAAGAAAATAACAAAGGGAAAAAAGGACAACCAATAAGAACTTACACGACACACTGAACACCCATGCAATCTAAAACTATATATATTTATGTACACTATATAACACGAGTAGTCCTTACTAGTAGTCCTTACAGGCTGTAAGGGAAGAAGACAGACAATTATGTAACGCCTGTGGTCCACAATTTCAATTAAGAATCGCTCCATATCCTGCTGGTTACTGAAAATAAAAACAAATGGTCCCACAATCTCGTTGTGCTCTGCTTCCCCAACCACGTCAGCAAGCCGGGTGTATGCAATGAGGGCCTTGGCCACCTCGCTCTCCTCCATTCCCAGGACACGGGGCAGCTGGAAAACACTTTTGGACTGTCTTGCATGAAAGTGTCCACTAACTTACAAATGAACCATAATGCATCTTGTTGACAGTACGAATATCTTACACCATCTAATTGTTTAAATGGTGAAGAATTGCTTTGTATTTCTCAATGACACTTCTGTTTGTTGCCGGTACTTGCAATTACGTTCAAGAAATAAGAGGGTCTTGAATCGGTTCTGTGATGAAAGACAGTAGCTATAACTTCTTTATTAGCATGATGTTTATGTCAGCTTCTAGTCTAACATTACTTACACTCCAAACCGGCCCAGCATTTATACACAGAAAACAGGAAATGTCATGTAGGTGATAACAAAAGGTAGGCTAGACAGGGAAGTCTTGTGGCTATGTTACTTCACTCCTATCTCTGGTTCTTCTTCCTAGTTTCCTGTCTCAGGGCTTAGATCAATAACTTTATTTCACACGTTATTCTACCAGGCTAGGATTCCCAGGAAACTCGGGGGGGGGGGGGGGGCATTCATGCAGGTGACAATGAGTACTTAACAATGCGGGAGGGGGAGGAAATGAACATAGCTCATTTCCCAGGCCGTTCAGCACCTAAGTCTCCAATATGTTGGGGCATACAGATTCTACTTCAAACTGAAGTTGCTAAACACACTTTGAAATTACTAAAATCTAACAATTGTTTAAACAAACATACATTTGAAAGTCAGTGCATGTTTTAGATGGAAATATACATGAGACTTTAATCGATTAAGTTTTGTGGGTTTGAAGGTCAGGCAAAGTGGACAGGGATATAAATTGCAGCAGGTTGTGCATCTGTCAAGTTCTAAATTTGAATTGCCCTGGAGAATGGAATGATGCATCTGTAAAAAAAGAAAGAAAAAAACATAACAGAATAAGTACAATAACATTTAAAATGGCTCTATTTAATACAGTACAATAACTTAATATGTTCGTACAAATAATGATTGCCAATAATAACATTACCCCCCACAAAAAACAATTGTAGCGAGTAAGCAAACGTTAAAAGACCGACTTGAGAACAGAGAGCTGGCATCTAACTACAGTAGGCGGCTAACGTTACATACATAACGTTAACGTTACATTAGCAACACACATAAAACTGATATTAATTTTAGTGCTAATGTTTGTAAAACAAACAATATATAAAGTATGTCGTTACTTAACTGCCATTAGACAAACACTAATGGCTAGAAAGCTAGCTACTACTTAACGTTAGCTTACGTTAGCTAGTTACGTTACACAAACATTATGATTCATGACTTATCACGATGCAAACGTTTGCTGCGCTACAAATAAACATAGCAATGGAAAAAACAACATACAAGTTAGTAACATTAGTGCTCATTTGCTAACGTGAGCTAGCTAGCCAACTCCTAGTATTAAGTTGTTGTCTGCTGCTTAACGTTAACGTCATTGGTTCCAACAGTACATTGGTATCATTTACCTTGTTGGCAGATGTCGGCTCGTTGAAATCCACTCATTAGAAAAAAGAACAAACTTGCTTGGACAAATGAAGACACGTCCGGCTCGTTTAGTGTGTTCTGCAAACAAATTGGGGAAGTAACGAAAAGGTCCATGCACGTAGTCGGAAGTGACGCCAGGGCACATGACGCAACTTCCAGGTCCATGCTCAGGCCCCGAGGGGCCTGGCGGTGGACGTGGGGCTTGACGGTGGATGTCTGCAGCCAGACTCTTCTCCCAAAAAATGGTCAGGTAACGTTAAAGATCTCATATTAATTCCATGTAGCTAAATGTATAAGCTAAGCCTAAATTAAATGGGGGAGAATGGTGACAGTGGAAGCTGTTCTGATAATACAGAAACCAACACAAACGTTACGGTGCAGTTTATGAAACACGCCAAGGAGCGTAACTAACTCATAAGTAAAGTTTGCGATCTTCGTTAGATAATGAAACTCCTAAATGTCCCAATCACAGAGCAGCGGTTAAACAACGACATTTTAGCCATCTTTTTTGACATAACTACACTGATAATTTATCCTCTCTTCTCACATCCTTTTTCATTATTTTCCGGTGTATTGTTTTCTTTGATGTCTGATATTTTTAAGTACTCGTATTGATGAAGCCAAATGACATTTATAATGCCATTTCAATTTACAGAGTAATACAATTCTGACTGTTGTATGGATGCTCTGCCACTTGTGCAGCCCCCCCCCCCCCCCCCCGGCGCGCACACAAAAGCCATCCTGGGGGAAACACAGCTAACCTTAGCACCCCCATGTATTGACCTAGCCCACCCTTAGCCCAGGGAGAGAAAAGTCCCTGGCGCCGTCACTGCGTGAGCCATAGCTTGACAAACACACTGGCCTAGTCTGGAGTGTGAATGAGGTAATAATCATGTCACGGCTACGTAGGTGGAGGCTTAAGGAAGCGTTCAATGTCACCAGTTGTTCCAAGCCCCAGGGGACCAGAGACACAGCCAGCAGGCTTAACCGCATGTACCAAAACAAAACTAACCATTTCCCATAGCCTCATAAACGGCGGTCTGCCTGTGGGTGTCTGAAATCGTTGGTCTGTTAATTGACCTCAATCTCTGGCTGATGTGTCGTTATTGATCTGAGCGGAGAGCCCCAGCGTCCAGCGCGGCCTGCTTGCTTCTGTCTTCCTGTGGCAGGGCTGTGAGTTTTCACCGTGGGAAACAAACCGCTGTTCTAAACATGCCTGATTTTGACCCTCAGTCCCCTGCTGTACCCCGGTTTGTCCTCTGGGGGCCCCCTGGATTCCCCAGTGGACCCCATGAGACTTGCCTGACAGACGCAGGCGCAGAATATACACAGAATATACATAATCAATACAACTCCACCCCAGCAATAAACAATACACCCCAGCAATAAACTCCTCCTCCACAGTTGGCTAATGTTAGCCATAGCTCAACTGTCAACCCAGCTTAGGCGTGAGCTTCACTGACTCTGATTACTTTGCATGCAGTGTTGGCTGTACCTGTGACTGCTGTTTGGGGAATCGGTATTTTGCCCTGTCGGTGAGTTATTTCAGAGCGTTGAATTTCGTGAAAGCAATGATATCCCACCGTGTACAACATTCACGATATGCAATCTCCCACACAAACACGAAGTTCAACAACATGCAAACATTTACTCTATCACTGTGTCCTTCACACAAACGGATCTCCACTGCCTCTGCACATTGATAATAATAATAATTATTATTATAATAATGGGAAAAGGAACAATGATCCTAAAATTGGTCCTTTTGAGAGGAACACAAAGGCACAAGGGGCCTGTTACTGATGCCCTTTGTGTGCAGATAGAGCCATTCTGACTCCAGCTGCTCTCTTTTCTGCATGGATAACTGCAGTGAAAGGGAGAATGGAACACCCTCCCCTCTCGCCTCTCTGTGTGACACAAGATGGGAGTGCATTCATTCCTGAGTATGCGCACAGTTAACACTAGTGATTACAGTATGCACTCCTGAGTATGCGCACAGTTAACACTTGTGATTACAGTATGCACTCCTGAC
>CM056378.1:13676238-13751238 GCA_029718625.1 Synaphobranchus kaupii
ACATACAGATGTTCTACAAAATGGTATGAGAGAAAAAAAAAAGTTGATGGCAACAGGACAAATGCTGGTGAAATTCAGTCCAGTAAATACAAATATATAGACATGTACAGAGTATATGCACCTATACAGAGTGCACATACATGTGTAACCTCAGTGTAACTTACAGCAGTATGCTAACCATGTGAGAATAGGGTCCCCAACACTGACACGTGTGTTTCCTGCCATTCAGTGCTTCTGACTGGAGAACTATGAGTTCTGAGGAGGACACGTTCAGTAGATTTTTCCAGTATGTGGAGGACAGTGGACTGAGCGCCTACGATGGCCTGGTCATCCAGAACGCCTCAGACATCGCCCGCGAGAGCGACCGCGTGCGGAACGAGACCAACTGGGCGTATCTGCAGGAGAAACACGAAAAGAGGAGGAGACAGGAGGAAGCCATAAAAAGGTAGGAGATTCTGAGCTCTGTTCCTGCATGTACCTGCGACTGCTCGCAGGTACACACACGCGCATACACACACACCCTCTCTTTCTCTCTCACACACACATCAAGAACACACACACACACTTTCTGTAATTCATGTTACAGTAATACGCTATGTGCATAAGAACTGGAATGCACCGACCTGTGAGGTGCTCAGTAATGTTGAGTCATTTTTATGGGTTAATGTTGAAATACCAGCAGTTAAGGGATCAGTACATGGTAAGCACTGGGGCGGTACTGCTGGGGTTGTATCAGTACTGGATCAGTACATGGTAAGCACTGGGGCGGTACTGCTGGGGTTGTATCAGTACTGGATCAGTACAGGGTAAGGACTGGGGTGGTACTGCTGGGGTTGTATCAGTAATGGATCAGTACATGGTAAGGACTGGGGCGGTACTGCTGGGGTTGTATCAGTACTGGATCAGTACATGGTAAGCACTGGGGCGGTACTGCTGGGGTTGTATCAGTACTGGATCAGTACATGGTAAGCACTGGGGCGGTACTGCTGGGGTTGTATCAGTACTGGATCAGTACAGGGTAAGGACTGGGGTGGTACTGCTGGGGTTGTATCAGTAATGGATCAGTACATGGTAAGCACTGGGGCGGTACTGCTGGGGTTGTATCAGTACTGGATCATTACATGGTAAGCACTGGGGCAGTACTGCTGGGGTTGTATCAGTACTGGATCATTACATGGTAAGCACTGGGGCGGTACTGCTGGGGTTGTATCAGTACTGGATCAGTACAGGGTAAGGACTGGGGTGGTACTGCTGGGGTTGTATCAGTAATGGATCAGCACACGGTAAGGACTGGGGTGGTACTGCTGGGGTTGTATCAGTACTGGATCATTACATGGTAAGCACTGGGGCGGTACTGCTGGGGTTGTATCAGTACTGGATCATTACATGGTAAGCACTGGGGCGGTACTGCTGGGGTTGTATCAGTACTGGATCAGTACATGGTAAGCACTGGGGCAGTACTGCTGGGGTTGTATCAGTACTGGATCAGTACATGGTAAGCACTGGGGCAGTACTGCTGGGGTTGTATCAGTAATGGATCAGTACAGGGTAAGCACTGGGGCGGTACTGCTGGGGTTGTATCAGTACTGGATCAGTACATGGTAAGCACTGGGGCGGTACTGCTGGGGTTGTATCAGTACTGGATCATTACATGGTAAGCACTGGGGCGGTACTGCTGGGGTTGTATCAGTACTGGATCAGTCAGTTATTCTGGATCTAAATACTCCTGGTCAGTGTTGCTCACTTTCCACCTCGGGTCACAACTGTTTACTGCGCATTCAAAGGTTCTCGCGAGAGAAAAGAGGTTAAATTAGGACTCATTACTTGCCATTAATCCAACACTTCAAAATGACATATTTACTAAATGCAGTCTAATTAAATATAACATTAGATTACTTAATTAAAATTATTATTATTAGTATTATAATTGTAGGAGTAGTACTGATTGTATTAGTACTTGTGTTGACTATCACTGATTGTATTAGTACTTGTGTTGTATTACTGATCATTTGTTTGTGTTAGTATTTAAATATTTATTTAAAAATGAAATTGCTGCCAATTAAATATTTCGAATTTGCCACTGAATATGAAAGAGAGAGAGAGAGATGGAGAGAGAGACACAGACAGAGAGAGTGAGAGTATTTCTCCTGAAGAGAAGTAGGTGAACGAGATGACCCTTCCCACAGTTGGAGATATAAAACTGTGCTGAGATTAAAGTGCGAGGCAGAGACAGCACAGGCCTTCAGTTCTGCCCAGCGATTATTGAACCCACTTATCCAATCAGGGACCACAGCTGCAGTGAAATGGGGCGGGTCTTCCTCCACACTGTAAGTTTGGTAAGGATTTTGTCTATTTCAGTAAATCCAGTGAAAATAACTTGATACAACTCCTCCAAGTTTGCACAATCCAGTTAATTTCTTCAGTCAGTGAAAGAAACCAATAACCTCCTTCAACTTGCTGGCTGGTTAAGTAAAGAATTACAACTGTAAAGTTAATACAGTCGATATGTCCAGTAACATGTTAGATAGCTTATTAGCCAATGGCACAGGGCAATAATACCTTTATAAATAATCCAGATTCGCTAATATGTGCCAGGTGTCTTTATAGGTCTTCTAAACAGAGGCGAGACAGTTGGTTAACCACAGGTGCAGAGTGCTGTGTTACCATCTGATGGTGTCATTGTGTCCCAGATTTATTTGTTCCCTATCCTATCATCTCTCATCCACTTCACGGTGAAGTGGACACATCTGTGGCATTGGTGAAGTGCCTCTCTAAGTGTGCTCTTGACTGGGAGTGGAGGGGATGAGGGGTTTAATTGGAGGCATGATCTCAGTGTAGTTACTAGGCAGGCTGCTCTGCTATGTTTGCTAATGCTCCATGCTAAAACTGTCTGTTTCCCAAGCAACTACTCTGGCAACAGTCCCACGATTTACTTCCAGTGATGAACCCTCAGATGGTGTGGTTTTAGGGTGACAGTTATCTGAGTGTGTAATCTGTAAAAAGTGGAATTTTACGGAAAACTGTCTTGTAAAATCAATCAACCGATCGAATGAATGGATAAACGAAACCCGACGAGGGTTGCCCTCCGTCTCAAGGTCAATCAGGACCAAAAGCCGTCTGTCCTTCCTTTTCTGTTTCAACTGTACGTCTCTCCCTTTTCTTTCTTCCCCCTTTCTTCTCTCCACTTCTCTTTCCATCTCGCTTCTCTGTGATCAATATCCCGCTGAGAGCTTTTATTCTGTGTGCTCATACATGAATTTCCCAGCGTCGCCCCGAGCGCTCCAATCACGAGAGTGAAATAAAGGATTGATTTCCTAGAGGAGACCTACGGCGTCTCCCTTTGCATCAAAGCCCCCCGAAACCCCCTTTTTCCTGAACATACTAGCACCCCATCACCCCTCATTAACCCCACTTCTCTTCCAATACAAACCAACCCCCCCCCCCCCCCCGTTAATCTCACACCTGCTCTAGTGCTCATCCTCTCTTTCCCTCTGTTAACCCCACTCATTGTGTGGTGATAACCCCCTCCTCTCCTTCCTTATTGACCCCACTCTCCGTTTAACCCCACTTTCCATTCACATCGCACTGTCCCTGGCGAGGCCTCTCAGCACATTCATACACACAGCTGTCCGCTGAACATGCCCATGAATAGAGAGACCGGGGACAGGAAACACCAGAAATTGGATAGTGTTAGCGTGAATGGCAGTTCGGCTGGAAGAGAGGCAACCAGCACGTTGCAGCATCAGATTCTTCGGGGGATACACTGCCCTTGTATTCTTGAGCTTCCTTTACTTTGAATTGCTTCAGTAAATATCCAGCTTTATGCGGTGATTGCGTGCTGTTTGCGATGGAATTCACCACGGATAAAGTCATAAGCCATGTACAGAAACACTGTAAATATGCATTTCTCACAAATGTAGTTGTATTGAATTTAGAGAATGCCGTGTGACATTGGGAAATGGCTCTTTACATTCTGTGCCTCTGTAGATGGATAAAGTGACATGGGGCACTCTGTCCCTCGCCAGCCTTTTGGAATAAACAGTTAGCGTTTATAATATTGATTCAACCCTCATATTTTTACAGTGTGCCTGTTCTTGACCTTTCAGCCCTATTGACAGACACACACTGGCAATTGGCCGGCATCCAAATATTCGCACACATACTCACATGCACATCTCTAGTTCTACCAGCTGAGATTATAGCAGTCATAATTCATTGCATCCACATCGCCTGTGTTATCATAAGCATATCAAAAGATATTTTGAAAAGGTTTGCTCTTCCAACGATTAAACTGGTTTCAGACAAAATGTGGCCATTGATGCATTTCGTTTTGCATGCCAGTGAGACTCACTGGTGACATGTTGCCTCACATTTGGTTCCCCTCCTTGGCCAACCGACAAAGATCTGCACATCACTGGCACAGACTTCACCCAGGTGTAGGCTATATATACCATCATACTGTATATATACCATTCCCGGGTTATGTACTGTAGCTACAGGTTTATTTCTTTCTTAGCTCAATTTCCCTGATCGGATTCTTTAACTAACAACTTCTCATATTTCACATTTTGGCATTGCCTAAAGCAGCTGCAGTGTAGCACTGTTTCTACTGAAATGGACAGACACTCACACCTGTCACAAACACAGAGAGGCCTGTGATATAATAATAATAATATAAGATACTCAGATGTCTGCAGGAGGTGTCAGGCTAAAGTAAAGTAAACCTGAGCTGCTCTTAGCTGTAATCCAGAGCAGGGCAGTGAGGTGCAATCTGCTGTAATCACATCAGAGTAGTGAGCAGAGATCTCCAATAAATCAAACCTTCATCCCTCTCACAAACAGCCAGCCGATGACTTGGGTCCCGCCGTAAATTGAGCTGTACTGAGCATGCTCAGAAAGGTGTTCTCACGGTGATGGGGTCAACCTGGGGTTCATGGTGTTGGGGTGCGCTGTTCGATGGGGCTTAACTGACCTGGCCTGGTATTGATCCCTGTTGGGTCAGACCTGTACGTTACTCAAAGAGGCAGCTGCTGTGTGCTGTCTGTTTGGACCAGAACTTCATCAAATATGTATTTATAAGTTACATTGAAAAAAGTATTTCAATAACTTTATAATTATTTTAACATAAAAATGTTTGAACATTATTTACAAATTTGGAATGGTTGAATGTTTGTATTTGGATATATATTTAAAATTATTAGAATATATTTTTCAGTTACAAAGTTGGTTTCATGGATATACTTGGAATGTATATTCAAAAATATTTTAAATATCAAAAAAAATACAGATATCTAAATGTGTTTGACCCAGGTCTGGTGTGCAGCACACCTCACACCTCAACCATGGTTCAGAACGCTCTCTCCTCAGACACATTCTGCCAGTGCATCTAACTGCAATTATGCATGGGTCTTTTTTTACTTCACCTGTGAAACTGTAAACGCAAAAATATGAAATTACAGAAAAAGTGGTTTTGTTTAATATCATAGAAATGAATGCAAAACATTCAGCAAAATTCAGAATGGATGATAAATTTGGAAAATAGATGTTTGTGTGTAGGTTTTTATTTGTGTAGCTGTTTTATTCCCTTGCAGTAATGCTGCATCTGTGTGTGGTTGTGCTTGCAGTCATTTTTAGATTTGAAATGGGGGAGATTCCTGTGGGGGCTGTCATGGGTTTCTGTTAAGGGGGGCCTCTGTTGTTTTTTTTGTTTTTTTTGGGGGGGGGGGGGGGGGGTTCCCCTCACGGTCGTCGCTCTGCATGTGCTGCTCAGTTATGACAGCCTTTGTGTCTGGTTTGTGGGGTCTTGTTGCTAGGCAGATTTAAGCCTCTGACCAATGAGTCCCCTCCATCCTCTCTCTGCACTGCTGTTGTTGATTCAGGATGGAGCCACTTGGTACACACACACACATGCACATACTCACATACTGTACATAGACGGGCATGCACACAAACACACAGCTTGCACACGCGTACACGTACCATTTAGACTGACATCCACATGCATGCATTCTGCACACAACGCACACAGTTCCACACAAATACACACACTCACACATGTACACCATCTCACAACTTGCACACACAACACAAACTCTCATATACATGCAAATTAAACAATGCATTCACTCTCTCACAAATAGACACAAAAACAAAGTGGGGAAATAGAAACATTCGTAATTAACAAATGTTTGGAGAAGCTTGTGCACAGCTGACTAGCATACTACCTTACAGTGTTTTTCTATAGTCCTGGTGGGAACTGGTTTTGGGGCAGGAGGCGAAGGGGAGGGGGAGAGAGGCTAATCACGTGTACAATGCACATGCAACACTGTGACCACCTCTTAAACCTTTGTTTTGATGAGACAACGGGCTCCGCGGCTGGCTTACCCAGAATCCCGTGGGGTGCACAATACGAGGTAGCTGCCACTAGTTACTGACCTGCTATGAGAGAGGATTAACGTGTCGAGTCACGTGGATCCTCCTGTCCACCAGGACAAACAGACTACACAGGTGTACCTACATGGCTTTCAGCATGTTTTGTCTGATGTCTCAGACATGATGGCTGAGAACAGGATTACACGATGATTCATGGCAGCCTTTGCTCTCAATGCAATGCAGCAAAAGAGTTTTGTGCAGAAAACCATGTAGATATTTGTTAGTTCACCCATGAGCTCACCTCTTCCTATGGAAGACTGACCAGAGCCAGAGTTAGCACAAGGTTGTATGCTTCCTCCCTTGCAGCACTGCCCTGTTCTATAGCTGGCCCCGCACACAAGGCTGAAACGAGAATGAACTCACAGATTAATGTCACCTGTCATGTTCATTTTACAACTGCACTTTATATTCTTATCGTTTCATTCTCTCTTAAATAAGCTTCTTTAACCTTTACTCCTGCATTTCATCACTGCTTAAACCTCATGCAATCCCTTAAATTGTATGTGTAATACTGCATTTCTAATAACTCACAGTTATTAAAATAAATCCTCTCCCATGTGTGGTGTCCCTCTCAGGAACAGTGTGAAGTCTCTTATCATGTGTACTGTCTCTCAGACGTTGTGCGTGCAATTTCCCTCAGAACTACTGGGTGCCTGGGTGTCAGTAATGTGTGTGATGCCTCTCTTAGTAAGTTTGTGGAGTAGGCCTACTGTGTGAACTAATCAGGCATTTGCCTCACACGGATATTGATTGTGAAATTACAAGCCATGAACACCAGACACCTTCTTCCATCACGGAACACAAAAAACGACATCCTAATTCCGTGGCTCCCAACACTTCTTGTTTGCATAAACCCATAGCACCACAACCATAGCAAATCACAGCTGTAACATATGTAATTTTACTGCAATTTTTGACAGACTGTATCCCCATAATTCTCCACAATGAAAGTGATGTTGACATATCAGCTAGGTACAGTGCTAGCTAGCCTTCGAGACCAAATATTCAGAGTTCTGTGGTAGTGCAGCTCAATAACAAATCTACATCTAATCATGTTCATCGGCGGGTAAATGGCGGCTCATGTCATGGAAGTGGTATCAGCCTCCAGTGCAAACTGACCCAACAGGTAAAGCTGCCATTTTGTAAAAGACATAATACAAAATGTCTCATCATTCGGCATATTTGGTGCAAATAATGTCATAGGGGTTTCATTATCTCTGAAACAGTGAGGTGTTAGTGGCAATTACTCGCAGTATAGTGAAGCAGTCAGCCTTCCATTTACTTGGATTCCGTTCTTTCTTTCTTTCCCTCTTTTCTTGCTTGCTTCCTTCACCCCCTCCTCTCTGTCTCTCTCAGAGTAACAGTGTGGAGTCTGTCTCTCAGTGATGAGCTAAATGAGGTTAGGAGGTAATGGAGCATGGAGTCTCCTGCTGTTTCTCAGCACTGCCTGGATCTGCTGAAAAACAAACTTCAAAAACACATCGCTCTCCATAGCCACATTTACACCAGGTTCCGTGGCTATCTCCTGATTCCAGTTCCTACATTTTGTTTAAGATAATTGTACTCCAAAGTACACCAGACAGCCATGGTTTCAGACCACAGTGACACATATCTGGATTACAGTGGGCCAAGTGAGAAACTTGCTGCTGTATTTGGCCAGACCTCTTTCTCATCGCAGTGCTCATTATCACCACTGTTAGTTGATAAGAAGACATTTGTTGTAACTGCAGTCAGTGAAAAGCGCAGAGGAAGAGAATATGATCATTGATTAATGCAGGGAGTGGGAGCAGCTGCAGGGTGGAGAGTATTAGTCATACATAAGTCTCTAAAGTTGTCATAGGTGTATTAAAATATGGCAGGACATTTCTTCACTAGAAAGCTACTTAGCAAAGGTTAGCTATAGCTTCCCTGACTAGTAAGCCAGAGTCAACAAAATCGTACCTTGCTGGGACTGTATCTATACATCTAGGCATCTTTTGACCTACTGCCATAGCTCCTTTTGAGTATCTGACAGCTGCCTGTTCAGACTACAGTTACTGGCCCGTCGAGTGTGACTGCTATCAACCCAGTGAAATACTGGATGGTCTGTAGTTGTGTGAATAAGAGAAGCAACTAGTTTGCCGGAAAAGTTAATACGGCAATGTTCCTTATTCCATTTGTGAAAGGGGCTAATGAGCATTAATCAGTGATGTGCTTCATCGGATGTCTTTGTTTGGTACTTGTTATCATTCTGAACATGTTGGGCTGAATGGCCTGTTCTCGTCATACTCTTATGTTATGTTATTCCACACAGCGACTCTCTCTGTGTGAAGAAATACTTCCTGATTTCGGTGTGGAATTTACCTTTTCCTAATTTCCATCTATGCCCCCTCGTTCTACTGACAGAACTCAACCTGAAACAGAATTCAACGTAAAGAGTATTTTCAGAGTATTTGCTTTCATGCACTTTGTTAGAGTACTTGGCTTAGCACCCATTTTCACAGGGTTTGGTTCAGTACTTCATCAGAGTATTTAATTTAGTGCGCTTTGTCAGGGAACTTGGTCTATTGTGCTTGGGCAGAGTGTTTGGTTTTGTTCGCTTTGTTAGAGTACTTGGCTTAGTGCCCATCGTCACGGGGTTTGGTTTAGCATTTATTTAGAGGCTTGATTAAATGGATCTGATGTCCTGACGGGACTCAGATGTGCTGACAGCTTCAATGACACGCTGCCCCCCGCACTGCTGATGACAGCGTAAAACGCAGGAAGGACACAATTATTTAGTCTGACTCTGGAAAGACATGAGTATGTCATGGCTTTGTGTGTGGTTATATTTATAAACTAAGTACACATTGAGTGTTATATTTTATCATTGTGCATCGCAATGAAATAATAGTAATAAGTATTATAATTTATAGAGAACCTTTAATTTCATAGAATTCTCAAAGTGCTTTACAGTGGTCAAATAAAGACGCCTCGCTACCATGATGTATGTTATTGTAATAGAAAAAAATATATACATCCAGACATTCTGCCTTGGGTCAAGTAAAAATCAATGTGTCTAACAAAGAATTCTCTCGGTTGAGTGGCGGTAATAGCGCGCTGATCATTAGCGGGTAACAGAGCCATTTACTCCATTAGCGCACGTCTCCACTCCCTTTGTGTGCTGTGGGTGAGGGTACAAGCGAACTCGTTGCACCATGCTACACGCTCTCAGACAGAAGCATCTGCCCAACACAAACGCTAATTATGGAAAATGTATTTTATTGGCTGGGCGTTTCTCCTTAATCTCATTTTGTTCAGCCAAGCAGGGACGGCGTCCGCATAGCGAGAGAGGCTGGGCATCCATTTAATCAACTTTCTCGCTGATTTACTGCACTCAGGGCAGTCTGAGGAAATTGGCTCCTTCTCGATTTCCAATCCCTGCGATTAGAATTTCAATTAGCCGCCAATGCTAATCGCAGGCTGAGGCCCCGTTACCTCGGCAGGACACTATCTGAGGGGGGCTGGTCTTCTGTAGGGATGTTCAATCATTTTCATTGCCACTTCATCAGGGTTATGATCAAGTGCCAATGAAAATAAATTGTTTCTGACCTCAGGCACTTAAGTTTTGGAATGCCTGCACATGATGCTGTTTCCTATTATACTCACATAGAGCTTGTACATGCGCAGTAAACTTGTAGGCTACATCAGTAGCAGGATCTGTTGTTAGTCAGTCAACGTAGCTACATATTTCAACGAGCCTACTCCTAAAACACATGTTAAAAATGTTAATGTATGTGAAATAATCGCAGATTAAGTTTAATGCAAATATGTTCAAAAACAAAAAAAGTTACACTGATGTTTATGAAAAGAGTTGGAGACCAGGTGACCCTTGTGAACCCAAAGGTTTTAAATGATAACTGGAAGTGCTCAATTTCATCCGATATAATAAACATTAACCATAACCACAGGCACAACTGTTTACCTGTTGTAGCCTACTCTACCATGACCACAACCAGTATTATTTTATCAGCTTTATGAAAAGATGACTGCAACCATTAAAACATTATCGATTAGCAGATGTCCTTATCCAAGGCCAGATTACACAGATTGTTTTTTTTTTTTTTATACAATTTATCCGTAACCGATCACAATCAGGTACTCCACACTGCCACCCAAACAGACACAATTATTATTAATGGTTAAGGAACTGGCCTTGTAACCGAAAGGTTGCAGGTTCGATTCCCAGGGAGGACACTGCCGTTGTACCCTTGAGCAAGGTACTTAACCTGCATCGCTTCAGTATATATCCAGCTGTATAAATGGATAATATGTAAAAAATTGTTAAAAAAAAATAAAAAAAAGGTTGTGTAAGTCGCTCTGGATAAGAGCGTCTGCTAAATGCCTGTAATGTAATGTAATGTAATGACTCAGTTATGTGTAGGCCTAATATATTCAAGTATCATACTGTATATACTGTATTAAATACTATATATTTAAAATGCAACTGAAGATCAGCGTGGGGGTGAAATGAGGACACTCTCGCTCTTTTTTGGCAGGATTGGTGAGGACGTGGCCAGGGGGATGGACGGAGGGTATCCAGGGAAACACTTCCGCATGGGCTTCATGACGATGCCTGCTCCACAGGACCGCCTGCCCCACCTGTGCGGGACGGGCTTCTCCGTGCGCTCCCAGTCGCTGCACTCTGTTGGGGGCGGGGACGAGGATGCCATCCCTAACTCTCGCAGGCAGCCCCCCCCGAAACCCCGGAGGGACCCCAACACTAAGCTCAGCATGTCGTCGGAGACGGTGAACGCGGGTTCAACCTCAGGCCGGGCGGGAAAGGAGCTGGACAAGGCCGATGGTGAGTCTGTGCGATTGACCCCTGCTGCTCCCCTGACCTCTGCCCCCGAGTCCCCTTAGCTCCAGGTCACGCTGACCTTCCCGGCTGTCACATCACATCACTGTTTCCCTCCTCTTAACCCGCGTGACCCTCAAATATGTCTGCTAACTGATCAAATGCAGATTGTGCTACAGCACTAGAGCTCCAGAGTGAGTGGGAGTATGTGAGATTATAACACATAATTCTCCATAGTGACTTGGTGGGTAAAGAATATGATATAGTTTCATCAATTTAATGTGAAATAGATGTAGCGCTTAGCCAGCAGAGCCTTGCTCTGGTGGGACTGGGCTACTAAAACTGTGCTCTGGCACTAAAGATGAGTGTTTTTCTGAATCTCACAAGCTAACAATGTATGTTGAAAGGTCAGAGTACCTAGCTTTGCCGATTAGAGTCTTAAGATGACGCAAATGAGGTGGAAAGACATTGAAAATAATGGTGCTTGCAGTATTACCGGTTTGCTAAAAATGTAGAAACCCGTTGGCGGATATTTGGCATGCTCCACTGACTCAATGTTCTTTAAGTGCTGAAACAAGAACAGTCTCTAAATGTAGAACTCATTTTGGTTTTTTTGGTGGGTTTCGTTTATTCTTCTACGTCATCGTGCATATATCAACAGCTGCAAAATTCAATTCAGGTCATACAAGAGGACACCTTTTTCCTTTTACATTATCACCGGGTTTATAGAGAACTCAATGAAAAAATGAATAGCCCTGATTAAAAAGCCCATACCTTGCCCAGTGTCCAGCGCAGGCACTGTGGCTGGCCAGCTACTGTAACTAGTTAACTTCACCTCTGCTGATGCATACTGGCAAGAGCACAGGCTGTAGTCCATCAAATCATTTCTCAACCCTCTTAGAACTTGTTTGTAGGCCAGTTTATGACGGAAGTTGTTTTTCTTTCAAGCGTTAGGACAGTTCATGCTATAATCTGACAGCAATACCTTCCCTGATGCTCCTTTTCCTGGATGTGAGAATGAGAGAGAGAGAGATGGGTGGGCAAGAGGGGGGAGAAAAGAAAGAGAGAGAGAGAGAGAAAGAGAGAGAGAGAGAGAAAGCTGTAACTTGACTGCAGTCTGACAGTCATATTCTGATTACAGTTCCCTTTCTGTCGTTCACCCTCCACCCAACACTAAGCTGAATAATTAACTGCCAGGGGTCATGTGACATGCATGGCTGTGTTCTAAATCTTTCGACTGAAGCCTCGTGTAATGCAGGAGTCCCCTTCATCATATGAGTGTCATCCATATGCATATGTCCTCCCTTTCTCTCTCCCTCCCTCTCGCTCGCTCTCTCAGTTCCAGTATATGTATGGTGTGCTTCCTTCCTGTTGCACTTATTCATTCTCGATACTGCTGTCCTCCCCTATCTGTTTTGCTGTTTTTTTATGAGAGAAAATAATCTTTATTCACATTGAAATTGAGGTTTCCTATCCATCCTGATTCAGCGTCTGTCCAAATTTTGACAGTTAAAGCTTCAACCCAGTGTTGGGAATGACTTTGTTAATCAGGGCTTGCGAAATGTTCATTTTTATCCAGTTGTTTTCAGTTTCAATTCACATTAGAATCTTCCCGTGCAACATTGGCTTCCCTCGCTACCTTTTCCCGGCCAGTCTAGAATGTACCCTCACAGAGCACGTCAACACGTGCGTTGCTGCCTCCAGTGTCCAAAAAGGGTACTGCAAGGCCTTTCATCTTATGAATGCATGGAGCATCAACTGTGACAAACACTCGTACACACACATGCACACACACACACACACACACACACACACACACACACACACACACACACACACACACACACACACACACACACACACACACACACACACACACACACAGATCAGTGTTTCCTGTGCTTGTACTGTGCACTGCAGGGAAAATAACTATGGATCAGCTGAGTCTGCAGTCTCAGCCAATTTGTCTTCATGAAAAGGGTTGATGAAACCAACAACTCCACCCCTAATTTATTTAAACCTGATATAGTTTAGTCAAGCACAGACAGAGAAGAACCATTATGTTGCATGGCTGTGCCTTACTGAACAAAGAAGGCTGAAATGCAGGCTAAAATCACTGCTTTCTACCTGTCAGTTTACTGCAGACCCTAAGGGTAAAACAGCTCTCTTCTTCCCTCCCTGCCACCCCCGTTTACCGGAATGTTCTCCTTGGGACAGTGGGTACGCCAAGACACCCCTGCTAGGACGGCACTGATGGAACATGTAGTCCCCCCCCCCCCCCCCCCCACAAACGCATGTCCACACACACACACACACACACACACACACACACACACACACACACACACACACACACACATACACACACACACACACACACATCCACACACACGCACGCACATCCCCCTACACGCACGCATGTCCACAAACATGCACGTCCCCCCCACACACACACACGTCCACACACACGCAAGCACGTCCCCCCCACACACATGCACATCCACCACATACACACAAGCACGTCCCCCCCCCCACACACACACACACACACACACACACGCACACACACACACACGCACACACATGTAAGCACAGACACATGCACTCCCCTGTTGATGACTCATCTTGAAATGAATGCCTTTTATCATACGCCAGGCTGAGATTCCACACAGAACTGTATCTCTCTGTCTCTCTGCCAGCAGACACAAGTGCCTTCTGTCAGTCTTTATGTGCAGAATGCTGTCTAGGTAAGCAGTAAGCACAGACCCCAGTGCATTCTGCCTGACAATCACCTGCTATCTGAAGGTATGCACAGATTCCGGTACCTTCTGCCTGTATGCACAGATGCGCTCTCATTCTGTCATTCAGTACTTGTGGAGGAGTGGGGGAGGGGGGGTGTCTCTGCTTGATTCCCTGCGAGTAGAATGATGTCATCACAGAAGAAAAGCAAGTTCAAGTTCAAGTTCAAGCTTATTATTACCCACATGGCAGCGGTACACTGACATGCACGGGTATTACAATGATAAAAAGAAAACAAGCAACGAAAGCATCTTAAAAGTCTAAATATATAAATAATAAGATAAATAAATAAATAACAGTCAAACCATTCCTAATTTTAAGACACTGTATCAATAGTTAAAGAGTTTTAAAACAGTTTAAAAGAGGAGCCTGCAGTGCATCAGTCCATTTTCACTCGCAATTGTTGATGAGGGACGTGAGGAAAGGGATTGCGGATCTTTTATATCGTTCAGTTTGCGCTGATGGGATTAAAAGTTTGTTTTGATTCCTCCTCCGCCTTCCCGTTACCTCTAGTAGGCGGTAGCCAGGACCTGAACTGGGAGGTGAGAGGGTTTTTTGCAAGATCAGCGCATAGATCAATCCTTCTGTCCTGGAGAGAGCAGAGGGAGAGGGTGCAAGCTCATCTCCCATAGTGCCACGGCAGCCTTATCTAGTGCAGGCCCACAGAGGTTACACACAAAAACACCCATGGGACTGTAAGGCCCGCCTCCCTACAGATTATCCAATCAGGGGCGAGAGACCAGGGACAGATCTGTACGCTCTTCATTGAGAGGATATGGAGGATACAGGAGCTACTGACTGGGGGCTAATTAATCAGTACACAATTCATTCATAAAGCACAACTGACCTAGATTCCCCACCCAACACCACCCTCCACCACCTTCGTGCTGCATGCTTACAGACCCACTGCACACTCACACACATACTCAAACATAGGCGCTGGAAGGAGGGGTGCTGAGGGTGCTGCAGCACCCTCTCTGATCGTCCATGTAACGATTGCTACAATATATAAAATCTGTATGCAATACATTTAATGGGGTACCAAAGGTAATATAAATACAGGGACATTGTTCTGTATCAATGATACAAAACAACTTAAAATCTCTGTTGCGTTATAGCAATCGGTTTGACATTGCGATTTTCAGCACCCTGACTTCAAAACATCTTCCCGTGTGGATGGCCACAAATATCATGTGTCTCAGCAGTGCCGCACAATCCGCATGGCTACCCCCCCCCCCCAAAAAGAGGAATGCACCCACGGTAACAATTCCTGCAAGCTGTGGCCAGTGCTCTCTCTCTCTCAGCTTCAGGCGATCAATGGAAGCTTCAGTCCATCTCGTGTTTGTAATAAGATGAGGTAAAATAAGATACGATGACAGGATGTCTGTTATCAGACACATTTGCTTGAGATGTGAAAGTTGCTTGCCCTTAAAGGCTATCGCTCAACATCTGTGACTCAGCTTGACAAGCCTCGAGGTCATTACCTTGGTGCGTGCTTGGTACATCCAGCTAAAATACATCACCCTGGAGGTCATTTCAAAGAAACTTACTGACTCTCAGGAAACGTAAGCTCCACTGACACGAATGTCAAGTTCCACTTTATTTAGCAGCAGTGTAGACTGCCCTCTTTCTCGTTCCTGGGTGAGGGTTCATTTCCTTCTGTCCAAAGCAGGGGAAACAGTATCAATAACATGGTTCACATTGCTAGATAATGTGTGCTTTGACCCCAATGAGTTGATATGTTCCAGTCAGATGGCAGTGTTACTGTGCGCTGACACGCTGTGTGTCCCTTTTAGGCAGATCCAGGCCCTGCAGTGAGGATCTCAGGAGGGTCCCTCCCCCGAAACCCAAGAGGAACCCCAACACCCAGCTGAGCACCTCCTTCGACGAGTCCTACATCAGGAACCACGGCAGCAAGAAGACCCCCAAGAGGGAGAAGTCCTCGTCGCAGACGCAGAGCCCCGCCCGCGACACGGACGAGGACGAGCCCGTCTACATCGAGATGGTGGGCAACATCCTGCGCCAGTTCCACCGGGACGAGGAGGAGGAGGAGGAGCCGGGCGAGGCCGTGTACGAGGAGATGAAGTACCCCGCCTATGAGGACCCGGCCCAGGACTCCAGGTGGGAGCCGGTGGGCAGCTCCTCCCAGTGCTCCACGCCCACCGTACCCGACCTGGAGGTCACGCGCGCCGCCACGCCCCGCGGCTCGCTGTGCGACATCCCCGCCCCCTTCCCCAACCTGCTGTCCCAACGGCCCCCCCTGCTGGTGTTCCCCCCCGCCCCCGCGCAGTGCTCCCCGAACTCGGACGAGTCCCCGCTCACTCCCCTGGACGTCACTAAGCTCCCCGTGCTGGAGAACGTGTCCTACATCAAGGCCGGCGCGTCGCCCACCTCCAGCGACTCCCAGCCCTCCTCCTCCTCCTCCTCCTCTCACCGCAAGCCGGAGAAGGAGCCGCCGGCCACGCCCACCATCACGGCGTCCGGGCGCTCCTCGGCCCCGCCCCTCCCCTCCACCCTGTACAAGTCCTCCGGCTCCGCCCACGGGTACCCGCGGAGCCATTCGGCGTGCCCGTCGCCCGTCAGCGTGGGCCGCTCGCTCACGCCGCTCGGCCTGAAGAGGCCGCCGCCCTACGACGCGCTGGTGACGGGCAGCATGCCGCGCAGCGCGTCCGCAGTGCCTCACTCCGCCAAGGGCGCGTCTCAGGAAGGGGGCCGGCTCTCCGGCTCCTCCAGCGCCCACGGCTCCATGCAGAACGTGTCGCGCTCGCGCACGCCCACCAGCCCGCTGGACGAGCTCACCAACCTGTTCAGCACGGGCCGCAACATGCTAAAGAAGTCCTCCAGCGGCAGGAAGTCCAAGGAGCCCGCGGAGAGTGAGTATCGCGCATCCCGCTAAACGTCACAGGAAACATAAGGAATATATTTCAGCATCTAAGGTTACAGCACGTCGCATCAAAATATTCCACAATTACCTTCACATAGGCTGCTTTACGTATATATTGTATGTACAATATATGATTCAGATATACAGTATTCTACCATATTTAATCATAATTATGCATATATCTTAATGATTGTCTAAGCATATCCAGAGAAATCTTCAAAGCCCACATCCTACATATACAGTGCAGTACTGTACTAATTTAGGTGGGGTGTTCAGTGAAGCGACATTAGCTCTGAATATTGTCTTGACATTCAAAACAATGATATCGTTTTGAATGTCATTATTGAGAGAGAACAGTAGTATTTTAATGAGTGAAAGTGTACTGGAGTGTACACAAAGCATTGTTTAAAGGTTGTTTAAAGGCCATTAAATTGTATAGAAACGATTTAATGGCCTTTAACACAGCTCATGCACATGTGCCCGTGTAACAACTGAATGTGAAATTTCCCATAATTCCCATGGAGGGACCAGTGAAAGCAGGACAAACGAAGAGCAACATCAAACCCGTCCTGCACCTCTCTCCTCTCTTTAATCCGGGAGGTCTTCAAAGTCTCCTTCAGAGAAGCAGCGTCTTAATGAAATTTTAATCTGGCAGCTCCTGTGCACCCTGCCTTCCCATCCAGTGCAGAGTTGCCGTGACAACAGTGGAAGATTATCCAATCAAAGCGTAGGATAGGTCAAGTCCCATTGGAGAGCAAATGTTCGAAACGCAGAAAACCTTTAAATGGGTAAATGTAACCTTTAAAGTGGAAGACAAATTATCCACTCGTTTTTAAAGGGATACTCTTCTCATTAATTAGACCACAGATTTAAAAAGAAAACATCAATAACGCTGGGCTCCATGATGAATGGAAGTCACTGGGTTTGTCACACAACTCAATGCATGAAGCAGCACTACAGTCACAGAGATGCACGCAGTGCAGAGCTACACTAACACACACACGCACGCGCAACACACACAGACGCGCACACGCACAGATGCGCACACACAAATGCCTGTTGACCCATCTGTCTGACCATATGTCTGTCTGTCTGTCTGTCTGTCAGCCAGTCAGGGAGCTGTAATTGCAGCTGTGTTTCGGTGGAGCATGGAGATGTGCGTCTGATGAACGCTGCGTGCGGTGCCGTCAGCTCTTAATCTATCAGAGCTGGTGTGTTGTCAGGAAGCCAAATTATAAAGCGAATAGAGCATTTCCCACGCCTCTTACTGTCAACGAGCGCTCCTGCCATACAGAGAAACAACACACAAACTGACAAAGTGAAAACAAAATACAGACACATACAGAGAGACAGAGAAATAAAGAAATGCACAGAGACTGAGAAGGATCCAGAGAAAGCCACAAACATACATATAGAGGCATGAATATTACACGTGATTTCAGGTGTTCAACGTTCAGCTCAGATGGAATAGCCTTGTTTTCATGTTACCAATGAATAAAAATGTCTTGGGCCAGTTGGTGTGGGAGCACATGGAGAGCAAAGCTACGCAACTTTACAATTTCTATTTTGCTACTAAGGAGCTATTATTAATGCATTATTGACACTGCCATTGTTAATATTGGTGCTTCTGTGCTCAGCTGAGTGTTTGGTCATACCTGTAGCACTATGTGTCTCAGCTGAGTGTCATACCTGTAGCACTGTGTGTCTCTGAGCTGAGTGTCATACCTGTAGCACTGTGTGTCTCAGCTGAGTGTCATACCTGTAGCACTGTGTGTCTCTGAGCTGAGTGTCATACCTGTAGCACTGTGTGTCTCAGCTGAGTGTCATACCTGTAGCACTGTGTCTCTCAGCTGAGTGTCATACCTGTAGCACTGTGTGTCTCTCAGCTGAGTGTCATACCTGTAGCACTGTGTGTCTCTCAGCTGAGTGTCATACCTGTAGCACTGTGTGTCTCAGCTGAGTGTCATACCTGTAGCACTGTGTGTCTCTGAGCTGAGTGTCATACCTGTAGCACTATGTGTCTCAGCTGAGTGTCATACCTGTAGCACTGTGTGTCTCAGGTGAGTGTCATACCTGTAGCACTGTGTGTCTCTGAGCTGAGTGTCATACCTGTAACACTGTGCGTCTCTGAGCTGAGTGTCATACCTGTAGCACTGTGTGTCTCTGAGCTGAGTGTCATACCTGTAGCACTGTGTGTCTCTGAGCTGAGTGTCATACCTGTAGCACTGTGTGTCTCTGAGCTGAGTGTCATACCTGTAGCACTGTGTGTCTCTGAGCTGAGTGTCATACCTGTAGCACTGTGTGTCTCAGCTGAGTGTCATACCTGTAGCACTGTGTGTCTCTGAGCTGAGTGTCATACCTGTAGCACTGTGTGTCTCAGCTGAGTGTCATACCTGTAGCACTGTGTGTCTCAGCTGAGTGTCATACCTGTAGCACTGTGTGTCTCTCAGCTGAGTGTCATACCTGTAGCACTGTGTGTCTCAGCTGAGTGTCATACCTGTAGCACTGTGTGTCTCAGCTGAGTGTCATACCTGTAGCACCGTGTCTCAGCTGAGTCATACCTGTAGCACTGTGTGTCTCTGAGCTGAGTGTCATACCTGTAGCACTGTGTGTCTCAGCTGAGTGTCATACCTGTAGCACTATGTGTCTCAGCTGAGTGTCATACCTGTAGCACCGTGTCTCAGCTGAGTCATACCTGTAGCACTGTGTGTCTCTGAGCTGAGTGTCATACCTGTAGCACTGTGTGTCTCAGCTGAGTGTCATACCTGTAGCACTGTGTGTCTCTGAGCTGAGTGTCATACCTGTAGCACTGTGTGTCTCAGCTGAGTGTCATACCTGTAACACTGTGTGTCTCAGGTGAGTGTCATACCTGTAGCACTGTGTGTCTCAGGTGAGTGTCATACCTGTAGCACTGTGTGTCTCAGCTGTACTGTCAGGTGGATCTTTCACACTGAAGGCCTGTCACCGCTTCACACGGCCCTCATTGGCTGTGCCAGACTTTGCACATACATGTACACACACATATATGCACGGACACACAGACACACACACACACACACACACACACACACACACACGCACACGCACACACACTCACACACGGACACACAGATACACACACACACACATGCACACACATACACACACACACACACACACACACACACACACATATGCACGGACACACAGAAACACACACACATGCACACACACACACACACACACACACACACACACACACACACACACACACATATATGCACGGACACACAGATACACACTCACATATACAGATACAGACACACACACACACACCTATACACACCTGTACTCTCAGACTTTCTGTGTCTCTCATTTTCATACACACATACACATTCCTGCAGTGTCTGGTTGATCGTGTGGACCTTGGAAAGGTTATTAGCATTGATAGACTTGGCAGCAAAAATAATTGAAAAGCTTTCATCTGTTAACAGTGTAATTTCTTTAATGCTCTTGGAGCACTTGAAGGACATAATGAACGAGCTTCCTAATGGAGTATTAAAGTTAGTCATGGAGAGAGTCATATTGACAGGGCAGGGATATGGGATTGGCCCCTTTCCGACACCATTACCGTTTCAATGTTTGCTGTATCCTCCTAAGACCCAGTAATTCATTTTTGTCCTCTGTAGGGGTCTCTTAGTCTAAAGAACCATATATTCTACTATGCTGAAACACACACTACAAGGGACATTCAATAAAAATAGAATAAATAATTATTGAAAAAATATTTTCACTGCAACATGTTTTTGTCATCCAAGACACTTGTATTATGTCAAAAATTTTGGAAGGCCCAATTGTATTTGTAGGCCCACCTCATAGCACTTTGTCCTTGTGTAAAATGGATGCCGTAACTATTTCCCTTATATGCAAATATGTGCACATATAGTTGAATATATTTTATAGTATACAGTATATATATATATATATATATATATATATATATATATATATATATATATTATTGATAAATGATTTTAATGTTTATTAAGAGATACTGATCCCTCTCTGTGACTCACACTGATACTGATACCTCTTTGTGACACACACTGATACTGATCCCTCTCTGTGACTCACACTGATACTGATACCTCTCTGTGACTCACACTGATACTGCTTCCTCTCTGTGACTCACACTGATACTGCTTCCTCTCTGTGACTCACACTGAAACTGATCCCTTTCTGTGACTCACACTGATACTGATCCCTCTCTGTGACTCACACTGATACTGATCCCTTTCTGTGACTCACACTGATACTGCTCCTTCTCTGTGACTCACACTGATCCCTCTATGTGACTCACACTGAGACTGATCCTTTTCTTCCTTTCTTGCAGGCGAGGCCAAGAGCAGGAGTCACAGCACGGACACGCTACCCCGTCACGAGGGCAGGGACAGGGGGGGCCACCATGGCAGCAAGGAGCCCCCACAGGCGGGCGAATGGGATGGCACGTCAGGACAATCAGCCACGCCCACACCCACAGCCACACCAATCAGACTGGGGCGCACCTCTGTCAGCCCCACCACGATGCTGGGGAGCAGCAGTACAGGTGAGGGAGGAAGACCAAGCTGGGTGTGCCCACAAACCAATATCACATCATACTGAAAAACAAAGAGCAACCGAAACCCAGAAATTCAAACAAGAATTCAACAGCTCTCTACATTCTTTCTCATTTCTCATGTTAGCCTAGCAGTGTACGGCCTTCCTCCGCACACTGCTAGGCTAACAGCTACCATACAGCATGTGCGTTCACTTCAGAGGACATACATTCACGGTTCACCAATGGGCAAGTCAGTGTTTGATTTACTCTCCCTACATCATAATGATGTGTGGAACATTTAGAATTGTTCTAGCAAGACAACCATCTAGTATGTGCTGGTTGAAGGTCTAATTTTCCACAACAGAATCTGCAGCTGCTCGCTGGCTAAAAACAAGTGGTGCTGCTGACTTAATGGATTAGATTTAAGATAATGATCGGGTACTTTGCTGTGATGGCCCGTTATATTGCATTAAACTGTATTTTTTCTCACACTTTTTTCTTAAGATTAACACTTGGTGATTTAATTGAAGAGAAAGAGTATACTGTTTGCTACTTGCTTAAATCAGTCCTCGTAGAGTCCTGCATCCTGGGTGGTATTCCACAAAGCAGGATTACTGAGTTAGCTGGATAACTACACTGAGTAAGAGAAGCAGGATTACTGAGTTAGCTGGATAACTGCACTGAGTAAAATCTGGAACAGCTCTTTACTTCAGTCCATGTTCCAGATTTGGGAGGGTTCTGAGTTTTACTCAGTGCAGTTATCCAGCTAACTGAGTAATCCTGCTTTGTGGAATACCCCCCTGTCTTATGTGACCCTGCTCGGTGATGATTTATTATCAGTGCTGACAGCAGTCTCTCCTTACAGAGTCCAAGGTGGGATGCAAGGTGGGCCGATCAGCCTCCACACCGGGCGTGCTCCCCCCTACAGGGACCCCCCAGCGGCAGGCCCCAGAGGCCCTGCAGAGCCAGGTACCGCCTTTCCCCGGAGAATGAGCCGGCCTCACCTGTGTGTCCTCTGCCCGTGTGTCTGCCGTCCGCGACCCCCTCTCTCTGTGTCCCGACCTTTGACCCCAGCATCTCCTCTGTCTGTCAGGTTTATACAGGGAGCTCTTTGTGTGTCACGTGTTCTGCGTTTGTCCCCATTCTGTAACACTGACGGATGGATATATACAAACATCAATCGAGAGCGAGTCCGCGCTGGTCTCAGGAGCAGGGGTCTGAGGAAGCCATTGTACTCTCTGTACCTGAAACAGACACCTGATAACGTGCTGTCAGGCTCAGAAAACCCTAAAGCAGCTATGCAGTTTGTACACCTCTGATGTCATTAGATTTTCTAGGACATTCAACGCCATCTACTTATTTATTGTTTGATGCGTGTATATATGCATTACATAATTGTGTGCTGAACATTTGTTGAAGTGTATCTGTGTCTGTTATCAAAAAAAACTCTTTATGTTTCTTGTGGTCAGTCTCTGTAGGAGTAAAAGACTTACTCTCTCACCCTGTCACATTTGTGTGGGGACCCTTTAAACTGTGAAGACTTTAATGCTGCTGTGACACACAGATGTCACGCCTCCTGATTCTCACAGGGGCGGGGTTATGCTCCCTCACACATTCCATCTGCATAATGCCATGCACCACTCCCAACAGACCACACCCCCAAAACACACTAATGCACCCCGAAACACAGTACTGCATCCCAAAAAAACACTACTGCACCTAAAAACACACTACTGTACCTCCAACATTAATGCAGCGCACCCACACACCACAGCACCCCTCAACCCTACTGAACCTTCCCCAAACACACTGCTGTTTCCTACACACATACACACATCTCTGCAGCAGCAAACACACCATTGCACCCCCACACTCTCACACACTAGTGCACCCTGAAGCTCTGCTGCTCCTCCACTGGGCAGTACTCCCTTTCCATGTATGGGAATGTCATCTATTTAAAGCCAAAATTGAAGAAAATAAACACCCATTAAACCCTCAGTCTTATCCACTCCTTGTGGTGTTGTCCTTTTATGTCCATCTGTGTCTGTCGTGTGAAATTATTTGCTAAAGTATGTGTTTATGTGTGTGTGCGTGTGTGTGTGTCCATGAGTGCTAACGGGAGAGTGAATATGCAGTACTCGCAGCTGTAGAGGATAGTGAAGTCATGCACACTGACACACATAAACATTGACTCACATATTGACTCACACACACATTTACTGCTAACACATACATTTACTCTCGCTAATTTACACACTGTCACATACACACAGATTTTCCTGCCGTGTGCTGTAAAACGGACGTGTGTTCTGCTGACTCACACTCTCTGCTGCTGTTCTGGTGTGTGTGGCTCATCTCTGTGCCGCAGTAATGTACATGCACACATCTACACATCTGCTGAAGCCTCCTGGCAACAATACACTCCACTACAGCACATGCAAGTTCAATAAACTATCGTTATTTCATTATCGAGAAAAAATAATCTCTGGCTATTATAAAATAACCACTAGAGGGCAGCATCTGTTACTGCTGTAACTTACATTGTTTACTAAAACCTTCAGACACATGAGTGTTTGATACATTTCATATGATAGGCTGAATATCTATGGTATATCAGCATGTCTAAGGCAATTTCCCAGATATCTACCAATATAACCCGTATCTGGTGCAAAAGTTAGAACTGTCCTTTATTATAGTTACACCACCACAGTTACATCACAACTGAGATAATTCACACAACAGCACACGTATACACTACACAACTAACATCATAATGCTACAGACAACGAATGCCATAAACTAAGGTGATCCGTTATCGCACCCTAAACCAAGAACATGTGAATCATGCTCACGGATGATTCTGTAGACAGTACATCTAAACCTGACAAATACTGTATACACAACCACAATCTGCACGCCCTGAGTGGGCAACATTTTTTGCTTTTCTGTTCAGCTTCAGATCTTAATTTTTAAATCAACACACAGGGAGACAACTCTGGTATTCCAGTAAATCAGTTGCTCACTGAAAATAAAATGTACAGCACTGAAAATGGCCAGAATGGCAGAAATATCACTCCACATTTCAGTCCCAAGATTTTGGCAATTCCCAGTAAGCAAGCACACTTTTAAAGATATGTTTCACACAGCAGATTACAGACAGACAGATACATACATACATACGCACAATAAACTCTCAACCCCTATACTGCTGCCGCGGGAATACCGACCCTGTGTGCCCCCAGCAGGTGGCGCTGTTGCCGTGGGCGGGCGGGGACAGCACCATGATGGAGACCATTGAGAAGAAGCGCAGTCTGTGTCGAGAGATCAGGGCGCGGCAGCGGGCGGAGCGGGGCCTGTGTAAGCAAGAAAGCATGCCTAGCCTTCCCAGCTGGAGGAAGACTAACGGCCCCAAAAAGTATGGCCCGCCCCCTTACTCCACCCACACCACTGTCTTCTGGGACACCGCTATATGATAGGCTCGTGTCCCAGTGCCCTGCCCACTCTCAACACCAGGAATGCTTTGAGCCAATCAGAGAGCAGGGAAGAGGGCATATTGGGACGAGTGGGTGGTCCAATGTAGCAAATGGAAATTTCCCAGAGTTCAGACGATCATGTTTTACTGTAACTGTTTATATTTAATATTTTTGTATTTGAATTATTGTCTTAATATGAAATCTACTCAGTATTATTAGCTATTTTCTAATCAAAGAGGAATATGTTTAAAAAATTTAAAACAAAAATGATGTAGATTTTGTGATGTTTTGTTTCCGGACCTTGTTTTGGTATTTATATTGCGAGACACTCATATGCATCAATATTGCTTTGTCAAAAAAATATTATGACGTGTGTTAAGGTTAATTCAGTGAGCACTTAACTGTTTTTATAAAAATCTGAAAGATTGATTTTCTTATGGTCATAAAAAGTACTATTTTGAATGGAATATATTTTGGCATCTTGGATTGAGATGTTCACAGGAGCCTTTTGAATATGTTAGACTTACAGCTCCTTCCTGTTCAGCCTCTATTGGACCCGAGTGGAGACATCACCTGTATTCCGCTTCGTACTGTCCGTCACATGGAGTGTCGCGGACACAGGTGATGTCAGAGGTGACCTGTCACAGGAAACAGGAAATTGGTCACCTGTCACAGGAAACATGAGAGCTGGGACTTTCTGATGGCGCGGTGGTGCCAGGTGTGCAACGGGCGTGTTGCGGGTGGTTGTGTCCGGTGCTGAACGGGTCGTCGACAAATTAGGCCATTTGAATCATGGTGCTTTTAAAGGAGTGTAGAGTGAGACGCTCAAGACAAATGTATTTCAACCAGCCAAAGTCTGTGGGCTGAAATAGCAAGGCTCTTATTACCCAAGGCACACCAGAGTAATGGCAATAACTGTACATGCAGACCATAATCTGTACATGCAGACCATAATCTTTACCTGCAGACCATAATCTGTACATGCAGACCATAATCTTTACCTGCTCTGCACAATGACTACAGCTCTCATATGAAACGGTCAGAATTTGCATTTGTCAAAGAGGAACTCAAATACCTTTTTATCACTAATCACACAGCAAACACACTACCATTGCTTTTTCAAGTGTTTAATTTGCCAAATGTAAACAATTTGAGGGAAAAGCAAACATTGTCAAGGGTTTTCTTTTTAATTTGCCCAATAATTCTCTTTAACTTAATATAAGAAACTACTTAAATTAGCATTTCTATAATGTGTACTTTCCAATGGACATGACCCCACTCCATCAGCAACAGAGATTGATACCACTGTGACTGATAATTGGCTGAATGCAACACGTAATAAGCAGTGATTCGCTGAATGCAACATGTCATAGGCAGTGATTGGCTGGTTGCCCAGTAAATGGTAATGAGTCTGTATGGGGGCTGCAGCCATAGCTCCAGATATGCCCATTAATAAGGGCTAACTCTGCCATCTCTGGAAAACGACCCTACATCATACTCAGATACACACCTCACTGTCCACTTCACTATATCTCTACCTCTGTAGAAGAAACAGAGACAGTAGAAACATTACATTTTCGCAAATAATGATTCAAGGCCTGTTTTCCATTTCACTTGATGTCATTACATTTGTGCACTTTGAATGATATAATTTAATCAAATTCGGATAATAACAGACAACAGTTTAATTTCACTTAACGCCTGTTCTTTTTTTGTGATCTTATATGGCTTGCTTGCTACGTGTCCAAGGCTAATGCTATGATAGAGGCAATCAAGTAAATTAGAATCAGTTACTAATGGGAAATCCTCATGTGAACACCATCAGAAACAGGCTTAAGATAACCATCGGTAACCATGAGAAACAGGCTTAAGATAACCATCGGTAACCATGAGAAACAGGCTTAAGATAACCATCGGTAACCATGAGAAACAGGCTTAAGATAACCATCGGTAACCATGAGAAACAGGCTTAAGATAACCATCGGTAACCATGAGAAACAGGCTTAAGATAACCATCGGTAACCATGAGAAACAGGCTTAAGATAACCATCGGTAACCATCAGAAACAGGCTTAAGATAACCATCGGTAAAGTCATCTCCATCCACCACTGCTCTCAATGGGCCAACAGGCACCGCGTAGACTACTGCACACTTGCGTATCTCATTAGTGGTCATGTCTGCTCTGTCGGCTCTGAAGCCCCTTGCACTACTGACAGTGTTTCTGTGACGCGCAGGACTACATGCAGGACGGCAGAGCACTCAGGGAGTAACAGCCAAACTGTCCACAGTGCCAAGCCCCTAGGGATACATCAGTGGGGGCTTCTCCCAAAGAACATCCCTAACCCCTCCCACTTTTCCCTCCGTTCCACCCCCCCCCCCACCCCCCACCCCCCACTTCCTCCTTCCTTTCCCCTTGCTCCTATCTCCGTCCCGCCCTCCCGCACCCCCAAAACTACAACACGCACACTGAGCCACACATGCACAAGCACATGCATGCAAAAACTCACACGGAGAAAGACTGATAGACAAACACACGCACAAACACACACACGTGCACTTGATCAGCGCCAGCGGACGTCTTTGTTAAATGCATTGCCTTGGAGACCAGGGTTCACTGTGACATGGTGGTCACTTTGGGGTTAAAGGTCACCGACACTGAGGCTGCCGGTCAGAATCCCTGCTTCAGTTGCACAGTGAGCCGGTAAACAACGCGTGGATCATGAAAACGAGTAAACAAACAGCAAATAACAAAGCTAACGAGCTACCAAATAACTGCACTGCAGCTTTGTGCAGAGGCCCAACCTGGAGGAAAAACATGGCGTGCAATCAAAGGACCGGCCCCGCCCCACTTGGGGCTCAAATGGGGTCAGAGAACCTCTACCTGCTGTGTCCCGAGCTGTTAGACACACAGATCAGTTATCAGATGATTGTTTAAGACTCTGCAGATTTGAAATATAGGATAACGGTGTACAGTATATTTTGTGTTGAGGTGAACTGTGAAATCTGAGAAAAGCACAGCGATGTCACTGTATATGTCTTTCATTTTTATTTTTTTTGAATATGTTGAAAAGGTACGCTTATTGTAACAGTTTTCCTTTGAGGATTTACAGAAGACGATAAATAAATATGTTTTTTGCATTTCATTGAGAGGAAATGCAGACTAACCTACTGGCCTCCTGTGTTTTCGATAATGTATGGATTTACTACCACGGCTGTGCATCTATAGATCGACAGTGGAATAGTGACCGCACGATCATCTTTACCAACTGCATTGTAAGCAAGAGCTTTCGCTCAATGCTGTGATAAATTTCTTAATAATATCCTAACATTCTCCCTGCGTTGTGTTGCGCTCTCTTGTGATCTACAGAATGCATGCTGATAAAGCTAAGGGGGCTGATTATCAGTGATTAATTACTTTTATAAATTTCCTTTTATCCCTCAGCTAAATTGGGTGAAACATCTAACGCTAGAGACCTGATAATACCCATCTGTCCTGCATGTGTCTGATTCTGCACTCCAGCACATATTCCATGGATTAAGAAAACAGAAGGAAATTCTTGGGTTTGTGTCTAAAAGTCATCAAAGGACAAGAAATGGCAATGCTGCACTCCCGCCACCAGGTGGCCTTGTTACCCATTCGAGGCACACCGCCGATCCACTCCCGTGCTGACCGATCGATACAACTGACTAACGCAATCAGGGACACACCCTCAGAAAAATTAGGTGCATCAAACAAGCTTGCTTCAAAAAAAAACACAAGTGCAAGTTGTCAATTTGGGTAGTTAATAAGAAAAAACATATGCTTAAATATTACTATTTCTATAAAACTACTGCTATAAAAAGCTGGTATTGTGCCTTACCAAAGAACATAGAAACCAATAGCTGAATCAGCCCAGAATAAGGTGCAGTACATTGGAAAATTTTAACCTTGATATGTTAGTGCCACAATTTGAGAACTTGCATGTCAGATTAGTCTGGAATTTATGCAGACACTAAATATGCTATATTACATCCTAAAAGGTACAGAGGAGACAGGGAGCAAGCCATTTATTTATTTTTACTAAAATTAGCATTTGTTTCTCAATAATACGTAACGTCAAAAATACGACTTTCATTTTGAACTTAAGATGGAGGTGGAAAGAGCAAAAATGAGGGACAAAGAAATAGCAAGAAAAAGAAGACAAAGCAAGAAGTGGGGAGAGAGGGGGGGGGAAGAAAGAGTAACAGAAAACAGAAACGAGAGGGAAAATAAGAGGATGAAAAAGTGAAGGAGTAAGGCAAATGGAGGGGGGGGGGGGGGGGGGGGCAGAGGGGTATTAAGTGGAAAATTCCCGCAAAAGAGGATGTATTTGTTTCTGTCCTCCATGCGCATGCACGTACACGCAGAGATAGACACAGACAGACACACACGCACACACACACACACACACACACACACACACACACACACACACACACACAAGATATACAACAAACGCTGAAAGCCTGTTTTTCATTTCCTCATGTACGTGTGAGATCTGATTATGTGTGAGTGCATATGCGCGTGTGTGTGTGTGCGTGTGTGTGTGTGTGTGTGTGTGTGTGCATCACAGATATCCCCGCGAAGACAGAGAAAGCTCTGGCCCTTCAGGGTGGTGAGAATGTTGCCGGGGTGACCGCCAAGCATGCGCCGTCCCTGCTGGCGTGCCTGAACCCCTCCGCCAGCCCCAACATTCCACTCCTGTTTCCAGGGTAACCTCATAACAACAGCAAAGCTGTGGGCTGCCGTCCCTTTAACCATTTACTGGCCCAATAGAAACACTTCCTCTCAGTCTCGCATTACGCACATACATGACCATTCATGAGAAGTACCAATCTCTCTCTCTCGGCTGGCAAATTGATTATAAATAATGGAATAGTGCTATCTATGCATGGACATGTTCACGGTTTACATTTCAACACCTATAGATAATAGCCAGAGCCAAATAATCACTGTTTATATTGAAATTAATTTGGCATTGCATGTTCAATGGCACACACAGTATATTCAATTATAAAATTGTAACAATGGGTTGAACGGCATAAATGCAATACGTTTCGCAAACTGACTATTGGTTGTGCTTGGAGATATCCTCTAAAACACACTGCCAATTTAAAAATCTTCTACAATTGCTCAATTTTCCCAGCATTCAATAAGACCCGGACAATTAATAACCAGTGATCTTGTACAAATTATATGTAATTACGTGTCTTTTACACTGAAAGCAAGTCTATAAACGCACCCAAATGGCACATACAACTACAGTATTTAGTGTAGTTATGTACCCTGCATCAAGACTCAAATATGGGTCCCATTCTGATTCCTGGGGCCAGGAATCTCCCAGGGCGATGCACGATTGCCCATAGCTCCGCCCTTGTAGGGGAGGGGAGGGTGTGATTGGCAGTGCTCCATAATGTCACCCACGGTCACTTAGATGCCTCAGACCTCCATGCAGCGGCGGCATTAGCGGCACAGTCTCCTGGCCCAGCTGCAACCCCGGCTCAACTGGCAGGTTTCAGCCAGGAAAAGAAAATGGCCGACTGAACTGACATAGCTACTGTATATCTCAGAGGATGTGTGCGCCATCTGAAATTTAAAGAGAGCACGGAAGCTTTTTCAAAACTGAGCAGTTTGAAGGAAACGTGACCCAGCTCGAGAGGACGGTGGAAACAGAAGCACAATTTCAGACGCCTCTAATACCTGCTGCAGCCACAATGACTGACGCAGCCATTGACATCAACTTCAGAGCAAAAGTGTAACTAATCACTGTAACAGATCGCAGCGCTGCGATGTGAAGATGGCATTTACATGCAAGATTCACACTACATTCCAATTTTATGTCCCCACCACGTTGCACTTTGATTTATTGAAGATTCATTTTAAAGGCGCCGTATATTCAAGTACAGGCTTAATGAGATAAGACAGCGTTTGTAAAACTGTTCCAGTACTATAATAGGTGGGGCTATAACATAACATAAGCTTGCAATATGTACAGTGTACATATACACGTGATACAAATATGATAAACCCGATTGATAAATGACCATAATGTTTGATGAAATAACCTTAAAAAAAAAGGATGTGATTAAATTCCGCATTCAGTCTGTCCCCCAAAGGCAAACCATGAGAGCTGGAATTAAGTTGTTAGGTTGTGTTCAATTTGACATTGCGTGCGCATGCACATAATGCACGTGTCTATTACTGTGTCTGTCTGGTATCTATGGGAGTGGCACACGGTAAATCATCAATGGCATAATATTCCCTGTCTCCTGCTCTCTCTCTCTCTCTCTCTATCTCTCTCCCCACAAGGGCAGTGCTATGAGTTCATTAGGACAGCACTGAAAGAAGGTTTGGACCGAGAACACAGGACAGCAGCTGAACATTACTGTGTGTGACGCAGGGGAGGCGGGACCTCACATAAAGGGGAGTGTCTTACCGTTGATCACTCAACAGTTTCCCTGCAGCGGTTGTCAAAGACCTCAGGATATATTTGCCTGGGAATTCCAAAACAAGTAATAGAGGGGTACGGGGGCCTCTGTTCGGGGGGCTCTTACAGCACAGGAGATTCAGTTTCACTTGGCTACAGGTCCCACCCCTCACCCAGGCAACCACACTGCAGCCTCTTAACCCACAGGTTTAAAGGTGAGGACAAAATTAGCCGTAATTTACATAGGAGGCATGAGAGGAATCTGTGTTGAACACGGAGAGTGATCTGACTCAGCACTCACTCACTCACTCACTCACTCACTCACTCACTCACTCACTCACTCACTCACTCACTCACTCACTCACTCACTCACTCACTCACTCACTCACTCACTCACTCACTCACTCACTCACTCACTCACTCACTCATTAACTCACTCACTCACTCATTAACTCACTCACTCACTCACTCACACTCACACTCACACTCACTCACTCATTAACTCACTCACTGACACACACAGGGGAGGGGGTTGTGGTGGCGGAGGGTTGTGGGAGTATTTATTTAACCCCCCTAGGGCTCGACAGGGGTAAACAGCGTGTCAAGACATTGGTATCCCTTGAGTCACTTTACAAAACCTCTAAGGGAAATACATGAATAGGTCCATTAAAATGTGAAAGCATATAGACAATTATTCCAGCAAAGATTTGAAACATGAGATGGCACACACACACACACACACACAATGCAGTTACATTTACCGTGATCTTATCTAATGTAGCTGGTGTATGTCATTAGAAGTTTCCTTTGTTGTTTAGAAATAGACTTGGAAGAGAGCAGTGCATCATGGGTCTTTTTCCTGGAGGAGCACAAAGGGTAGAGCCTCCTGAAGAAATGTTACATGTCACTGGTGAAACTAGCTTGTTTGGATTACTGGGATTACTGGGATGTGTATCATCTCTCTGCAGTAAGCCATGTCACTGCGATCACACTGTCTGGATGAGTACAAGTCTGCCCTTCTACAGCTCAATTTGCATATTTAAGGACGGGCCTTACATAACTCTCACTAAAAAAAAAAACTAAAAAAACAAGAGCGGCCCTCTTCAACACTGCTCAATGGCTTCACTTGCAAGTACTGCATTGACACTCATTAACTATCTAACAGGGTCACACATTCACACGTGGTCATTTACACTCGCTCGCTCGCTCGCTCGCTCACTCACTCAAAGGTTTCAATACCGCACCTGCAGTGCTGGACTCAGTCCAAACGCAGCAGTGTGAATTCTGACCTACGCTACTGCGATACTAGACTGTGGTTTCAGAGGGAGAAGTTGTGTTCGGATGCCTTAATCTTCAGACACACGCACAAACACACACACACACACACACACACACACACACACACACACACACACACACACACACACACACACGCACAAACACACACACACACACACACACACACACACACACACACACCATTCACAGGGACGTGGCTAAATTTAGCCCCAAGTGTCACATTTCAGAAACCTTTAAAGGGCAATTATATTACTGTAAGTGAAATATTATACAACTGAAACTTGATCATAGTCATGTGGTTAAAAAATCAATTTTTTGATAAACACTTTTGCGTTACGTACAAGTGAGAGAGGAAATACTGAAATTTGCAGTGCAAGTTTCCTAGTTTTATTTTGTCAGGTGTGCCTTGTTTCAGGCTGTCTTGGTTGTAATGTCTGGATTTATTTTTGCGTGTGTGTGTGTGTGTGTCTCTCTATCACATAGGCAGAGCATATGGTTTTTCAATCAGCCATCATCAACACAAGTGAGAGGAACGGGACCGCTGGCCTCCATCTTTAAAACACAGAGATTAGGGTCGTAAAATCCAGTTCACTTCTTGGCAGCTATGCCTTCTACACCTGTGACGTACGCCCATCACCCACACACCTGTCGCAGAAATCCCTCCCAGAGGACCAGTCTTGTACTGAGAAGACATTTTACATACAGTTACATTCGAGAGAAAAACTACACCTTTGACGAGGAGGGAGTCAAAGGACTTACTTCCACACAGGCCAAACACATTTCTGTTTTGATCTGCCATCAGTGCTAGTCTATTTTATGTTATTTTGAGTACAGTATAGCAAACACTTATGTACACATAATGCATCTTACTCTGGGTACAAAAGCAAAATGGTGATTTGCAGTTAACATTACTGTAATATCTGAATAGATAAAACAAAATGAATGTCTAATTACAGATTTTGCAGTCTAAGGAAAAATATGCTTTGAATTTTTTACATGAAATTTGATAAATGAAAACATTGGTTCTCATGTTCAATCGTGGGGGATTCTCTGTGTAGGCTGGTTTTTGTTCCAACCACAATTGCAATCCCAGAATTTTAACAAGCTGTTAATTTTTCACTCGTCATGCTTTGAGGTATTATTTACCCACGATCAGATATTTTTATGCATGCCATGAAGAATAAAAGTCCCATGTTCACATTGTGCTATTTTGCAATGATTACTTGAATAGAGGTAAAAGAAAAAAATGTTAACTGATCAAATTTAAGAGTACGGTGAATCAACCGGCTCCTAGTAAAACTGGTAAAAGTGTGTCAAAATGGCCACTGAAATTAACCGTTTGGTAGATAATGAATAATTCAAAGTCAAAGGAAATGATAATATGACAGAACTTAAACACACGCTTAATTGAGTAAGAGATTGGTTGGAACACAAACCAGCATAGGCTATACAGGGATCCCCCAGGACCGAACTCGAGAAGCAGTGATCTAATATACCAGCTGGTTGTTTGATAGCATGTTGAGGATTAAAGGTTTGAATGTTCAGTTGGTGTGTAGATAGGGTTACCTAAAACATGACACGGGGACAACCTAGGACACTAGTGGGCTTTTTCCATCGCCGTACTGTACCGCAACATACCGTACCGAGTTCACATGGTCCTGGATGCATTTCCAGCAGAAGCACGCTGTGTATAGTTCTTGGAACTAAATTTCGCAACCAATCGAAAGTATCAGAAACTATGGTGTGGAGCTAGCAGTGCTGTACGTCGCCGAATGGTCAAGCACAAACTTCCTGCGAATCTTCATATGCCGAGCAAACAACAACTATGTAAGCTGAATCAGCAATCAGCTTATAACTATGTAAGCTGAATCAGCAATCAGCTTATAACTATGTAAGCTGAATCAGCAATCAGCTTATAACTATGTAAGCTGAATCAGCAATCAGCTTATAACTATGTAAGCTGAATCAGCAATCAGCTTATAACTATGTAAGCTGAATCAGCAATCAGCTTTGAGGTCCAAGCACTTGTCGGCATTTGGTCAGAAGATAACATTCAGTGTTGTTTAGTGTTGTGGTTTTTAGTTTACAGCACTGTGTGCCAGAATTACGTCAATCTCTTTTTTTTTGTCACTTCCTCCCAAAATTCTCATTGTCATAGTCCTCGAAGTTCGGCGGCAACAGAGAAAGGAACTCATTCCCAGAACTACAGAGGGTACGGATCGTTCCCAAACTCTTTCCTTTTGTGCAATGGAAAAGGGGCATAGTGTCTCAGCGCGTGTTTTAGGACCTCATTTTGCGTGGAATCAGTTAAAATTCATCAAACTTAAATGATGATACGGCTTTTCACGTTTTCCCACTATATTAGCAAATGTGCCTACCTTGAAGATCAGCGAACCTAAATCCTTCCAGGCACCAAACCGACAGCCCGCAACTAGCCAGAAGAAGCCTAAAGACCATTATTATCATTCTTTGCAGTACAACCAACAGTTTATGCTCAATCCTGAAGTCTGCAGAGGGAGAACAAAACAAACACTGTTATGTAGTTTTGAAATTCTCTTAACTCTCATCTTTGTAGTCAGAGCAAATAAATAAACTTAGGTCAAGCTTCATCCATGCGAGAGAATGAAGACGGCAAAGTGGCACTAGGCCGGTCCTTTCGAATTGTCCTTACTCATTCAACTCAGCAAAACAGGTTGTAGAGCATTGTAACTGGTCTTTTTTGATGGTATGATTTTAAATATGAGCATTGCCTAGTGCCTGTGTTTGTATTTGTGCTATTTGGCCTGCACATTTTCCTACTGACATTAACAACAGGTCAATGTTGTTTCCCTACATTTTTGGATAGAAAATTCTGGAAATGGCACTTATGAATTTTCTATCACAACAATGTTTGAAAATTCCACACTCAAATGGTTCTCAAGTGTTACCATCCCACCCTCTCACCGCCTCAGATTCACAATGATCGAGTAAGATGCATAGAACTATGTGAGACGACCGCAGACTCCTGCCCGCCACGGCTGACATGGAAACCATACGGATCTGGTAGCCTGTAGTAGTCACTCTTCACTAGTCTTAATACACAATGTCTGTGCGTTGTGCTTCTGGAAGTGGGTGTGGTTATGAGAACACACTCAGGCTAATCGAAGTAGATCTTCCACAAGCCTAACCACAGCTCATAAGCCTCACCTCAGAGTATCTGCAAATGGTAGACTTATGCAGTGTCATAAAGAGTGATGTACGACGTGTCCAATCGAAGTGACATCATTTAACACTGTCCTCCTTCCAGAAACGATTTCAGTCCATCAGTAAGTGATTTAAAAAAAGAAACAGTACTGAGACAGTGGCAGTTATTAGAGACGTTAAAGTATTTAAAATACACATTTGACTCACGTCTGGTTACAGCACGGAGCTCGTAACAAGACTGAGGGGAGAAAAATGGCCGCGTAGTCATATTACGTTAATGTGTTACGGAAGCAGCGCCTTTGCTGAGGCCCGGAGACCTCATTGCTCCCCTGATCTCTAAACTCTGTCATGTCACCGATGAACAGAACTTGATCCTGACCTCGTGGCACGACACTAAAAAGGCGGCTCAGGTTTTCTCTGACATCACTTGTTATTGACGATCACAGACACGGCGTCTACATTTCCGCTGAATCACAGTGATTCACAAATATCACGAGGTCAAAGCTCATGGGCTATGAATAAGCTTGTAAAAGGTTAACTTTTTTGTTGCCTAAGAGTACATCAAGATAATTACGGAGCTTTAATCTCACTAGGTTAACATTCTGAGTGGACAAAAATTCAACTCATGTTACAGGACTGGGCCTAAAACCGTTTTTTTTTCACAACTACCTGAAAAAGATCCCACTGCTACCCTGTTTCACTGTGGCCCTTGCGCTGCTGTATTTTTGCTATATTCTTTGCAAGTAGGGGAAAAGGGGAGGATCCATCCCATCCCTTGCCTTCAGTAGCTATCAGAAGAGTGAGCTAACACACAGAAAGCCTGAAGGAGGGTCTCTCTCTATCTCCCTCTCAAGTTCAAGTTCAAAAGTGCTTTATTGGCATGATAAGTTCACAATTATGTCATCAAAGCACTTGAGAATAAAACTAAGAACATTTAAATGGAACAAGGGAGGAAAGAAAAGCTAATGAAAACTGAAATATGATATATATACAGTCAAGCCGGAAAGTCTCCCCACCCCTTTCACCTTCTCCACGTTTTATTACGTTACAGACATATTCCAAAATTGATTAAATTCATTTTTTCCCTCAAAATTCTACACACAACACCCCATAATGACAATGTGAAAAAAGTTTTTTTGAGATTTTTGCTAATTTATTAAAAAATAAAAAAATAAAATTTCTCATTTACATAAGTATTCATACCCTTTGCTTTAACGTATTTTTTAAAGTATCATATTTCATATTTGGTCGCATATCCTTTGCATGCTGTTACTTCCTGAAGTCTGTGACCATTAACATAAAAAAACTGTCGATATCTTATTTTCAGGTACTGTTACAAGCGATACTATAACCTCCTCTGCATTTGAATGGATCTCTATGGAAATTGGGGGGTGAGACTAGATTCAGCAGTAAAGTACACTGGGTACAGTATGGAACACATGGCTGGCTAAATGGCTGTAAGTTATCAAGGGTCTGAGCTATCAAACGAGCCCCAAACCATCACTCTGTTGCCAGATATGGAGTAGATGTGGATGGATCACTGCAAGGGTTATTTCTCCGGACTCATTTTGCTATAGAACTCTATGGGAAAAAAGTCAGGAGAAACAACCCTTAAAGTGATCCATCCACATCTACTCCATATCTGGCAACAGAGTGATGGTTTGGGGCTCGTTTGATAGCTCAGACCCTTGATAACTTACAGCCATTTAGCCAGCCATGTGTTCCATACTGTACCAGTGTAATTTACAGCTGACTCTAGTCTCACCCCCCAATTTCCATAGAGATCCATTCAAATGCAGAGAGGTTATAGTATCGCTTGTAACAGTACCTGAAAATAAGATATCGACAGTTTTTTTGATGTTGATGGTCACAGACTTCAGGAAGTAACAGCATGTAAAGGATATGCGACCAAATATGAAATATGATACTTTAAAAATACGTTAAAGCAAAGGGTATGAATACTTATGTAAATGAGAAATTTTAGTTTTTTATTTTTAATAAATTTGCAAAAATCTCAAAAAACTTTTTTCACATTGTCATTATGGGGTGTTGTGTGTAGATGTTTGAGGCAAAAAATGAACTCAATCTATTGTAGTATAAGTCTGCAACGTAATAAAAACGTGGAGAAGGTGAAAGGGTGGGGAGACTTTCCGGCTTGACTGTATATATATATATATAATATATATATATATACAGTATATGTATACATGCTCTGTGCTGTAACCAGATGGGAGTCTAGTTATTGCTATTATGAGCACCATAATTAATTGGACAGTGACACATTTTTTGTTATTTTGGTTCTGTACTCCAGCACTTTGAGTTTGAAAGGATACAATGACAATGAGGTTGAAGTGCAGACTGTCAGCTTTAATTTGAGGGTATTTTCATCCATATCGGATGAACCGTTTAGAAATTATAGAACCTTTTGTACATAGGTCCTCCCCCCCCCCCATTTTCAGGTAGCAAAAAATATTGGACAGTTAAACATAATGTAGAATAAATTAATAATTTTTTATATTTGGTCGCTGATTTGCATGCCACGACTTCCTGATGTCTGTGACCCAACAACATCAAAAGACTCTTGACATCTTATTTTCTGGTACTCTTACAAGCGATACTATAACTTCTCTGCATTTGAATGGATCTCTATGGGAATTGTGGGGTGGGACTAGATTTAGCTGTAAAGTATGCTGGAACAGTATGGAATACATGGTTGGTGAAATGGCTGTAAGTCACCAAGGGTCTGAGGTATCAAACAAGCCTCAAACCATCACTCTGCTGCCAGAAATGGGGTAGATATAGATGGATCACTTTGAGGGTTGTTTCTCCTGACAAATTTTCCTATTGAACTCTATTGAATGGAAAAATAAGTCAGGAGAAGAAACCCTTCAAGTTATCCATCCATATCTACTGCACTGGCAGCAGAGTGATGGTTTAAGGCTTGTTTGATTCGTCAGACCCTTGATGACTTACAGCCATTTAGCCAACCATGTGTTCCATACTGTTCCAGTGTAATTTACAGCTAAATCTAGTCCCACCCCCCAATTCCCATAGAGATCCATTCAAATTCAGAGAGGTTATAGTATCGCTTGTAGGAGTACCAGAAAATAAGATATCAACAGTCATTTGATATTGTTAGGTCATAGACATCAGGAAGTCATGGCATGCAAAGGATATGCAACCAAATATTAAAAATGGTTACTTTATTCTACATTATATTAAACTGTCCAATATTTTTTGATGCCCGAAAATGGGGGGGGACTATATACAAAAGGTTCTATAATTTCTAAACAGTTCATCCGATATGGATGAAAACACCCTCAAAGCTGACAGTCTGCACTTCAACCTTGACATTGTATCCTTTCAAACTCAAAGTGCTGGAGTACAGAACCAAAATATCAAAACATGTGTCACTGTCCAATTAATTATGGTGCTCACTGTATATACTATATATACCCCCCCCCCCCCCGATCTCTCTCTCTCTCTCTCTCTCTCTCTCTCTCACACACACACACACACACACACACACAATAGGGCGAGGTCAGTCAGTGACCTTGTGACCAGGTTTGGTGCCAGGACCAGTCTGCTCTGATGGTACAGAAAGAATAGCAGGAACTTATGTGTCTAATTATCTGTGACAACATGCCTCTAATGAGGTCACATCATTCCAGTGTACAAATACAAAACCCCACTACAGAGCCACACAGCCTCTGTAAAGGCTACATCTCCTCATTCCTTCCCTAACACTGACAAACAACCCTAAACATGCACGCTAGATCCCTAACACTGACACTACATCCCACAACATACTACACCCCTAACCATCAAACCACAACTCACAAAACTCACATACAACAAACCCCAACATAACAATGCTCTCCCAACACACACTATGTCCCCATTGCGCAAACCATAAGGCCAATGCGTGCTCTTCTACAGTCCTCTAACCTCACATAACCTAGCACAAGACTCCTTAATTAAAAACAATTGCGTGTTGCTTAGTATTTTCATTAGTGTGCGTTTATAAAAATAAAACGGCTCTTTGCTGAGGTCAAATGAAACAAGCTTGGTGGAATTTACAGCTGGATTTCAGTGCACGAAAGATGTTTTCTTTAGAGTTTTAAGGCCAAAACAATAAACAAGACAGCTCTCAGATCAGTTGGTAATGAGCTGATGTGTACAGACGGGGTGTGCCTATGCGTGTGTGACTATGTGTTTGTGTGGAGAGACGAAGGGGGTCAGGCCACGGCGGTCAGTCCTGAATATTTCCGCCCATCTTGTCTACAACCTGCCTAAATTCGCAAAAGCCACACCACTTTTGCCTTCCCTGGCTTTTGGTGGCGGCCCTCATTAAAAGCAGTCACACTGGCATAAATGGGAATGCCCCTTCCCTTCAGACAGTGATGAAACAACAACCAGGCCTCTCCATTCAGCATCCTCTCACCAGCTGGCTGTCCCGTCTCTTTGAACAGCCACCGGCAGTTCCTCATGGCCCCGGCTCTTCTCTGACCTCATCCCCTGATGGCGGAATAACCTTCTCCAGACAGTCGGGAAGGCAGATTCACTGGCTGTTTTCCATAAATGTCTAAAAACAGAGCTTTTCAGCCTACACCTCAATATTTCTGCTCAAGAAAACAAAACTACCCCCTACTCTTCCTTTATCTCGCAGGTCCCATGCAGCCATACCGTCCTTCAGTGCCACTGTTGTAAAGGGTTACGATTAGTGACCAGGACCTTGTGCCTTGCACCAGATTAAGAGGCTACTTTTAATCCAGTGTTTGCAGTTCGGTGTCCTGGGCTAATCCGAGTCACACTCCCCCCAAAGTGAATCAGTCCCAGTGTTTCCGTTAAGTCACACGACTGCCGCTATTTCTGGCCCGGTTGTTGCCACGGCGGTGCGTTATTCAGCATCACTCATAATGCCCTCTGTTGCGTATCTAAATATGGCCATTGAAGGTGGGGGCAAGTTAACCAACTGTCAGGTCAGAGGAGCTTGGCGGCAATGCTACCGTGGCCACAAACCTCTCCACCGGTCTCAAAATAGCCAAAAACAGAGAATGTATAGCGATGAAGTGTGAAACTCATTCTGCTAATAAAGAGGAAATATCTGATGCAATGGACCGGTCTGGCTTAGGTTTTTATAGGACTTAAAATGAGTTTCTCACAGAGAAGAGCTTTTGAAACGGATTCCATTGTGGCAGTAATTAGGTTAATTAACTGGCGTGGAATAGCTTGACTGGAATACAAACCATTGGCAGCAGATCAGGGCCTCTGGTATCAATGACAGAGATTAATGTTTCCACTCCTGCAGCAAGCAGCTATGAGGTGACGTCATGTCGCTGAGCTCCGAGTCAGATAAGAGCACATCTGCTCAACATTATCCAATATGAACGGAGGGGGGGGATCATTCCCCTCTCTCACCCCTTCTCTCTCAGACTCACCTCTCTCGTTTTTCTTTGTCCTTGCAAAGAGTGGAGCCACTCCCATCACTTGTACCAGTACATGACCACAGTGAAGAGCAGTTCATTGTCAAACGGCAAACTTTTACCATATCCACTTGTGGCTTCAAAATGCCAGTGTGCCGCTTTGAGCTTTCATTCCTGTAAAATTTACCTGGCCTCTCCCTTTCAGTTGGAATCTTTTTGTAGAGGTTCTCATGGTGCTTGCAAAACTTACCACTTTCCCAGAATACATCGGGGGACTGAGGGAGGCCTGGAGAATCAACCCCACCCCTCGCTGGAGCTGTACCATGATTGGAGGAACAATAAATCCATTTCCCCAATCATATTGGCAACTGCACAGCTTTAGGCTGTAATCATACCATGTTATCTGGGATAAGGGCAATTCTATAATATGTCAATCATCAAATACAATCAATCAATCTTGCACAAATTCAGTTTCCAAAAACAAGTTATATTTAAAAGAATTTATGAAAAGGTATCATTTGAAAAAGACATTAACCAAAGATTGTGAACCACTTTGTATTTTTTTCATTACTTATTAGTTGCATCATGAAAGCCAAAATCATTTAGGCACCTTTCCATACTTTGCAACTAGTATCTACCACACAGGCTTCAGATGGGAATCCAAGTCGGTCTGCAGTCAGTGTTTTCTTTGTAAAGAAAATGCTATGATTTCACTTCTGTAATGCATTTTATTGTCTTGATTACATATTAATTTGAAGTGGTTGTGGCTGAATGACAGCGGAGTATTACCTTCCGTGTTCTTCCGTCAACTGCAATAAACAATTTCAAAAGCAGATCCCATGGAATCAGCTGCTGGAGGATTGAATTTGAGATCAGTGTAGATGATAGTCATGTGTTATTTGGTGAATCAGCATTGGGAAAGATAAAAACACGTTGGGTTTAATGACCCAGGCGATTCTTATGGCTGATCGGTTTACTGAATCTAGCAGATCATTTGATAGCAGAGCCTCAGCAAAATATTGATTTTGTTATTAAATGCTAGCCAAAACATCAGTGAAACTAAGGTCTTAAGACCCAGGGCAAAAAACACAAGACATCCAGCAGGTATGGTACAGAATGAGCTGCGACTGCTTCATTTGAGTATTGAACTTCCTTTGGCTGGTATACCACCACCCTGGTATACGCGTAAGCATCATCCGTTTCTCTTGCCAGCTCACTATACAGAGCTGACGGACATTTTTGAACCCGAATACTGCTTAGCCAACCATTTCCTTTAGCAAAAGAGGTTGAAGTATAAAAGATGATTTGTGATATAAAATATTTAATTGTGAACCTCCACAAATGTTTTCAGTAAAACATGACATTTCTCTGCCATTTAAGAGGATCCTTTGCTATTGTACACTGTTAACCTTCACAATGTACAAGTTTGACAGGGAAATGAAAGCCCTTGTTCAGGATTCAGGGTTTCTTCATCCATGCGTTTTGTCAGAGAAAGCGTGGATAACGTGAAGTCAATGAGTGAAAAGGGCATATATATATATATATATAAAGCCCCATTACAAAACAAAACAGCGCAACACCAGTGAACAAGAGGAAGGGAGCCATTTCTACTTTATTACACAACAGGTTTCAGAGTAGACAAACACGTTCTTGTTCTCTCCTGTTAGAGGTGGGGGGTGGGGGGTGGGGGGGGGGGGGGGTAAGGGGGTGTCCATTCTGCTCTCCCACTTTCCATTACATTCGTTCTTTCATTCATCTATCCATTCACTTCTTGTGCACCAATTCATCCATCCATCCATTTATTTGATTGTTCATTTGTTCACTCGAGCGCTGCGTTCATCCGTAAATTCACCCATCCACCGAATCCTCAAGTCGACATTTGTTCATTAATTAACCCGTCCTTTCTCTACATTATATACAGTGGAAGACATGGTTGGTGCTGGTGACTATCTGGCAGAAAGGATCCACGCTCGGTCCAATTTTCAAAAGACAAGATGACAAACTCAAACTGTGATGAGAAGCGGCCGGACCGGGTAAGCAGGGTGGCGTCGCACACCTGGGAGGTATACTACAAAGCAGGATTACTTAGTTAGCTGGACAACTGCACTGAGAAAAACCCGGAACCATCCTAAATCTGGAACACGGACTGAAGTAAAAGCTGTTCCCGGATTTACTCAGTGCAATTATCCAGCTAACTAAGTACTCCTGCTTCATAGTACACCCGCCCGCCCATGGACCACATCATACATGTTCCCTACAAGTTAGGTATAATAGGTAAACAATCACCCATTCTTTCCACGCTATATTTAAGCAATTCTCCCGCTTAGAACAGAACATAAAACACCGCAGACACGTCGAAAAAAATGTGCCCTTTACATTTCAGTTCATTTCCAAAAACAAAGAACCAAATAAACCATGAAAATGTTAAATACTTAACTCTGAGACAAACATGAATGCCATTTCTATATTAAATAATTTACACAGACTGATCTTCAGTCTTTCAGCAGCAAATGAGACAAATATTATGAACTCCTGTTTTCTTGTAGCTGTGATCCCCTCAGACACACAACCGAGGATTTCTGAGAAGAAATGAAAACCCCAAAAGTTAAATAAAACTGCAAGCAACTTAACAGAAGGTTGTCTGCACATTAAAATATTAATTTAAGCTTACAAGAGAAATATGCTGGAACAAACTTGTTCATTGGTTAATCAATTTCAACAATGGTCAATTCTGATTTGACATGGGCAACCTTTTGGCTAGTTATATAAAAAAATAAAACAGCTTTGGACATTGGTCAGTATTAAAAATCAAAGAAGAATTAAAGCACACAGTGATGCATGCACAGTGGTTCTGTATTTTGATTGGGTTTGGAAGCATGCTGTTCAACACAGCACCACGCCAGCCAATGGCAAGCCTGCTACTAAAGTCAACTGACATTCCTGATGTGTTGTGCACTCGTGAGGCACTGCGGATTGTGGCCACTGCCACGGGAGAACGCTCGATAACATGTGACGCTACTTCTAAGTGGAGCGCTGCTCCAGATATCGCAGGAATTAAACAGCGTAGGCGCTGAATCTGTGACCCTCGATGAAGAATATCGTTAAAGAGGTTTTGGGCAAACGGCATGCTTCTGATCAACGCATGCGACGATTTGTCAACAGTGTGGTCACATGGTGCTTCACCTGCCACAAAAATGGACAGGAGAAAAAGATAATAAAAATCCCAGCAAGAGTGGTAGCCCATCTGTTCAGTAATAAAAAAAAGTCATAACAATTGTTAATAGGAATTGTTATAATAGAATAAAATGAGAAGATCCCTTTGGGACAGACAGAGGAAATGTGGATGGACTGAGGTGCCATGGTGGAATCTGTTTGCACACCTGAGGGTGTGCGTGGGTTCACTGGGTCCTGAGATGAGGCTGGGTAAACGGCCTTGCCTGAATGCACTGCCCCGCTTGCTGAGGTGTCATACCTTCGGGGAACCCGACTCGTGGGAGGAACAGCGCTGTGTCGTCCAGGTGCTGTAGTATGCGCTGTACCATCTCTCTCGGAAGGATGGCGTACCGTTCCTGTGCTATACCATCACTCTCAGAAAGATGGTGTTGTACCATTCGTCTGTGCTATACCATCACTCTCAGAAGGATGGCGTACCGTTCATCTGTGCTATACCATCTCTCAGAAGGATGGTGCTGTACCGTTCATCTACTATACCATCACTCTCGAAAGGATGGCGTTGTACCGTTCATCTGTGCTATACCATCACTCTCAGAAGGATGGCGCTGTACCGTTCCTGTGCTATACCATCACTCTCAGAAGGATGGTGCTGTACCACAGACCTGTGTTGTACCTTCACTGTTGGAGGGAGGTGTGCTTTATGGCAGGGAGGGCGAGCTGACTGGGGTGCAGGGAGGTCCAGGTCTTCATTCTGCAAGTGGCAATAAGAGAAACATGTAACCACCAGGGTTATGCAATGTTATTTTCTACTGAAATATTACACCCAAAAGGTAACCCATCAGGGGTCTATCACATGACACAATATAAATTTTATGTTTCTTATGTAACTTGTATTTGAAAGTGTTTTCCCTTTACTGAGCTGGATGTTTACTAAAGCAATGCAGGACGCTCGATGGTACAATGACAGTGCATCAACATGGATGTGAACCTGTAACATTAGTGCCCGTACCACTGCTCCAGGCTGCCGCGGCCATGCAGACCATGCTGTATACTTATAGGAAGTGGATCCCCTTAAAGGCAGTGCCATTTCAGTGCAAGGCTTCATGGAATAAAGCCTTAATGGTTCTCTTTGTGTTGCTCTTCCTGCCAATAATAAAAACCAGTAATGCAATCCTCAGTTTTAATTGAAAGTTGGCTCACTTACTAGCAGTATAACATTTGTGGGAACTCCTGTTTTTTCCTTGGACAGCTTTAGCTGCCAACCAACAAAATGAAATATGGCTGTTTTCTTACTGCCTGTTGTTGGAATTTATTTTTTACCAATTTATGCATTACACTGAAAGCGGTAGCGGTGTATGTTCAGCTCTCCAACAAAAAACAGCGATTTTTGAACTTCGATATCTCCGCTGTTTCAAATCCAATCTCAATTCAATTAAACAGGTGGACTACAATTGCCACGGGCTCGCCAAATACTGAGTTTGGTATAGCTGTGTTATGCCATTACTATGTTGTGGACACCCCCCTATAAATTAGCATAAATAATTTTAAAAGATTTTTGCGCAAACATAACTAAATTTAAATCCAATGGATCCAGACACAAGACCCTTCATTCAGTCTGTCATTTTGAGACATGATGCATGCTTTTTATACTTTCACGGCTGTAGACTTTATTAGACTTGAGTGAGACCTGAAAATGTGAAATGTAGTCGATGAATTGTCCATAGACTTAACATGGGAGAAACAAAATGCTAACATAAAATCGGGCTAGCTACTCGACGTTAGACTAATTCCATCGTTCTAGACGAACATGAGAACAATGGGAGACCGTCATGTCTAGCGCCGGGCATACACAGGCAGCAGGCACACCGACAGCACCAGCCAATCAGCCATCACACACTCTGCCCAAACTGGCAAGCAGCCAATCTGCGATAATGTCTTGGATCTCTGAGAGAAGGTTTGAATCTTAAGCAATCTGCCCAGTGGCGAGTACATGTTGTTTGAAGTACACTAGACACATACAGGGCTGTAGCGGTTGTCAAAACTGCTGATGTTAGCGTTAGGGTTGATCAATTTAATTTCCTGTCTTCTGAGGCTTTTGGCAAAAGCAAACATTTCACTTGAAACATAGTTTTTTGTGAGTAACAATGTATAGTGTGATAAAGATATTCTTGCTAACTGATTACCCCACCTTTGTGTATATAAACTGGTGATTCACATTGACTGGTTCATCACAACAGACATTGCAATAATCTAAATATTACTATTGCACATTTACATATAATAAACATGCACACAAGTCTAAAATGGCTAGAAATTACCTGGACAAAATAAGTTAAATAAAATTTGGAGACTTCACTAAAATGAAGCTTAAACTTCATTTAAAATGAAGTTTAAGCTTCAAAAACGACACAGATGGCTTTAGGAACCAGAGAGCAGTTCACTGCTTATTCAGGCAGAATCAGTAAAACTTCAAAAGAGCACTAGACTTTCACCAGCGGGGAAGTCCATCAGCAATAGTGACTGTAAACAGACATAGGTTCTGGATGAAGCCAGGAGAATGAATGAAGGATCATGGGACCTGCAGAGGGTCCATTACATTTGTAACTAACAAACAAGCATCAGTGTTTCCCTAGCAACCCATAAAACAGCACCAGACGAGCAGCATGGAGTGATATCCCAAAGACATCTTTTGGCAAAGGGAGTCTGGGAGACCTGCCTCGGTGCCCTGTGCCACACCCTGTCCCCACCCCCCCCCCCCAGGATCAAAAGAGGTCTGCCGAGGGAATGTCCTGTCCTGTCCGTCCGTCCGTCCGATCTGCCTGCTCACTCCAACAGACTCCTGCAGGCTCTTGTTATTGTGCAGTTCTTACATAACCATACCCCTGTGATTATGCAGTCCCAGCAGGGGGGTACCCGCAGTCACCAATCATGCTCTTGGCTCTGCTGATCCCTATGTGCCTGACAGACAGACAGACATACAGACATACAGTACTCTGTATGCATGTAGCTGACGGCAGCAACGTGCAAACGATTCCTCTGTATGCAGACTAACTGTCCTCACTGTATTTATCGAATACCTCCACTAACCTCCGCTACCACACACACACACACACACACACACACACACACACACACACACACACACACACACACACACACACACACACACACACACACACACACACACACACACACACACACACACACACACACACACACACACACACACACCCGCGCATAGAGACACACTACTGTACATCTACCTCATCCAAGCTCAAATCTAATTTTTAGTTTTGCCTCCCTTTGCTAAGAGAATCAAAATGCTCTCTGAAATTCAAAACATATGCTCACATAAGCCAGGAATGCAATGTATGTGAATATGCATGTAATTTCAAAGCATTCATTGGGGAGTTGGTGACAGGAGGACACATGGGAGCTCCAGAGCTCAAACCGGCCTAATCATGAACATCGCTGGTAGAAAACCGCAAACAGGGAGTCACCCCGTCTGCACGACACACACCACACACGGCGACATCACCCAACGACCCTTTGACTTACACATTTTTTTCCACAGAAGGGCGTGACATGCTGGGATGGAGGAGAGGTTTTTCCTACAGACAGACCTCCTCTTTTAAACACAGCTCTGAAACATTAGCTGGTGTTCACCCTAAATCCAGCAGGGACAAACTGAGAGGCATTTCCGCAGCATGTTTGGGGGGGGGGGGGGGGGGGGGTGGCCTAATCGCACTAAGGTCAGAATCTCCTTTTAGGGATGTGTGTGCGTGTGTCTCTCGGACCAGTGAGACCACAGGTGCTGGGTGGAAGGAGCTGAGCTGGGCACAGGGAGACACATTTAGGCTGTGTGAAGACATGTCGCCTAATTGCCACACTCAAACTGCCACACAGCTACTAGTTTTCTATATATTTTTTTAAACGGCTTAAAGCTTTGCAACACACGGCAACTGACACGAGTCAGAAGAATGCTGCATATAAACGTCCTATATGCAACTAGAACATCGGCAGAAGTGATAAAACTACCTCTAACCTAATAGTCACCAATCTGTTACCTATCCAATGCTGCGTGAAGACAATTAGACGGCTCAAAACGCACAACTGAAAACAGTGCTAAACCTGTATAGCGCACTTATTGTGCAGTGTTTTGTCATGTCTAGCACTGCCCTATGACAAACAGACACCATTCCAGCAGAAGATGTACAGGGCACAGCTCAGCTGGAGGACTAGAATTTGAACTGGCCGATCCAAATCAGAGAATAAAGAAAACCGAGTAAGAACTAGTTTCAACTGTTGTTCAAAAAAACATTTTCATTCCGGAATGAATTTTGAAAATTTATTAGCCAATTTCTTTTTGCCAAATCATGTAACCACTATATAGGTCTAAAGTATTGAAAACCTCACCAGATATGGCCAGTCACCACAAAATGGTACAATAAAGCTCTCATAGAACAGAACAGGAGTGAAGTCAGTTTTCTGAAAAAAAGCAGAAGGAACAACTACAAAATATGCACCTTGGGCCCCATAATTATCTGCAGAGATAAAAACCTCCAAATGTATGTTCGCTAACAGAGTTGGAGTTGTACCACATGCCCTGTTTTGACACCGGTTTTCACTAGCCTGTCTGCAATCCGCTTGACGCTTTCAGTTTGTGTACCACTAGCAGCATGCACACATCCTGCCTGTCTGCTCTTCATGTAGGAAAGCAATTCATTGGTTGGATACTAGACAAAAATAAAGTCTTGCAATGGTGACCCGTCTTGGCTGAAAACCATGAAAAGTCTAACATTATGTTATGGTGCGAACACTGACTGAAAGTGTAAATCACAAAGTTGTAAATCACACCCTGAACAAAAAATTTAAAAAAAATAAAAAAAAACTTCAAAATGGAAAAACACAATCAGGCAGAAGAAGCCTTTCTTGCTGAGAAACAAAGACTGTAACGCTTTAATCATAGCAGTCTGATGTGAAAGCACTTTTGACTTTGCTAAATTCCATTCCTTTCAGCAGAGAAAAGCCTTCCCTCCCCCTCAATCCCCACATGTTTTGCCGACTTCAGCAAGTTGAGACACACATACAGGTTTTTTCCTAGTTCGGCCCCCTCAGTGTTGTAAACTCTGGAGGCGCCCAGAGCAGGTTATCCCTTCCCTAACACAGTCCTTGCTATGTTTGGCAATGAGGTCATTTTTCCCCGAATCTTCACCAGAGCTGCGAACAGACAGATATGTAGCGTCTCTACACACCTGAGCTGTGGGATGATTTAAGGAGAGGCACGAGACCGAATATTAAACACTCCCAGAGTCAAGCTGAAAGAACATGAACAAAGACAGGTCGGCATTAAATCACTGCATATAAATGACATCATCATAAAGTGCAGAACCCTGAAATGACTCAAAAAAAAAGGCTGCAGTGTCCTGGTTCACTCCCCAGATCAGATAAAAAGAAAAACGAATGCAGATTGACGGTGATGGCTATAGCAACCGTACCGCTAAACAAGAAGAAAGACTTAATTTCAATAATTACATTTTTATGGATAGATACAGCTCAGAAACAAAAAATAAATGTCCAGTAGTATTTTCCTTATTACGACAGCTTTTTCGGTCAGCTTTTTTTACGGTCTTTAAAAGTTAAACCGTAATGTTTAATACAGCGCAAGATAAACCGTAGTGTGAGAATCACTGTTGGTTCTCCATTAAAAGTTGAGGTAACCTGGGGGTAAATGACAGAGCAGGACAGGGCAGAGCAGCTGAATAAGAGCAAAAAGTCAGTCTAAACGGCAGAAACAAAAGAAGGGCTAAGCACAGCGGCACACAAAAGCATGTAAAAGTTTCCAGCTTCAGGCAGAGACATGCCAGAGCGGGACGCACTTTACAAAACTTTCCACTGCTGTTCCTGTGACCTCTGTTATGAGGTCATAAATAAGGACATAAGCACTTGTGGAAATAATGTTATATGCCTGCTGGCGATGAGAGTGGAGCTGGGCTGGGCTGGCTGCAGAAGGGACACACATGCAGCCCAGAAGGCTGTTTACAGTTTAAACGCAAACACTGCGAGGTTTTTAATAAGTTTGTTGTAGTTGATTGTGGCTTCCTCTGGACTCCCGCCAGAAAGGAGTCCCCTGGTTTTGTTCGCGGGAAAAGAAGCTGTGCAAACCGAGCGTCTCTCAGACGCCCCGCTGCGGGGCGCCGCTCCAGGTCAGATCAAAGCGCCCGAGTCTGTTGGAGCAGCGCCGAGACCCGCTCGTGGGGTCATGCAAACTTGCCCCTGTGCTGCTGGACTGGTCAAACCTGAGATCAGCCAAGCACCAGCAGGCATGGTATGAAATTAACTATCATCCACAGGCCAGAGTGGCTTGTGGATTCTAAAAATCACCAGCCATATTACCTCTTACAATATAACACAACCTGGTTGGTTAACGGCCAAAGTGGCTGCTCCAGTAAAAATCTTACCAGCCACAATCAAACTTTTATGGCATTTGGCTGGTGGCTGGTGTTAACTTCGCACCCCGCCAGCAGGTAACGCTGACCTTAGCCTTTTTTTGGATACGCTTTTATAGGACTGATGCTACACAGATGTAGCATGGAGTCACTGAACTTCATGGTACATTTACGGGCTGTCATCAGTTCAGTCCGTGGATAAGATGAGCCAATCCAGGGTATTTGAAGCGGTTAAAATGGCAGCGCGTCTCAGTAGCGCTGACGGTAACAGACCAGCCCCCTGCACACAGCCCACAGCCCAAACCTCTCAGACACACAAGCTGACTGGCTCTGTACAGACTGCTCTCTGCTTCACCCCTTTACTGGGCTGTGTGTGTCTGGTCTGGCCCACACCCAGGCCCGGCCTGGTTGCCAGGTCACACTCGGCCAGGGGTGAAGCGAGGACAGTCTGCCGCGAGCTGCAATGGGTCTGGGCAGATTAGAGAGAGCCGGGCAGGCGGTCGGACGGGGCGGGGCCACGCCAAACCCAGGAACACACTCATTCCTCACCAGTCCAAAACAGAAGCCCCCACGTGTTCTTAAAACAGTTTTCACACCTACTACAGTGTTTCCAAACCTACTCGTGCGTGACGGTTGGTTTCGTTTTTCACGCTCCCAATTTTCAAGCGCACCACAGTCCATGGTCCATGTCCACATGATGAACCATTCTCCAATTCCATTGGATATAAAATTGCAGGAGATATAGAGAGAGCCAATCACGGAGAATCGGGTGTGGCACGTCATGATCTCTACTCTTCTTTTTTTTTTGATTTGGTGTGCAATCCAAATGGAACTAGAAGAAACAGAACAGTATGAGAGACTGCCGCGATTGCGTGTGGGGAACAGACGGCTTTTTGGAGAGGATACGTCGCAGACGTGCCGTTACTATCAAAAGGTCTCGGAGAAACCAGGATCTGATGGCGCACGCATTCATCAAATTGTAATTGTGACCAACTGCTGTGGGCTGTTACCAAGGTAAACACCTAATTAGTGTAAAAAGATCATTAAATCATATAAATGAGCTGCATGTACTCGTGTGGTTACAGCTGTAGTAATGGAAGTTATTACTATTATACTATAATATAAATGTGCAGATGACTGACAGCTGTATACTGCAAAGTATGAACATGGATATGGCAGTGCTTTGTCACATAAGTATTGACAAATAGGCCTACATGGAGCAATGTTGGCAAATTTTATAAAATCACAGAAAACTGAAAATAAGGACAAGTCACCGTTTTATTTTAAAAAAAAGAAAAAAAAAAGACATCAACGACAACCGCTGTCACACCAGACTAAACGCAACGTGGAAAATACCCTCTTTTTGGGTTTTTCGCAAAGGGAGAAACTGCTCATTACTGTTAAGCAGCCGGACCCACAGAAGGCACAACTGATTGTGAAGAAGCACTTCAATTTCCCCAACTCCACGGTTTATGTTTCTCAAGCACACTTCCACAGGGGAAGGTAATGCATGTCATCGACAGGGCAGTTTAAAATGCCAGTGCAATCTGTACGCAACTGAGTCACGCAGTCAGGCTCTCTACTGACCATAATTCTATAAGCTGTGAATTGAACAGCCATGCAGGACAATGCAGAGGTTCAGGACTCGATTATGTACTGTGGAGCAGCAGGGCTGGGCAGAAGAGGACCTGAGGCAGGGGAACAAGTTCTACAGGAGCCCCTATCAACAGAGTAAGAAGACCACCAGAAGAGAGGCACAAATCCTAAAATCATTACCAGAGTTTTAGCCCTGGAGCTACACTCCAACACCTAACTTCCTCCTTTATGGACATTCCTGCACTACCCGCCCTTCAATAAGCCCCCCCCCCTAAAGAAACGCACGCACGCACGCACGCACGCACGCACGCACAGGTGTTGTGTGTAAATGCTAAATAAGAGTGCAAAAACATCGCTCTGCATATAATATTCAAAGCACTGCAGCGACCAATATTATCTGTTATACAACAGTTCTGACCGCGCCTTGTGATTTGCCGAGACACATTCCACGAGGGCTGATGGTAGAACAGCACTCCATCTTGCATGATATTGCTGAATTATCAGATATCCGGATATTGGTTGATCACTCAATTTCACTCACACAGTAGGTACTAAGGACACAAAAAAGTGGTGCAGCACAGTACAATTCTCAGGAATGTGGTAACAAAAGCTTATTTTCCTCATCTTGTAAGTGTAAAGTCGCTAAAACAAATGTGTATTAGCCAATAAACCTGGACATTTGAGCATTTTTCCAAACAAATCCCTTGTCTATCTGCTATTATGCTTTGTAGTTTTTTTTTCTGCTGCTCTGAAAGTCACTCTGCATTTGCAAACAGCATTTGAGAACGTCCTGACCTGTTCATTTCTACTCACTATAGTCTTCTCTCAGGGATGGCTTTGCTGTAACACTGCCAGGAGATTAGCTGTGCAGATAAATAATATGGAAACGTGTGTCATTTTCACTGCCTAGGCATCAACTAAAATGTCATGTCAGGTTCAAACAATGAAGCCCAGGCGGCATAAGAACTGTGTATTTTCATTCCAAAGTTGGTTTGATTTCAGGGCAGTCTATGGCCAGGGCGCCATCCCGCCTACACAAAGCTGACCAGCCTGTTATAAAGAGCACAGAATGAGAGGCAATCCAAACACCAGGGCAAAACGGCAGCAAGAAAACAAACTTTCAAAACATGCATGCACGCAATTGCACTGCACTGCACGCAGACACAAGCGAGCAAGCATGCACGCACTCGCACTGTCAAGTGTCTGGTATAAACAGGACATTGTTTTTACCCTCAGCGTGTTAAACACTTCCCCCTAGATGAGACGCCTCTCACAACTACCCCCCCGGAACCAAATCCCATCAAGGGTTTCCCACAGGGGCAAACATGCAGGGTTACACAACCATACAGCCCCCACCCCCACAGCCATGTATAATGACCACTCTAAAGCGTGGGATGCCTGCAATTCCACTCCCTTTCAATTATTCATTACTCTGCACGGCACAACTGAGAAAAGACCTCCTATCTTCTGGATGTGTGGGATTTCTCAAGTGCTAGACGCCATAACCGGATCCCCACACACACAAAACACACAAAACACTACACAGGCAGACGCACAAATGCACACCGGCCTCGCCCTCTGACTGTCTTCAAAGGTTGTATTTATAGCTAAGTGAAAACTACTTATGTGAATCCCTAGTCTGGTGACCAGAACAATGGAGGATGCATTTTCATGTGCAGAAACCACTCGTTTCAATATTAAACAGTTTCTCCACCCAACCCCAAAACATATAGGGCCTATTTCAGTGAATGCTTATTAAAAATAAGCAAAATATTTACAAAAACCCTCATTGTATTATAATTATACTCCTTCCACACAAACAAAATGCTTGTGATACATTCACTGTTCTGGGAGGGTTAGTTTAGCCCAACATTCCATTCCCAAACTAAAACCAGCCACCATCCGCATGTGTACATGTTAAAGCAGCAGTATAGATTAACATTTTAGACTGTAGACCATAAACATCAACTCCACAAGCAGACACACCCACCCACCCTACACCCTACTCCTCCAACCACCCACTATATCTTGTTCCCAGCAACAAACCCTGTGACCATCTCACACCCATCACACAGCCATGACCAGTGAAACGCTGTATTAAATAATATGTAAATAAAACTATGTCAAGACATTACCAAGCTAATATCCACTCCCTATGTGTTCGCAAGATGAGCTCAGTGTTTTGATTCTCCAAATTACACTTGACTCCTAAAATCTGACAACATGAGGGTAGTGCATGTCACTAAAAACATAAAACAAACTCCTATGCACATCATAATAGTATTTTCATGACTACAGTATCTGCTTTGGGCAGAAAGAGAGTTTGTGTGTGAGGGCCTGACCTTCTCTACGCTTCCTCAGGTCTTCCTCTTTCTGAAAGCGGATGCTGGCGTAGGGGTTGGGGTCATCGGAGGGCCCGCCCCTTGGTGGGGTCTGCTCCTTCGCCAGGTCAAGGTCCATGTAGTTGAGGCCGTTCTGGAGGGCCGTCGACGGCCTCACCTCCCTCCTCTCGCTCGGTGCCAGCTCGCCGGGCTTCAGCCACACGTTCTCGAAGGAGGCCGAGCTGTGGCGCTTCACGTCCTCCGCGCAGGGCGGGGCCGCCGCCGCTCCGGACACCGTGCTCGCCGACGAGAAGGTCTCGGAGCTGTGCCGCCTGCGGCCCTGCGGGTCGGCCCGGATCACTTTGGCGCCCTGGTTCCGGTTGGGACTGGAATTGACCCGGGAAAAGGCGCTTAACCCGGACATTGATCCCATCAGCCCCAGACAGCTGGTGTCCGGGACCTCGCTCGCCCGCGCCCCCTCCTGGTTGGGTGAGATGGAACAGCTGGGGGTCTCAGCAGAGCTGCTCACCTCAGAGTAGCCGACTGCCCTCTGTGCCTCCGGGTAACCGCGGCGTGGGGCTCCGAGCTGCATGTGGACGTACTCGCAGGCCTGTACTCCTGCGCAGGGACCTGTAGATGAGACGGTGGGGGTGCCCTCCACACCCTCTTCTGCGCAGGTAGCGCCTTGAGCCTCACACCTGGGCTTTCTGCGCCGGGTCCCCAGCTCCATGTTCATGTACTCCGACGAGCGGAGGGTCCGTCCCTTGGAGTCGCTCTCCGCGAACGCGGGGCGCGAGGAGGGAGGCGAGGCTGGCAGAGAAAGGCCTGTCGTTAAACTCCATGTCGACGTACTCCCCCGGGCTCGTAGGCGCCGGCGGGAAGGAGCTCTCCCGAGCCCGTGGGAGCGTGCTAGCCCTGCTGGCCTCCAGAGAAAGCCGCGTCGGCCGCGTCAACCTCCCGTCTGCCTCGCTCCGCGGGTCAACCGGCAGCTGCCCGCTTCCCTGACCTCCCAGGCTGTCACTGCTGGTGGAGGAGGAGGAGGAGGAGTCGCCGTAGGCCAGCCGGCCGGAGCTCACGGAGAAGCGCAGAGGGCTCTGCTCCTGCTTCCTGTGGGCGTGTCTGAAGGAACGAGGTAGCGAGTAGTAGGAGTGCGCGGGCTTGTGCGTCTCTTCAACCGGGTTAAAGTAGCAGTCGGGCGGAGTGCTGGTGGTGGAGCAGCTTGCGGGGGACATGTTGATGTAGTCTCCACACAAGCCTTTTCCCTCGCTGCCCTCGGACAGCGCGGCATTAGCCCCGTTGGTCCAGACTTTGCCGAAGTTTGTGCTTTCCGGGGAACAGCTCACGCTGGGCGACATCATCATGTACCCACTGGAGTCCACTCTGCAGTGTGGCCGTGGGCTGAGGATCTGTTGGGGCGCAGACACACTTTTGGGGCTCATGGGCATGTAGTCGCCGCTCTTACAGGCAACGGGAGCTACACCTGGTGACATGGGCATGTACCCATCATCCACCAGTCCTGTCCTGCTGCCGTCCAGGTGCAGGTCCAGACTCTCCTCAGGGTAGGACTGCGCTGGCAGAAAGGCAGATTGCCTGTACGACGATGCCCTGCCGTAGGTGGGCATCATCAGCGCGTACTCCTCCAGTGACGCGGTGGAGGACTGCGACGGGGTCTTCTGGTGGCACACGGTCGGGGGCGAGGCACCTGAGGAATGGGTCCGCTTCCTGAAGCTCTTCTCCAGCTCGGACTCCTCCAGCCGGGGGGGCGTGCAGCGAGGTTGGGAGCGACCGCAGTGCCCGTTGGGCACCGGGCCGGGCTTCGCCATGGACATGTAGTTGTTCAGCTCTTCCTCCCGGGCTGGCGGGGTGTGCTCCAGGGAATCGGGCGTGGCGCTGCGGAAGGAGCTCCGGAAGTCGCAGGGGCTGGAGCCGTACTCGTCAGAGGAAATGAAGCCCCCGTCGCTGGGGGAGCCGGAGGCAGACGCGCTGGAGCGGCGGGGGTACAGGCAGTCGGAGGTGGAGCCGTGGCCGCTGGTACTGCTGGAGGAGAGGCTGACGGGGCTGGTGGCCGAGGGGGAACAGCGGGAGGTCGGCATGGGGATAGACCTGCTGTGGCTGAGGGGCGGGTGGAGCCGGGAGCTACCCCTGTGTCTCTGAGCGTGTATCCGAGCAGAGCTGGGACTGCCCGGGCTGCCATCTACAGAGGCCGGTCTGGACATCGTGCCCTCTCCGTCACTGCAGGCTCTCACTCTGAAGGAATGGGTCTGTTTCCCTCGGGCCGCGGGAGATGTGGCCGTAACGCTTTCTGCCCGGGACCTCCGGCCGAGCCCCACCTGGCTAGGGGGCGGGTTGTTGTGGTGGTGTCTCCTGAGCGGCACAGAGATGGGAGTGGAGCAATTCGAGGACGAATGACTTTTACTCCTTGGGCGAAATTCCTCACTCATTGCTTTCATGGCTTCCAAAATAGTTTCATGCATGTTCTGCGCTACAACAGAGTCATCAACCTGCATCCAGAATTCCCCGGGTCCTGTAACGGCGGATCTCCCCACTTCGATGAAAAAGAAATTCTCAGAATGGCCACATCTCCGAATGTTCATCAGCTGGAGAACGACGGCGGCTGCGTCCGAGTTCAGCTTAACAAAGTTTATAGTTTTATTTGTTAGGCACAATCTGTAAATCCCCATCAGATTTTTTATTTGTCCCAGTCCCTTTGGTTTTAAAATAACTTGCCAAACTTCTTTAAAGGCGGGTCCTGGCGTAGCCTCTCCATAACTGTCCTCCCCAATTACGCTGCCCGCGGTGGGCTCGTGCAGCTTACCCCTGTTGTGCAGGTCAAGCAGCGCTTGGTACCACAGGTCCTGCTCCTGTTCACTATCGGCTGCGATTGCAAAATACTCCTCCTTAGTGTACAGCGCCACCAGATACTTGTTTTTGGAGTCAGCCCTCTTGTTAATATTGAAGCAACTCTCTAATGGGATCGATCTTTTGGGAGCGCCCGATTTGTGTCTCCATTTTTTCTCGTTTTCGTAGTATTCCAGTCTGGAAGGTCCAGAGACACTTGCAGTCCGCAGGACAAAAAATCTCCTGTGCATGCTTTTGGGTTTCCTTAAATAACCCACCTTTCTCACGTCCGAAAAACAACCATGATCTGAGGCCGGGCTTGCCATGTTGTAAAAAAAAAATGTATGTTCAAAAAGTAAAATAACCTCTCATAAACTCCAAATCATATAACGTTACAGTGACTAGAATACAGGTTTCACAATGAGACTGACTCGTCTATCTGCAAAAAAACGTTTACGTACCCTTGTCTCATTAGCCAGCAACCTCGCTAACCTAGCTAGTCAAGTTAGCCAAGAGAGCGGTTCAATTAGGTAACAGCTCCGTGCCAAAACAATCCCTTGCTAAAGTACGGGACCTTCTCAGAGTGTTACATCTTTAAACATGGTAACATTTAAAATCCATCCGCTGTATGCCAGATGCATTACAAAATACTCAAAGCATTGAGTAGAAAGAAAAATAAGTGAATAATTATATCTGATTTCAGTCTGGAGTTCCAAATGCACGACCAAAACAAGCACCGTTCGCGTACGACCCCATAGAGATAGCTAGTTTGCTGATTCAGTCAATATCCTTGCAAATGTAAAAGTGCAAACAAGAAAAATAAAAGAAAATATGCACCCGACTTTTTTAAAATGTAAGAAAAAAACCTAGTGGACGCCAAATGTTCAATACCGGCACAATGCGCTCTATTTCCAGAACTGCTTTCTCGCCCACTCAATTTGTGAATCAAGACCTCCAAAAACAAGGCGCCGTGCCTGTTTGTGTGCACAATCCCTCCTGCCGACTCCAGCTAGCTCCGAAGGAGGTAAACACGTGATGACTCGTTGCGTGGACAGTTCAAAAAGGAGGTACAACCTACCATGGCAAAATACTGCGGTCCGACCCGCCTCTGTAGTCTGATTGGCTAGTAAATTCGCAGATAATCACATAACCCCATAGCGAAAGCAGGGAGAGCATCACATAATCTTTGGCATGCTACTTGTTTAGATATTTCTTGGGTTTCGATTGGACAAACATTACATCAATCGAACGAAATGGCCAAATATTCCATTTGAAAGTTAGATAGAGCTAGCCGTAGTGCATTAAGTGGGAGAATAGCGACGGACGCCATTCTAGTTCATGTGTTGAAATGTAATGTGTATTACAATTCGCAGCTACCTTGAATAGCAGATGTAAACTTAACGCTTAACATTCAAGAGGTGTGCCTAGCTGGTGAAATAGTAGTTAGTTATTCTCTGAAAATGACTGATCGTTATTTGTGGAGTTACGCTAAAGAACTGTAAAGTAGCCTAAACTACGCAAGCCTGCTAATGTTGGCCTTAGCACAGTTCTTAAAAGTGCGTTCGATTTTGTAACTAATTGAATTGTAACAGTTAGGCCATTCAGGCTAAAGTAAGAGTTGAATTAATTACGGTTTATTTCGTCATTATTTTCATTCAAGTTATTTTTTTCTGAAAATAACGATAGTCTATAGCTAGGGCTTGCGTTTTTTAAACCGAAATACAAAGTACAGTAGCATGTGGAGAACCTTTCAAACTATTTCTACTCTACAAATCCATTGCAGAATGCATATAAATGAACTGATATATGAACACCTATTTAATTTTCATTATTCTGGAAAGCTATTGGTTTTGTGTGCGTGCAGTGAACGCGACATAGCCTACAGTAGCGCTAAACATATCTTGTAAACAAAATGTCTGGGTTGTCCATTGGAGCTTGACAGAGCCACAGTGCCTGCACAGCGCGCAAGCTAAAGCCTGTCCACTCCTCAAGAGCCCCGTCAGCTGCAGCATCAAAGAAAACAACTGGCTCTTTTTCATAGCACACTGTTTCCACTGATTAGTCCTAAACGGGTTGGAAAGCACGTACATAGCGTTTCAGGGACTATTGGCTAAGACAGAGATGAAGCCTTTTGTTGTTAGAGACCCATTTAACATCAAACAACACCGATTTATGCACCTGCAAAAGGTTATGTACTCTCTGGTCACCTTTCACATCAGAAACCAAGAAAGTAGATGGTTCATTTCCATGTATAAACTTTCATGGGGAAAAAAAACAGTAGGCTATATTCCATGTCATGTATTTATTTTCTACATCGCAGTAAGTAGGCTAAAGCTTCATTTTTCACTGTTCTGTACGATTAACACATTTCCATAGTAGCCTTTAACCTTATGATTATTGTGTTCATAAAGTTCACATGTCTTCTGTCTGGTTTATTATGCTCATGAGAGTAGGCTATACGTTGCACTTCAGACACAGCTGTAAACAAATTTAATTTAAACGGCCATTTTTGCCCCAATGCATATCATCTTTCTCTCACTGTTTTGTACGTAGCCTACAACATAGTAATTATTTTTTTCTACAGTCTATTAATTCATTACACATTGCAATTTCAATTGAAAGGTTTAGCTACTGGAGCAGAGTAAAAATCCTGCCATGTTACTTCCACCCATGAACTGCCAGCTGATTTCACTAATTACCTACCTAGCAGTACCTACCTGATTCCACCTGCTTCCAGGTGATTGGAACAAAATACTGGGGAGGAATTTTAGCTACTTTCTGAATCTGGATTTTACACATCTGGTCCTAAATTTGATAGCATGTTGCCAATATCTTATTTTTCACGTGCTGTGTTTAAAGGAAGAGCCGACATTGATTTTTTTATTTATTTACAAGCTACACATTTGAAGACTTCATCATGTTGCTGCACATTATACAAACGTCGTTTCTTAAGACAGCCGGTTCTTTTCAACCAGAAAGCCGATAAATAGACTACTTTTGGTCAGATATTGAAGTATCGCGCTCGTTCCTTACATAGGTTTCTTACATATTCTAAGACTCTCACCTTAAGGGGGAGGGCATATGTTGAAATCATGTGACCCAATCGTCACTTTTCATTTCGCAGTCATTATGCGTCGAGAGACGGTCCGAGAAGAAAATAATGACGAAATTGGATGAAACGGAGATACAAGTGACGTGTCCAAAACAAACTGGTCAAACAAATGTTTAAGACTGAAAGTAAAGTGCGATTTCCGTGCGTTGGGAGTCGAATAAAAGGATTGACCACACTTCTAACGGCGTAGGCTACAGGCATGGCTACTACAGGAGAAGCAGGAAACCAGAATTAAAATATTCTGTTGCAGCCAAAGCTACAGTGCCATTCAAAGGTGATTAAATATAGGAAATGCCAGCTATTTTGCGATAGTCATCCAGTTTATTGGCCAAACTAGGCATCAATACAGTAATATTTTGTTTTGACTAACTATTTGAATGTGTGACTGCTAATAAAAACACACTTTCTGCAGGCAAGTCATCTACAGAAGTAGCCTAACATTTGGTACATAGTAGTAGGTATGCTAGGCTGTATTAATTAACGTTGTTCGGAGAAATGTGTAGCTATTCGTTAAATGTCTGGTTTAAAAAAGACTTTCGTTATTTAGCAGGCTGGCTAACTATGCCAGTAGTGTATTAATTTAAGCGGTGCGGTACTTCTGTAGTTATTCCAGATCCTTCCAGTACGTACAGATTATAATCAACTACGTTGTTTTCACGACATGAGTTACTACATTGACACGCTGCGTGACAGGATAACTCCTCCCCTAGCAACTGGTAACTAAATCATCTTGCTTGGCTTATGGTAAGGGCCGCTAAGGAACGACCTGGATAAATGTATAGATCTGATAAAAGTTTAGTAGGCTAGGCATGAGTTGTTGGGGTAAGCATTTCAATAATTAACAGTAGGCTAGGCTAAGGTGTGGCGGTAGTTCATATGTTTTTCCCTGTTTAAATTAACTGTTTATTGGTAGGCTACTATTGATTAATGCAGGTGTTTAGTCACATGAAAGCTACATAAATTTTCAATGAAAGAATCACAAGTAGCCTTTTTTTTTTTTTAAATGGTTAAAAACGGCCACACATTGTTTAGTTTTATGTTTATGCTGTAGGCTTAATTGTTAAATGTCAGTGGACTTTTATTAGTTAATGAGCACATTCTTCTCAGATGTATGTCATGTTTAGCTATGAAATCTTCCTGATAAACAAAAAAGTTCTGATATATGGCTAGACAGATTGAAAATAGATCTATGTTAGAATTATGATTTGATCTGACAAGTTTATTTCCCCTTAACATTACTTTGTGGGCTGCATTGTAGAGTTACTCTAAGCCCTCAAGCCATCAGTGGAGGATGTTGCTTTAGTCATGTGGCATGCCCATGATATCACCAAGTACGTAGTCATTCTAGGGTTTGAGGAATTGCAGATGTAAGAGGTGGTAGAAACGGCTCTTTCGAATGCACCTTAAAATCATCAATTGGGCACGGCTGCAACCCTCACCTTTACACAGTGGATGACACTATTACGACACAACCCAGGCACGTATGAATGAATGGAATGTAGTGCACCTATTATCATAATGATTCAGTAGTCCAGTAAATATACAATGCATAGGCTATTACGGTCAATAAGGTATGAAGGCTGCCTTTCCGTGTGTTAAACTGGTTTATAGATGTGTGTATAACTATGTACGCATTTGCCGCATCTGTGTATTCTCAGCTTACTTGTTCATCAAAACAATAACTCCATAAAATGGATGGCTTTAGCAGCACCTCATTCAGAGTTCAGGAGGTACAGTAGCAGCATTAAACATATTGGCCCCCTCACCAATTAAGTCAGTCCAAGAATGTCTTGAGTGGCTAATTTGATTTGCTGACTACAGCTGTACTAGGGGTGTACTGTAGCTGGATCTGATTTGACTGTGGCACTAGTGCTATGGCCGACAACTCCTTTTATCTTGGGACAATCATTTCCACTGCAGTGAGATTAGACCATTTTTTCCCGCTTTCTGCTAATAGTTATTGTTGTACATCGACATGTTGTAAAGGGCTTTATCCCAGCAGGCCCAATTGAGGCCAATTACAACAAAATGTTCTCACTGAGGATCAGGTACAAGGGTGTATGTTAGTATTTAGTTGCATTGCTTCAAACAAAGTTAGTAATGTTGCATGTTCTCGTATCCATGGATAAAAACATTGAACACAGACCCTATGGGTGTAAATCATTGCTAGGCCATGGTACAGTAAGGTCTCCCAGCAGGCAGTCCCGTGTTGGACACAGATATTGTCCTGGTCCTGGCCTTTGGGAGGTCTTTCACAGCCATGTCTGTGTATAAAGCATTTCTCAATTGTAGCTGATGCAGGATTGCTGTGCCGGTGCATTCCTGACATTGCATGCCCTGGGAGCACAGTCAGCTGCTGTGTGCGTTTGTTTCCGCGCGCGTGTGTCTCATCCAATCCTGGCCTTCGTTTGCTTTGTGTGGGCGGTGCAGCGATGTCGGCGCGTGGCGGCCCGGGCGGCGCACAATGGCCCGTTTCAAACCGCCGCTGGAAATTTGTGCATTTCGGGGGCGACGGCATGTTTTGGAAGTCGCCGCAGAAGTTCAGCGGCATTGACCTCGCCTGCCTTTTTCTGCATCTTTATGTGCGGCGGACGCGGAGGTCAGGGGAAGAATCTGGGATGAAAGCGGAGAAGTTTTCCACTCAGATTCCCAGCGACGTTTACAGTTTTCTGGCTCTCTTTCATATAAACTCACCGTATGATTGGGCGGTTGCGTGTGAATGGGCTTGGGAGGGAAGCCGGCCTTTTTTTAACATTCAGCCCTTCGCCGTTTTGCCCTGCAGTGAGTTCAGCAGGAAGCACTTGCCCATCACCTCCCTCTTTACCCCAAATTAGGGTTATAAACAAGTCTTTCTGCAGGCCTCCCAGCAAACGCACCTTGTAGATCTCTGATTTACATCAGAACGGCAGAGATTTTGTGATGTGTTTATTCACTGTCTGATCTCTGTCCACCTTAATCTCTGTATTGATCCCCTTGAGATTTTAGGTGTGACCCTGGGCCTACGTTATGATGAGGAACAGACCGAGGGGGGGGAACCTGGGCCTGCTGCTGCTGGCCTCGCAGATCTTCCAGATGGGGGCGAACAATATCCCCCCCGTGACTCTGGCCACGCTGGGGCTGAACATCTACCTGTTCCTGGCCCCGCTGGCCCGCCTGAGTCAGGCATGCATCAGCGTGCAGACGTGCTGGGCCAGGGACTGGCGCCGCCTGCTTCTGGCCCCCCTGCACCACGCCGATGACTGGCACCTGTACTACAACATGGTGTCCCTGCTGTGGAAGGGCGCCCGGCTGGAGCGACGGCTGGGCGGGGCCTGGTTCGCCTACCTGCTGTCCGTCTTCTCTCTGCTCACGGGCGTGGTCTACCTGCTGCTGGAGTGGGGGCTTGCAGAGCTGACCGACGACCCCTCCTACAACATGCAGTGTGCAGTGGGATTTTCAGGTGTGTGTGCGTGTGTGTGTGTACACAGTATGTGCATTTGTGTTCATTTCTATGTGAGGGCTCAGATTCTGGCTCTTACTGAGCAATTTTGCATGTGTGTCCAGGTGAATGTATTGCTCTAGCACTTTAGTGCTCAGTATTAGCCTTAAATGTCTTCACTTTTGAAGTTCAAGAGGGGAAAAAAGGATCGTATGAAACAAACCTTCCTGCTAATGTCCCCAGTATCCAAATTCTGCCTGTCTGTCTTCCAGGAGTGCTGTTCGGCTTAAAGGTGGTGAATAATTATTACGATCCTGGTGGAGTCACCAATGTGATGGGCTTCCAAGTGGCCAATAAATTTTCCTGCTGGGCGGAGCTCATCCTAATTCATGTGATGTCACCAGGGTGAGTTCTGCTGGGCCCGGTTTGAACTGACACTACGTGCCTTTTTCCTGAAATTTCCAGTATTTATTTATAGCGGTTCTTTATTTTCACATGACCTACATTTCCAGCATTCTCATGAGGGGAAGATTAAATGTTCAGAGATTACCACCAGATAAGGCCCTTCAGGTTGAACTCTGACAACAAAGTGGTCATGACAGGATTTTTCATGTAAAAAGAAAAAGAAAAAAATTGTACTACACTGCCCCCTACTGATGTATTTACATCCAAGTATTTCACTTTCCGGCTAGTATGCATGTACCGACATGGTTTTGGTATGTAATGTGGGAAAATCATTAACTTACCCAAATATGCCTCAATGTATGCATTTCTAATTACCTGAATGTAAAATTTACCCAAATGTTAAGAAAAGCACCAATTAAATACATTCACAAGCTTATAGCCCATATTATATAAGATTCATTGTGAATAAACTGACCAAGGCCAACAGCTGCAATGGAGAGTATTATAGAGGCAGGTTTTTGAGGAGTGTATCATGTATGTATGGTGTCCATACATGGGGAGAACAGCTGGCGTTGTGTGTGTGTGTGTGTGTGTGTGTGTGTGTGTGTGTGTGTGTGTGTGTGTGTGTGTGTGTGTGTGTGTGTGTGTGTGTGTGTGTGTGTGTGTGCGCGTGCGTGTGCGTGCGCGCGCGCGCGCGCGCGTGCGTGTGTAACGAGTAAACCATGCTGATGAAATGAGCATTGACCCCCCACAGGACCTCGTTTGTGGGGCACCTGGCTGGTATCCTTGTGGGGCTTCTCTACACCAAAGGTCCTCTGAAGTCTGTCATGACGGCGTGTGCAGGTGTGCCCCCCCCCCCCCCCCCCACACCTCCCTTCACTTCTCCTGTCATCACACTCACACGTCTTTCATGTACACCCTACCCCCCCCCCCCCCCTTTAATGCTCCGCCTTCTTTCTCTCTCTCTCTCCCTCGCCCCCTATCCATCTCTCTGTCACGTACACCCTCTCCTTATCAGCGTCGTCCTTCCCTATGTCTGATACGAGCTCTCCCTTCAGTCACACAGCCAATCAACTCACATTTTATATTCCATTCTAATACATTAATGTACTGTATAATTCAACCATTGTTTTATGAATATGTGTATGAATATCATATACTTACTATTTATTATAGCAGGAATCTCCACGGCACGTTCTACATGAACACAGTCATACAGTAAACTTGTAATATGATAATTTTATTTAGACAATTCACAATCGTCTGTCTAGTAAAAAGTCTTCCCTATGAATTTTGAGACTCATTTCCCATTTCATATAATATGTTATAGAGATGTTTTGTATGTTTGTAAGTTAAGAAATTGTTATATTTTTAGGGTTATTGAATTTCGACGGATACAGACGAAGAAACTACAACAGTTTCTCAGGTATGACAGTGCAAAATGAAGTTATTTTTTTATGAGGATATGAGAAGGCTCAGTTCAGTATAACTGCACTGCGCTTCACACTTCGTAAGCGATTTCAGGTAATCCTTACTTCTCACCTATTTCCCTGCATGCACTGCTGATAACCTCTGACTTTTGACCCCTTTCCGGTAAACATCTTCTGCAAGCTGTTTTTGGCTTTCGGCTGTGTGTTTGAGGTCAGGCACAGGTCTTTATGATCAAAGGCAGCTAGCTGTATTGGTGTATGAGTTTTTAGGCCTTTGCCCATGCAGTGAGCTTTCATGCAAATGGAAAAGAATGGCAGATATCTAATATTGTGTAATCAATTTAATAAACTATGCTTATTGCAGTATTTTCATGATGGTTGCTAGGAAGATATAATTAGCATAAATATTGAAATTCACACTTTTTAAAAATAAATTTTTATTCACTACTCATTCTTGTTGGTGGGTTTGCCATGCAGGATTCAGCGGTTACGGTGGGACACATTCAAATTTTCCATACGCCCAGAATGAGCCCCCCCGGACCCACGCTCCCCACTCGGGGTCCCACCCCTACACCACTGGCCTATCAGAGGAGGAGCAGACCGAGGCAGCAATCAGGGCCAGTCTGAGAGACAGAGGTGAGGGCTCAGTGCCACAGGATTATGGGTAAAATGCAGTAGAGATGGAATGAAGCTCTAGGGCACTTCCCTTGTACGTCCTGCCACGGTTAAGAGGTCCTGCTCAACATAATGTTTGTGTTAAATCCAGGGCCGGGGGGTAGTGATAGTTGTACTATGTACTATGTAAGGTACTGATGGTCCAGTAGCAGCTCATGACCTTTCAGCAGAGAATGCAGAAATGTGTTGGTCTTAACCATTCTCCTTTGCTTGAGTAGTAAGTTTTCCATGTGAATAACCAACTGGTAGAAACCACAATTGGATTGGCCTCTAATTACACACACACACACACACACACACACACACACACACACACACACACACACACACACACTCACACTCACTCACTCACTCACTCACTCACTCACTCACTCACTCACTCACTCACTCACTCACTCACTCACTCACTCACTCACTCACTCACTCACTCACTCACTCACTCACTACACACACACTCACTACACACACACTCACTACACACACAGCAGTCCCCCACGCATTCCACCATCAGGCTGCCATTTCCAAGCTGGCTCCTGTGTTTGAAGCTGCTGCCCTCCACTGGTTTAAAATATAAACATTTTATCCATAGATTTGAGCGCTTTCTGATGGCAGGTGGGTTTGGAAGGCTCTGTGACTGCAACTGTGGATGTTCTCTGGTAATTGTTACATTACCAGATGGTGATCCATTCCAGCTTAGTTAAATTTCAAAGTGTAACATGGCTTGATTTATGTGTATCCTCCTTCTCAGCAGTGTTTTGTTACTTGTGTCCTTTAGGGGGCGCTCCCCATGAAAGCCCAGCGTATGGGTTTCATGTTCCACCACAGCAGAGTATTTTGGAGGAGGTTCGACGGCGCAGGCTGCAGAGGTTTGACCGCTGAAGAGGGTCATTGAGGAGTGTTTTCCTGGGACGCGATGCAGTGTCTGCCGTCTTGAGTCCTCAGATGGCAGACTCAGTTCTCAGTTCTCAGTTCTAATGAGACTGGGCTACGAAGGGTTATCGCAGCAGACTCGGAGGGCATGAGCTCCTTTTCCTCAGCTTGAACTACAGCCAAAATGTTTACAAATCTGGAGGTAGTGTGAAGTTCAGTCTTCACTGACCAGCGTTCACATCCGGCTGTTAAGTCCTGATTGTCTTATAGTCTCTGATAGGCATTCATGTAATTAATTGGTCAACTTTTTGAACTCAAAATTTGAACCGTACAACATTTTCTCTTAACATAGTCTGCAAATCGGTGTCAATGGAGTGAAGGTAAAACTGGTCAGTACTGGACTGGCTCCCTCTGCTCAACATCAGTGGATTGGGCCATTGAAAACAGCTTTGTTTTGACTAAAAGTATGCTACTAGGTTATTGAACACTCTTGTTTATTGCACTACAAAACTGTATTGGGATTTAAAAAGTATATTCCAGTATATCCTACAACATGTTACATTTGTAACAGGTTTAAGTACTTGTACATATATTCACATTTATATTTCCTACAGAAATACTTTTGATATTGGCAAATTTTCGTGCATGTACCTTTTTTTTTGTGATCAGGTAAATAAAAATTTGCTGAGCTATTCTGAAACATTTAGCCAAATCCTCAAAGACCGTGTTAAACACAAATCATACATAGCACTGTGTGTGTGTGTGGCTGAATTAGTGAATGACCGAACTGTTGACTTGTTATTTATAACAAATACCCAATATAAGGTGTGATGTTCTGGTTATATGTTCTCATGAAAGTACTTTAGAATACTGCCATGTATCGACAGAGAGATGGACGAGTGTTGGTGGAAGTGCCTCTACCCCTCCCCTTGTGTCCCTCCGGTTCAAACTAAAGTGCCTCTTCAGGCATGGGGTGTGTCCCAAATATTCTTCCCCTCTCCTCGTCTCCTCCTCAGAAGCATGCAAACTTGCCTGTACGTTTCAAGTGCAAGTAGTTGCATGTACAGTATACAGTGTACCTGACATTGCGGTTTGCGTCGAGACATTAATATGAAATCGGCAACATTGGATGAGGACACAAAGATTGGTTTCCGGGGCACGGAGGAGAGGAGGATTTCGAGTTTTGGGACGCACTCATGGACTATGGGTCTTCAGAAGCTGAAGTCCACAGGACTAGGCTGGGAACTGTAAACTGGTCACGCCATTTTTAAAAGCCAAGTGCATCCAACGCGAGTGCGATCTGTTGAAAAAAACAGCCGTTGCTAGAGCTCTAAGAAACAACTGAAAATACAACAAAGAACATATGCAGCTTACAAATGTTTATTTGAAGATCCACAAACCCTTTGATAAGATTTTAAAATCCTCCTTTTAAGATAAAATGTTTTGAAAGGTGAAGTACATAGTCAGCTACTGCATTTGAGCTGTGTGCTTATCTCCTACGCTTTTGGGTTCACTGTCTGTTCTCTTCACCCACATAGTCAGATCTATGGTGTTGGTACAATGGGACTACAATTACCAAGGTTTTCACTGGTACTAAGACAACATAAGAGAGGCATTCAGGGAGCCTGCAGTGTTATTAAATACAGGTGCTGATCTCATCCAATAAGTGACGGGCTGTGCTGTGAGCTGAGACTGATGATGTCATGTCTTCTTTATCCGTGGCCTCGCTTTCATGCGATGGCCACTCGATTGCTGCTGTCATCAGGACAACAAGCAATCTGATTAAACTGAAAATATAAATGCTTTGATTTTGCAAGGGAAAATGGCAGCTCTTTGTTAGACCAGGCAATCTTCATGTTATTTAAATTGCACTACATGGAGATAGATCCAAGCTAGCAGGTAAAGTGTAATATGCTCAATTTCAGTAACGACCAAAAGTATACCTGGCTACATGTATAAATACAGAACATAGTTGTGCAAAGCCTGCAACTTATTATTCCTGTTACTGGAACCATCTTTACAAAATTAAAGCTTCAAAACCAGATATGTGTGTGTTTTCTCTGACTCACTGACACAGTGGTGCTCAGGAGTTAATATGACTTGATGAGTTTGATGTTGGCCACTGTGTAGTAAAGCAACCTGCGGTTACAGTAGTGTTTAACCTGTAGAACACATCCTTGTCCTTTATTGGATGGATTAAACATCTAAATTCCGTGTTTAACCTTGTGAATGAACACAAGGCGTTGGTTAAAAAAAAAAAGGTAAATCGGTGAAACTTTTTTTTTGAAATCCAGTACTAACAGGGTTTTAAGGGCAGCCATTTTAAAGATGTATTTATGTGCGTTCAGTAAGCCCTGGTAGATGTTAGAGGCCCTTGTGCTACTCTGAATGTAAAAGGCTCATCACTTAAACTAAACTGTCTTCCTCTTAAACTTCCTGTCTTCCTAGTTGTCTGCTTTGCCTGGTGATGATAGCCAAGAAAACCTGAACCTTTGACAGCAAACTGGAGACATCATGTGTGATGCTCTCCTCTTTGGAGAAAGCACCTTCACCATTTCAAATAGCACCAAAATGATCTATACCCAAATAAATACTCTTGACATTTACAGTAAAAATATAAAGAAATCCTGTTCTTTCAACAGTGCAAACATATGTACATACAATAGAAAATAATGTTCAAAAACATTGAGGAAAAGGATTTAAAAGTCTGCAGTTTAGGTCATATAATCTGTTATATGTGTGAATATTATTTATAATTAATACTGTATTTGTGTTAGTTTTTTGTTTAATTGCATGTTAGTGTTTTGAATGCGAGTGAGTTAAAGTGGAGGTGGGCTGGAAATCACTTGGGGTGTTGTGTGTGGGGGGGGGGTGTTGCTTTTGTCTGCTGGATTTCTGTGCCTGCGAGCTCATTTTTGTGTTGCGACATAAATCTCACTGTAAAGTCAGTAATGTATGTCAGACTATGCAGACTATGCCCCTTATACATGTAACAGGATTATAAAGGCAGATAAATAAAATAATGTTTTTTTTAAACACTAAGGGCCTGGTTAGACCTTGAGCATGTGCAAAACTAATAGGGTCATTCCGTGTCACTTCAATGCGATTTTTCACCCGACCCTCACAGATTGAAACGATATTTGGTGTGATGATTTGCCTATATGAGAAACACCCAGAACTGAATTTTTTTGTAATTTGGCTTGTTTTTGCAGTATGGGTCAAGGAACTAATTAGCATGACGTCCAAACTTTAAATACTTGTATCTCCAAAAGTATAGCACCTACAAAGCCATTTTAAAGCTCATCATTTTAAAGCTCTTTGAATGGCCTCCATTTCATAAAATAAAACCAAAATCATAGCATGAAGCGCAGAGAAAATGCGTAATGAAATTACATTTGACCTTGAATTACGAAAATGGGTACCCTTCAAATTTCATAATTTTTTTTCAAATATTAGTTTATGATGTAAGCAACAATCTTGGAAAATTTTGTGATGGGCGCTCAAAGTTTTTCAGTTATGATTTTTTGAAGAGAGCCTGTCCAGGAAAAAAAACGTATTTACGTAAAATATACAAAAATGTTCCAAGATTGTTGCTTATATCATAAACTAACAATTGAAAAAAAATTATGAAATTTGAAGCATACCCATTTTCATAATTCAAGGTCAAAGGTCATATCATTTAAATCTGTGAGGGTCGGGTGCAAAATCGCGTTGAAGTGACACGGAATGACCCAATAGCACGATCAATGATTGGTGCAAAACAAATAGCATTGGTGATGTTATTGGATTTGCGTGCACTAAAAGGTTTTGCACATGCTAAAGGTCTTAAGTAAATCAGGCCCTAAGGTGTGTGTGTGTGTGTGTGTGTGTGTGTGCACAAGTAAGAGGGGATCCCTGCAGTTGAATGTATGACTGAAAACGAGAGGAGACAGGACAGCTCCAATTCCAAACGCTGTACAAATCGGATGATATCAAAGCAAATTCAGTCAACATGCACACATATCACATACAACATACTGAATTTGAATATGTGCCAGTAGGTACCGGGACTCAATGCAATAACCAGAACTGACGATTACTGGCAATGAAGATTAGAGGCTACAGATGAAAACACAGGTGAGCGCATACAGGTGACTGCACTCAAACTTGGACAGTATTTGGTTGTGCCCTAGAGAGATACTGTAGGCTGCATTCCAAACTGTTCCCTCGACCCACTCCGCTGTCGGGATGAGGTGAGCAAATCACAAGACCACCATAAGAAGGACCCCTGAATAGAGTTAAGCTAACGATGGTTTGGCCAGTTTGAGTGTGAAAAGCGAGTGTTCTTTCTCAGTTTCACCTGCACATACCATCTTGTGGAAATATCTCTTTAAGACAATAACAAAAAGAAATGGCTTACAAATCTCTTGTGGTGGTTTTGTTTTACTTGCTTTAACAAAAGATTAATTATAGAGTATTAATGGTAAACAATTAACAAGCAAACATTTTTCAAACAAAGTGCTCTCACATGGATATCACCTTAAGTGCCCTTGTACAATATTTGATTGTTTATGTTGCATTTGCAAGTGTTGTTTTTCATATAATCCCATTCCATTGTTTTGCTGTATAGTGTGCTTCAGAGCAGAGCTATCTGCTCCTCTCTCTCTCCCGGCCACTCTTTATGACATCATGTGAAATAATCACAGCAGAACTCACACAGGTGAGGGAGCAGAACGGAATGCAGCCACGGCTCTCTGATCTGTGTCCCAGGGCCTCTCAGCCAATGGAAGCTTGCCTTACTGACTGTGGAGCTCCAAGCCATTGGAAATTGTATGCAATGCTGTTATATTACTATTGTTGTGTTTTGACTAATTTTGCATTCCTTGTCAAGTAGGAACTTGGATACAACACATTATAAAGGAAAGTAAATACCAGCGTGTTCACAGCCTTTGAGGTGACCAATGAGTATGTTCACAGCCTCTCAGATAACCAATCAGTGTGCTCACAGCCTCTCGGATAACCAATCGGTGTGCTCACAGCCTCTCGGATAACCAATCGGTGTGCTCACAGCCTCTCGGATAACCAATCGGTGTGCTCACAGCCTTTCAGGTAATCACTCAGTGTGCATTTTCAGTGCAGTTCTCACAGGAATGTGGGCAGGAGTGGGCCTCAGGTGCTGCGGGCGGGTCGGAGGTGAGCAGGCTCACCCGCAGAGGCGTCACTCCTTCATGCAGACGCTGCAGCGGCTGGCGCGCTGCCGCTGCTGCCACTCCTCCTTCAGCGTGCTCATCGCGGGGGCGGGGCTGAACTGCTCGGCCACGCCCACGTGCATGAGCCAGAAGCTGTAGGCGTTGGCGAAGTAGTGGCAGGTGCCACGCGGGCCCTGGCACTCGATGAAGGGCTGTCTGCGGAAGTCTTTCAGGCAGCTTCCTGATGATGTCAGAGACTGGCCGCCGCCCTCGTCACCGGACCCTGTATGCTGCAACAGAGATCTCATACCTCACTTCCTGTTTCCTGCACGCACGCACCAAAAATACTACTGTATATGACAGAGGGATTTTCAACCTTTTCTCATCCAAGTACCCCCACCAAAGGTATCCAGGGGACCCCCATCATAAGTTAAAAAGGTTTTATATTTTTAAATATTTTCATAGTCAAATCTATTTATAGTCATTGTATATCAAGTCAGGCCAGAGACCCCTCTACAGTACCTTCAAGGAGCCTCAGGGGTCCATGTACCCCTCGTTGAAAACCCAGGCACACACACGCACGCACACACACACACATACACAAACCAAACAAACCACAACCACACACACACGCACGCACACACACACACATACACGCACACACACACGCGCGGGCACACACACGCGCACACACACACGCACACACACACACGCGCACACACACGCACACGCACACACACACGCACGCGCACACACACGCACACACACACATACACAAACCAAACAAACCACACACACACACACGCACACCACACACACACACACATGCACGCACACACACACACACACACATACACAAACCAAACAAACCACAACCACACACATACACATGCACGCGCACACACACACACACACACACAAACCACACACACACACGCACTCACACACACGCACACCACACACACACACACACACATGCACGCGCACACACACACACACACACACACAAACCACAACCACACACACACACATACACAAACCAAACAAACCACAACCACACACACACACATACACAAACCAAACAAACCACAACCACACACACACACACATACACAAACCAAACAAACCACAACCACACACACACACACACAAACCAAACAAACCACAACCACACACACACACGCACTCAGACACACGCACACCACACACACACACACATGCACGCGCACAGACACACACACACACACACACACACAAACCAAACAAACCACAACCACACACACACACATACACAAACCAAACAAACCACAACCACACACACACACACACACACACAAACCACAACCACACACGCACACACACACCATGAGGAAGGAGTATCCCATCCACAGGCTCCTCCAGCGTGGGGGGCAGGGTGGGATGCTGGTGTCCTGGCTGTGTATGGCCACAGCGGGAGAGGGGGCCTCACAGACAACGCAGCGGCTGACGTGCCGCTCGATCTGCGGCCCTGACACGGGCATCATGGGCGCCGGCGCCGTGGTGGACAGCCAGTACGACTTGTCGTTCCTGCTGGCGTAGTCGCACGCGGCTGCGTTGCAGGAAGCGAACGGCATAGTGCTGAAGATTTTTAGACATGACCCGGCGTGGCCTGTTGGGACATGCGTGCGAGAAACAAACACACACGCGCAAATTCACACGGAAATATAGACTAAATTAGAGACACATGAAAACATACATACTGTACCAGGTCACGCATTCACACACTTACCGGCTGAACCAACCACTCTCTGTGTGTGTGGCAGCGTGCATGTATGTGTGCATGTGAGTGGAGTGCGTGTGTACATGTTTGTCTGTGTGCATATCACTATGTGTGTACCTGTACATGTGCACACCATTGCATGCATATGTGCGTATCAATGTGCGTGTTTGCAAACGTGTGTGTATCACAGTGTGCACGTGTACACATGCATATCACTGTGTGTGTATGTGTACATGTATATATCAATGTGTATATGTGTGTAAGTGTACTGTGTGTATATGTGTGCGTACACTGGATATAATTACCCAGGTCTTGTGTGTGCGCTCTCTCCTGTCCCTCCAGGTACAGTAGACTGTAGCCACTCCACAGTGTGATCATGTCCACTGGGCATACAGGAATGGTGTCTGACTGACTGTGCATTACCAACAGGAAGGCAGAGTTAAACTTCCTG
>CM056378.1:13756238-13758738 GCA_029718625.1 Synaphobranchus kaupii
TCTTGTTGGATCTGTTGCGGCATTTGACATAGTCAATAATAATACCGTATTATTGAGTAGAATGGATGATACTCTCGTTATCTTTGGTTCTGACTCTGCCCACTTTCAAATCCCTATTAAAACCCTTCCGAAAGGGGCTATATACATTCAGAAAACTCTTCTCGTTACTGACACTGGTGGCCGTTAAGTGAACTGCAGCCAGTTCTGTGACAGCAGCAGCAGAGAGAGGGAAGGCACTCAGAAGCGCGCTTTGATGTCACATCCTTCATTCACAAAATGATTTTCCCGGCAATTCCGACCAAAATTCTTTACTTAAAAATCAACCCTTAGGCTCAGAGAAAGTCAGGGATGGTCTAATTTTTTAAGTTACGTTACAATCTGTTCATACGTTGGCAATTGCTCTTGCATGTAAAAATCTATATAGCCCCTTTATCATTAAATAAACATGGACACTTTTGCAAAACCCTGTTATGCAGGCTTGTTGCAATGCTTGTGTTGTATTATTACTTTAATAGTATTACTTTAATACTACCTGCAGTGCAACAGGCAAATGGTACATTACACTCTTATTCAGCCCTTCTCTTCCGTTTACACTCTGTGTACAGTTACCTGCTCAGCTCTCCCAATAGCCCTCACCTTATATATATCACAGTCACACCCCATTCTCCCAAGCAGGGTTTGAATTACGGGGGAGCCAGGGGGAGCTCAGTCCCCCCTGAAAGACACCGGAGCTCCCCCAATAGAGACCTGAGACCCCCCCCTTTCAAAAATCACAGACGGGGAAGCCAGAGTGTAATTCGAACCCTGATCTCCAGTAACCCCTCCATTTCTCCCAGTAACCCCCAGTGCCCTTACAGTGTGTAGTTTAGTGAAACAGTATACTTTATGACAGGACTGTCTGACCTTTAATGCCATTGGCTCCCGGATGCCCTGGATTACCAGGATGTCCACTGGACCCAGGATCACCCTAAAAGAGACAGAGACTGTGCTGGTCACAGAGCTTACACTGTAATATCAAACATCCAAACACCATCCACCACATCTCAACATAATCACACCACTACCACCATCCACGGCACTTAACACAATCACACCACACTATAATAGTATAACATCGCACTAACACCATCACGACACACTTGCTGTGAGAACACGGCGCCACACTAAAACACAATTAAACCACGTGGTAACCCCAACACACAACACTGTAGCATCACATCTGCACTGTCTGTTATCGTATCATGCCACTCTAAAAACACAGAGTTAGTGAATCACTACTGGTCTAACATTACAGGCATCATGCCACTCTAAAAACACAGAGTTAGTGAATCACTACTGGTCTAACATTACAGGCATCATGCCACTCTAAAAACACAGAGTTAGTGATTCACTACTGCTCTAACATTACAGGCATCATGCCACTCTAAAAACACAGAGTTAGTGATTCACTACTGCTCTAACATTACAGGCGTACTGACTCAAATGCAGAATCTGAAGACTGCCTGAGGGACAGGGCTGCCAATCAGCTCTCAGCTCTCACCTGGTCACCAGTTTCTCCAGGGAAGCCAATGGTTCCCCTCGGCCCAGTGGACCCAGGTGGGCCAGGGGCACCACTCTGCCCACTCTTTCCAGGTGGTCCTCGTTGGCCCATCTCGAAACCAGGTGGGCCATCCCAACCTGGGTATCCAGGGTTACCATTAGCTCCAGGCCGGCCCTTATCACCTGAGAAATAATCAGTGTTAGACACACAGCATTTTGGCAAAATTACACAGATGTGCATTACACCCATATTGACTGTATTACACTAAAACTATAGTGTAAATTACAAATTCACATTGACTGACCTAGCCCCACCCTGAATGAAGTAGATCCAGCACATTTACTGAATTATAGCCACACTTCTGTGGCCACTTACATTCAAATGACATGGCCATTGGTCTTACATAACTGGTGTCACTGGCATTACCAAGCTCAGTAGCTTCAATGCATAGCACAGTCAATTCATCTTCACTCTCACACACACACACATACACACGCACAACACAAAAAACACACGTGTGCAGAGACAAACACAAAACACACACACACACACACACCGCATGGAGTGGCCATGAGAGCCACAACATGGATCTGTGACAATGAGAGCCACTCTGTTAACACTAACGTTAGTTATATAATTAAAGCAAGATGAAACAGACAAACGTTTAATACGCCAGTTTCTCATTATGACATTGAAAATGCGTTAATTTCATACAAATGTAATTTGACTGGCGTCATAAACGTGTCACCTCGAGGTCCAGAGAAGCCCTGAAGGCCAGGTGCCCCAGGACCACCATTACAGCCCTTAATGGAGTCGACTTGCTGGTCTCCAGGAGCGCCTGGATCCCCTCTGTTCCCTGACAGGAAGGGGAAAGGAGGAATCAGTGACGGTCAGCGATGTGCTTGGGCGGCTGAAACACGCGATAGTACTGAGCGTGCAAGCGAAGTGACAGAGTAGTAA
>CM056378.1:13763738-13822227 GCA_029718625.1 Synaphobranchus kaupii
TGACCGAGTGAGTCATGGTTCAGCTGACCTGGGTCGATGGGCCCACCATTTGGGCCGGGGGGACCGGGAATACAGGGCGTGAAGGGCAGTATGTCCCCTGTAGGGGACATTCAGAGGCAAATGGGACTGGGTTAAAACACGTAAATCGTTTTTTTTTTCTTTTTAAAGTAAAATACGTACATATACAGCAGTGCATTTTACTGCTTGTATCAAAGGGATGAGACGCGCTTCACACACTGTGAAGAGAGCCTCCTTCTAACCCAGGCGGTTTTACCTTGGACACCTTTGGCTCCTGGGGATCCTGTGAGCCCTGGGGGGCCCTCATCTCCTTGCTGTCCTCGGTTGCCCACAGGGCCCATGATACCAAAGCCAGGGGGGCCTACTAGACCAGGGGGTCCCTTTTCCCCAGGCTTACCTGGATACCCTCTGTCACCAGGAAACCCTGCGGAACTATCGCCCTGAAGGATAAAGCAATCAAACACAGAGCCATGAGCACAAAGCAATACAGAACAGTCCGCGCGCATCAAACACACATCATGCAAACCAGTGGATTTAGTTGTATTATATAAGTAGCTCCCGTCCTGTGACCTTGTTCAGGTGGATTTACCTCAGAGCCAGGGTCCCCAATTACACCAGGGCTCCCTTCATCCCCGGGTCTCCCAAAGAATCCCACAGGGCCAGTGGCGCCAGTGGCCCCTTGGTCACCCTTCGGACCTATGAGTAAACCACGGACTGGTCAAAAGCTGTCCAAGCAGCACAGTCCAAAGGGACACATTGTGTGACAGTGTTGCCCCTCACCTTTAATGTCAATGATGAAGAGGTCACCTTTCTGACCCTTTTCACCTTGATGTCCTGGAAATCCAGAGAAGCCCTGCAGAAAGAGAACATCATAGTGAGGTCAACAGTTGCTAAATAGGGGAAGAAATATGCGTCTTCAGCCTCTGATTGTTTTAGCTTTAAAAGACTGTTGGTGTGAGAGTCAGACAGTGTAATTAACAGGGTTAGCGTTATGTCTGGTTTTGGTGGGTGTGCCCGTCTTATTTAAGTCGCCAAAACTGTAAGCAACCGATGCTGATCAGATGTATACAGAGTGAGTATACAGTGTGAGTATGAGTGAGTATACAGTGTGAGTATACAAAGTGAGTATACAGTGTGAGTATACAGAGGGGTGGCGGCTGTGCTCACGTGTGGCCCCTGTTCTCCAGTGTCCCCACGATCCCCTACATTGCCCTTCTTCCCAGTTCTTCCGGTGGGGCCTCGGTAACCTGATGGGCCCCGGGGCCCCACAATACCAGGATCTCCAAACATATCCACGGGATCACCACAGGCACACTCCCCATCGCCACCTGTCAGAGGAGACACTGAAATGGCAACACGCACAAACACACACACACGTGTACATACACCTGCACACATACAAATACACATCCAGCACTGATATACATACACCCACATAAAAGAATATACCCACACATACATGTACACACACACTCACACACACACACACACACACACACGCACACTCTCTACACTCTCACACCTGTTAAAGTGCGCACTCATGAAGACACACACACACACATTAATGTACGCAAACACATGTACTGTACATGTGTGGGGGACACATGTAGAAAACACACGCAGACTTTACCTTTACAGCCTCTTCTCCCTGACAGTCCTGGTGGACCTCGACCTCCATCATCACCAGGGTCCCCCGCCACGCCATCCATACAGTAATACCCTGTGGGATTAAAAATGCATACCTATCAGACCTAGACCACACAGCAAAACTTCAGTGTAAAATAACCTCTTAACTCTAACACTGTCCCCTTCTGACTCCGTTAGAGTTGATTTAACACTAGTCATTTTGCTGTGCACTACACTCCCATGACTCTGATCATCATCTCTACTATCACATGACTCCTCTCTCTCTGTCTCTCTCTCTCTCTCGCCCGTTCTCTCTGTCTCTCTCTCTATACTAATCTACTCATCTGTAACCTAGAATTTCTAAATGCATTTTTTTAAATAATCGTAATGCTGCTGAGCTTCAGATATGCAAAAACGGTGCTCACCTCCACAGCCTGCAGGAAGCCCACCCCAAAAACACCACCAGAGACACACAGTGATGACGTCATGCCAGGGAGACACATATCGAACAGCATAACAGCGTGCAGAACAGACATTGAACAGGGGTCAGAGGTCACAACACAAACATACCAACGGAAAAAGACAGCATTTATCTACGGTATTAGAAACTACCGACAAACGTCAAACCGTTATTGTACTGTGCTAATCTTTAGGCTCTAAAAAGCCACGTGCATCTACAGAGGAGACAAAGACAAAACATGTCTTGGATGTGAACTGAAAGAGAGGGAAACAGAGACAGAGAGAAAGAGAGAGATAGACAGAGAAAGAGAGAGAGAGAGATAGAGAGAGCATGATGGGCCAGATTATAGAAGTGTATGAAAATTAAAGAAAAAATGTAACTGTAACTGCAACTTTATTAGATTAATCGCAAACAATCATTAGACTTTGACAATGCAATTAGACGTGAGACAGTATTGGCGGTTTAATGTGAGACGAAGGGAAGACAAGAGGAACGGTTAGGTAAGAGAGAGAGGCCCAAATGGGACCCGAATGCTATGTGTGTTTTAGACATATATCTCATACCTGGGGTCCCAGTATCACCTGTGGCCCCTTTCTGTCCCTTCAGTCCCCGTTTGCCAGGCTCTCCCAGTTTGGGGCCGTTTAAATGGAACGTTCCAGGGTCCCCTTTGATCCCTTTTGGTCCAATGTGGCCCGGAGCTCCGGCCATGCCCTTGGGCCCTGAGGGAGAAAGTGCAATGACTTAGGCAGCACGGCCCTGTCAATCACTCCATCGGCCGTCCAACGGCAAAGCTGCCACGCTTCTCTGCCTATACGCACTGGGCTTGTTCAGAGCAGGGTGAGGGAAGCAGGGCGGTAGGGGTGGATGCGTATACTTGGGGTATGTCTGGAACAGCTTACCCACAATCGTCACACCAGGAAAACCTGGCAACCCATGCATTCCCATTTCCCCCCTGTCTCCTGTCACACCCCATGGCCCGGGGGGGCCACGGTCACCGCTGTTCCCTGAAACACAGGAAATTATAGGAAATTTGTGACATCCTCACAATGCATGTCCTGTTAGGTCACGCAGCTAGGGAAAATTCATAAATATTACAAGTAACAACCACATTCGATAGGAACAATCCATCTCCACTGATGCGGCTGAAGCTTTAATAACAGCTTCAATTTCTCAGTTAAGTACCAATGCTACATTTCTGACTGTGTTAGACAAGGGCACTACACTGCAAAAACCAAATCTTAACAAGCATTTTAATCTTATATTTAGACTTTTGAATCTTATTTCTGTTACTTTTTTGCTAAATAAGACAAACTACAGTTGAAGTCGGAAGTTTACATACACTTAGGTTGAAGTAATTAAAACTCATTTTTAAGCACTCCACAGATTTCTTGTTAGAAAACTATAGTGTTGGCATGTCAGTAAGAACATCTACTTTGTGCATGACACAATTAATTTTTCCAACAATTGTTTACTGACAGATTATTTCACTTTTAATTCACTATATCACAATTCCAGTGGGTCAGAAGTTTATATACACTAAGTTGACTGTGCATTTAAATTTTTTATATTTGGTCACATATCCTTTGCATGCCATGACTTCCTGATGTCTGTGACCCAACAACATCAAAAGACTCTTGATATCTTATTTTCTGGTACTCTTACAAGCGATACAATAACGTCTCTGCATTTGAATGGATCTCTATGGAAATTGGGGGATGGGACTAGATTTAGCTGTAAATTATGCTGGAACAGTATGGGATACATGATTGGTAAAATGGCTGTAAGTCATCAAGGGTCTGAGGTATCAAACAAGACTCAAACCATCACTCTGCTGCCAGATATGCAGTAGATATGGATGGATCACTTTAAGGGTTGTTTCTCCTGACAAATATTCCTATTTTCTATGGAAAAGAAAGGAGAAGAAACCCTTCAAGTTATCTATCAATACTCTACTGTATTTCTGGCAGCAGAGTGATGATTTAAGGCTTGTTTGATACGTCAGACCCTTGATGACTTGTGTCATGTTGTTGGGACACAGACATCAGGAAGTCATGGCATGCAAAGGATATGTGACCAAATATTAAAAAATTTAAAGGCACAGTCAATTTAGTGTATGTAAACTTCTGACCCACTGGAATTGTGATATAGTGAATTAAAAGTGAAATAATCTGTCTGTAAACAATTGTTGGAAAATGTACTTGTGTCATGCACAAAGTAGATGCCCTAACTGACTTGCCAACACTATAGTTTGCTAACATGAAATCTGTGGAGTGGTTAAAAATGAGTTTTAATGACTTCAACCTAAGTGTATGTAAACTTCCGACTTCAACTGTATCTGCCAGTGGGGTGAGATAGTTTTACTCATTTCAAGATTTGACAGTGGGGTAAGATAATTTCACTTGTCAAGCAAAACGTAACTTAAAACAAGCTAATATTTTCCACTTTTTGAGAAAAAATTAGAATTTTAAGCCTCATTACAAGACTAAAACAGACAGACATTTTTTGCAGTGTAGTGCCAGTGTTACTACTTTATACTCACCGTTGTAGTCGATTTGTTGGAACAACTGGCGTCCTTTCTGTCCGGGGTCTCCCCTGATGCCCTTCAATGAATTGAAATTAAATTTTACACTCATTTTCAGCCCTAGGGCTTGAGAAACCTGAGGGTGGTATTTGTAAATGAACACTGTGTTAGCAAGGGCCGAGTCGTGAGTCCAGTTCACCTTGGGTCCTGGGTTGCCGATCAGACCTGGAAGTCCAAAAGTCCCATCTGACCCCTAGAGAGAAAAAAGGTCAAAATTATGTCCGTTAGTAAATACATCCACACACTCTCTCTCTCTCTCTCTCTCTCTCTCTCTCTCTCTCAAATACAGACACATTCTCTCTATTATTCCCACTCTCACCCTTTCTCCAGGTAGTCCTGGGAATCCACTGTATCCAGGCTGGCCCTAACGACAGAGCACAGCAAGCATTAGTGAGTGGCACCACTCTTGCTACCGTTTCCCTCATACTGTATGTTTTCAGGTTTGCACTTGCTGGGGGAGATGGCTGGCATTTACAGGTCCATTTATATTGTCCTTTTACCATCTCCAGTTGGGATAGCGTGGTGTGATGGTCTGTTACAATCCGGAGTAACACATTTTCACTTGTTTCTACTCCACTAAACATCCACCAAAATGGTCTTCACTTGTAGCATTGCCTCTTATAGCCAGGAGCTTCACACACCTTCACCGTCGTCTTAATCACTTCAATATTAAGTTCAAAATAAAGTTCAACCTAGTTATTGAACATGAGTTATCTACATAAAGCACAGAATGATAAGAGAATTCCTACTTTGTAAAGCATCCACAGGGCAATGTGAGGGCAATGCTCTGTGACAGCTTTGAGTAAAAAGTAAATAAAATCTATAGGCCTGAGGAGAACAGAACAGTGTGACGGCTCCTACCCTCATTCCAGGAAATCCCACAATCCCCTTTTCTCCTTTCAGTCCTGGGGCCGTGTCCGTTCCCTGGGAAACGACACAGATTCCGTCACCCCACCACCCTTCTGCAGTGGCTTGTGTAACACACCCACGCACACACACACACACATGCACGCACACACACACACACGCACACGTCTACTTACAGACACACTACAGCAATCTCCTCACCGACACACACTACAGACGTCTGCTTACAGACACGCTACAGTGCAGCAGCCAGCTCACATACTCACGTCCCTGCCACTGACACCACTTTGGCCCTTATAACCTTTCAACCCCTGCAAGAGAACGATTGACAGGAATGAAATGGCGAAGAGGCACTGACACACGGCAGTGATAAACCGTGAAGTTGCCGGAGCTTCCCCACCTTGGCACCCCGTCTGTAGTAATCATTCGGTGGGTCCAAAAGCTCAAAGGGTCCTGGCTCGCCTTTGAGCCCTGGGTCTCCCTGTCCAAGAAAAGCAGCACTATTACTAACATCAGGCAGGCCACACTGTTTTAAAACAGTTCACTACCACTCTTAAAATAGGGGAATTATGGACCATCCGGGGACCTGGTGGAAAATCTTTGATAAATCAAATTAGTATAAAAATGGCTTCCTTGTCTCTCTGGTTATGGTGGCAACTCATGTTCGATATTGTACAGTGTTCTGTGCATGCAGAGGATGTAAAAAGCATTTAATGTTTGCTTGCAAAGTGTTATTAAAGGGATCAAATTTGTAATTTGAGGGCACCAATTTATTCACTTGAGGGAACAATTTATAATGAGAGGAAACTAATTAAGTAATTTGAGAGCATGAATGACTAATTTGAGGGAACAACCTGGTAATTTGTGGGCACCAATTAGTAATTTGAGGGAGCGATTTATAATTCGCACCCTCAAATTATATGAAACGATTTGTCTAATGTTTCTCCCTTGAGACCTAGGGGGCTCCGTTGGAAATAAATAATGTTTGTAACAGAAACGTTACTGTATTAGGGAACAAAAAAGATTATGTATACAGGGTAGGCTGACTAAGTATGCATGGTCTTTAACAACAGTGTTCTGTTAATGCTCCACAATTAGCCTAACATGCATGTCTTTGAATTGTGGGAGGAAACCGGAGCACCTAGAGGGAACCCAGAGGGAACCCACGCGGACATGGGGAGAACATGCAAAACTCCACCCGTCCAGCCAGGATGCAAACCTGCAACCTTCTTGCTGCGAGGTGACAGTGCTATCCATCACATACCTGCAAGAGTGCGACTAGCACAGAGGATGACTTCTCTCACCAAAGACTGTTAATGACACTGTTTCTGACACTAATGAATACTATGTACATACACCTTTAAGACCACCAAGTACTGTTCATGGCAAATTACACAATGCTATCACTGCCACACACAATACACATAGTCACACACAACACAGTTAGCGATGCAGTGACTGCAACAGGCTTTTGTAAAAGTATGGCCAAACAGTGCCTTTATGACAGACATACTGTGTGATGTTACTGTCATACACCGTTCCTGGCACATAAAGCAGTTTACATGGCTGATTTGAATCATAAATGAGGAACTTACCTCATGTCCTTTCTGTCCTTCAAGTGACCTACCCATGTCTCCCTGAAAAACCACACACACACACACACACATAGTATTGCATTCTTTAGGCAGTTGTGTAGCTTGGGTTCTGTTGAGGGCACACGTTTGTATGTAACTTTCCTCTTCTTTAAAGATAAAATATAAAATAAAGCATGAACCAAAATGATGGCACAACTGCGTAGTTTACAGTTTACAGTTTACAGATGGTATTCTAATATCTGTGTTTCCTATAGATAACCCCCACGTATACTCACAGGTTCACCTCTCTGACCAGGAGCTCCAGGCTGGCCCTACACACAGAAACACGTGGACAGACAAACGGTGAGAATGAGACACGTTTCCTCTGTATATGTGAGTCTTTTGCGTGAAAGTGAATTACTCACTTCAAATCCATTCAAACCAATGGATCCCATGGTGCCCCTGTGACCAACAGTTCCATTTGGGCCCTGGGAAATGGTGAACATTGTCAGACAAACAACACACACATAGAAGCTGCTTACCAGAACTCATAATACATTTTGGTGCACTTTGGTGCTTAGATTAGAGGCTATGTGTTTAGTGGAGCTGAAGATACAGAGTGACAGTGGTTGGTTATGACATACACTCATAGACACATGGTGGTAAAATTGCAGTCATCGTACATCATTGTACAAGGACAAGCTTGGTAACAGTTATGAGGAGAATTATGGAGACTTATCACATGACTTACAGTCTGCCCAGCACAGCCTACTAGCCCAGCATCACCCTGTCAAACACATAAAGAGATCAAAGTTAAAACACATGCATGTGTCCTTTACAAAGTTCATATATATATATATATATATACAGTGCACTCCAAAAGTGTTAGGACAGTAAGTGTTTGGCTCGGTACTCTAGCACATTGGATTTAAAATGGAACAGTGACTATGAGGTTAAAGACTTTCAGCTTTAATTTGAGGGTTTTTACATCATATCGGGTGAACCATGTAGCAATTGTAGACATTTTTAATCATAGTCCCTCCCATTTTCAAGCACCAAGAGTAATTGGACAAATTAACATAAACTTAAATAAAGTCATCGTATTTCATATTTGGCTGCATATCCTTTGCATGCCATGACTTCCTGATGTCTGTGACCCAACAACATCAAAAGACTCTTGATATCTTATTTTCAGGTACTCTTACAAGCGATACTATAACCTCTCTGCATTTGAATGGATCTCTATGGGAATAGGGGGGTGGGACTAGATGAACCTGTAAACCATGGAACACATGGTTGGCAAAATGGCTGTAAGTCATCCAGGGACTGAGGTTTCAAACAAGCCTTAAACCATCACTCTGCTGCCAGATATGCAGTAGATATGGATGGATCACTCCTGACTTATTTTTCCATAGAGTTCAATAGGATACTAGAGTTCCATAGAGTTCAATAGGATACTAGAGTTCCATAGAGTTCAATAGGGAGGGTAGGTAAGATGGAGGAAGAGTAGATAAGATGGAGGAAGTGTAGCTGAGGTTGTGCTTACAGGAACACCAGTGATGCTATTGAAATAAATGACAGCCTCTCCCTTGGATCCTTTCATACCTCGTAAGCCCTGCAAACAAACACACAAAAAGGCTGAGCACATTTACACCTGAAACACACATAAAGGCTGAGCACACTTACACCTTGGAGTTCTGACACACAACACACTGGTACACACACATGCACATACACTGTTAAGACAGGACTGATTTGAAGTGTGTCAATAATTTCTCTCACAGATATCCCTGGAAGTCCATCTTGTCCATGGGGCCCAGGGATCCCGGGCTGTCCCCTCGTCCCGTTACAGCCATCTAGTCCAGGAAGTCCTGGGTGCCCCCCAGGCCCAGGATGACCCTAAAACATGGATAGCATGGTCACACACGCACGCGCACACACACACACGCACACACACATGCACACACACAAACAGGTCTCTTGATCACATATGAATTTAATGAAGAGACATGGGAAAAATTGATACTGGCCACTAGAGGGCGCTATTAGCCAAAATAAGCCCTTCTATCTGTTTCTTGGTTACAGGCCGTAGTCTGCGCACCGTGTAGAATCAGTCACAGCACTGTTCCTCAACATTCATCCTGGTGGGCCGCAGTGCCTGCTGGTTTCTGTTTTTACCTTAAAAACCAGAAACTAATTCAGACTTAAGAAACCAACTGACGTAAATAGCTTCTTTAATTGATGAATTAATTGCTGAATTAATTGCTGAGTAACAATGAAAACCAGCAGACAGATGTGGCCTACTAGGATCCGGGTTGAGAACCACGGAGTTACAGCATTAATTATTGAGGCAGACATATACAATCTTATCCTAGGATTATTGTAATTTTTTTTTGACAGCTAGGCTGCCAACATCCGTCCATTGTCTTTTTAATCCACCCCCATCTATTTAATCTTCTGCACAAACTGATGCCAAAAATTCTTTCAAATCAATGTTTGTTTGATGGTTTTCGCTTTCTACACGTGGACTATGAAAGACGGCAATAGCCAATGGCAATGTGGCAGTATTTCAGACTCTGCAGGTTCTAAAGCCTTCAGTCCCGCATGCTGGTGGATGTTGGGTCAATTGTCCGTCCAACATGCAGTCTGCAGAATGATAGGTACACAGGTACACTCACCCCCACGCCATCGATCCCCGGATACCCAGGCAATCCTATCATACCCTGTAAAACAGCACAAAGTCAGCAGGCACAACATGCACAATTTTGTATTTTTCAAAATTGCCAGAAGGTGACAGTACTCGCCATGTCCCCTTTCATCCCCGATGTCCCGGCGAAACCCTCATCCCCCCGCTTTCCTTTCTCCCCTGGGGGCCCCCGAGGGCCAGGAAAACCATTGGGCCCCTGGAGCCCCTGTGATCCCAGTCTCCCTGGTGTTCCCTAGCGTGAGAAGGAAAACACGTAAAAATAAAACTAGAACAAGAGTTCAAACTAATCCAGGGTAGAAGATCTAAATGGCAGGAACAATTAAGTAGAAACAGTATGATTTACAAAATATCTGTGTCTGCTGAAAAGTTCATTGTTGTCATTCATTTCTTAAGTAAGAATTGACTCCAGCCAAAACTGACTCAACCAAAGCAACATCTACAAAACTTTCACTATTGATTACATTAAAATACATAAATTATTCTTGTTTTTTTTTGGGGTCTGTAAAAGCGAAATGCACTCAAGCACTCTTTATGAAAATGCACTCTTTATATATCGTTGAATAACCCAACATATATCACTATCACCAAAAAACACAAATTCTGATGTATTACAAATTGGCCACAAGAGGGCAGTATAACACACTTTTATGTTTTTTTAACTACCTATTATCCACTAATAATTTATATATACAGATCCTTTCCAAAAAATTAGAATATCATGGAAAAGTTTTTTTTTTTTTCCATAATTCCATTCAAAAAGTGAAACTTTCATAGATTATAGATTCATTACACACAAAGTGAAATATTTCTAGCCTTTATTTGTTTCATTTTCATAATTTTGGTTTACAGCTCCAGAAAACCCCCAAAACAGTATTTCAAGAAATTAGAATAGTGTGTCGAAAATCAGCATTTACTTCAGTTATTTCAGAGAATGAGTGGAGTGGCTTGACTCGAGGAATCCGACAGTTGTAGCCCATGTCCCGGATACGTCTGTACGTGGTGGTTTTTGAAGCACTGACTCCAGCCTCAGTCCACTCCCTCTGCATCTCCGCCAAATTTTGGAATCGTCTTTGCTTGACAATCCGCTGAAGCCTACGGTCATCTCTTTAGCTTGTGCACCTTCTCCTGCCACATTTTTCCCTTCCACTAAACTTTCTATTGATATGCTTGGACACTGCACTCTGTGAACAGCCAGCCTCCTTAGCGATGACCTTTTGCGGCTTACCCATCTTCTGGAGGGTGTCAATGATGGTCTTCTGGCCAATTGTCAAGTCTGCAGTCTTCCCCATACTGAACCAAACTGAGATAAACTTTGCAGGTGCTTTGAGTAAATTAGATGATAGTGTGACACTCAGTCTAAAACATGCATTCTCTGAAATAACTGAAGTAAATGCTGATTTTCAACACACTATTCTAATTTCTTGAAATACTGTTTTGGGGGTTTTCTGGAGCTGTAAGCCAAAATTATGAAAAATGAAACAAATAAAGGCTAGAAATATTTCACTTTGTGTGTAATGAATCTATAATCTATGAAAGTTTCACCTTTTGAATGGAATTATGGAAAAAAACAACTTTTCCATGATATTCAAATTTTTTGGAAAGGATCTGTATATATACCGTATATACAGTATATATATATACACTGGGCAAGCTGCATACAAACACAGTTGGTTGTAACAGGGAGATAGGGAGAAAGTCTGGCCCAGCCGTTTTGTGAAAGATTCTGAACACTTACATTTCGCAACCAATTTCTTTCCTCAATGTCGCACTCCCACATATACATACAGAGAAGTGTCTTTCAGCTCACCCAAAGCTCATCGTGATAAATGAAACACACGCATAATTATATATGGAAATCAATGACGTTGATCATGGCCAAAACGTCATATCAAGCATCACTAAGCTGTGTTTGTGTGTGTGTGTGTGTGTGTGTGTGTGTGCGAAAGAGATTCAATGTGAGTTTGAGAGACTGCAAGTACTCTGTGTGTGTGTGTGTGTGTGTGTGTGTGTGTGTGAGAGAGAGAGAGAGAGAGAGAGAGAGACAGAGAGAGATATTCTGTGAGTGTGTCTGTGTGTGAGGGAGAGCAAGCAAGAGAGAAATTTTGGCGATTATGAGAATTACAAAATTGTGAGTTAAAATGCTAATTTCTCATAATTTTACAAATGTGGGTATGTTCATTGCTGACAGTATAGGAGTGCAGAATAACACACACACACACACACACGCACACACAACAATAGCAGCTTCAACCACCTTCAACCCAGATACTGCTTCTTTGAACTTTATAATAAATGAAAACATGCAGTGGATTTGACTTTGATCAGGGCGCAATGTGAAAGGGCAGAGGGCCCGCGTTAATGAACAAAGCCCCGCTCTCTTTCTTTGTGTGTGTGTGTGTGTGTGTGTGTGTGTGTGTGTGTGTGTGTGTGTGTGTGTCTACATGGCTTCAGCCCAGGCCAGTCCCAGAAATTACATCCCAGAAACAGCAAAAAGACCGTTTCATACAGGAAGCCACCCTCAGTATACCCGTCCTTTTTAATGCGCGACACTTTTTCAGTCCCCCCCACCGCCTCCCTTTCCTCCTTCCTTACCCACTAGTTTCTCCCCTCCCCAGTCCCCCCCCCGTCCATGTGTGTGTTTAGCGTGTCTGTGCGGCTGGGTCCTACGGGCTGATAAAGCGTGTGTCAGTGCCGTGCTCAGACTGGATGTGACAGCGGGTAAGCTCGGTGCTGGCTGTGTTGCCTCTCTCATTCTCCCGGCTCACGGGGCTGTGATAATTGGAAGCCTTCCTAAGACCCCATTGATACCGTGTCACAACAGCTATTATGTGCGTCGGGCCGGGGCCGGGCCGGGGCCGGGCCGGGGTGGCTGGCGCAGCGCATTGCAGTGCAGCTGTCCAAATAAAGGGCCTGTGGCAGAGCGAGGCACCAAGGCGGCACCCGCAGGCCCAAAGAGCCGGGAACTGGGCCGCCCAAACTACCACCTTCCGGGAAATACGCTGGCACTGAATATGGCACCTGGTGCAGCTCAGATGGGAGGGATCTTCCAATCTACTGCAATGAACCCTAACAAATACTCCAGCCCACATGTATTATATATTACACACGCACACGCACGCGCACGCACACGCACAGCTCCACTAATCCTCAGAAATATGTACCAGCTGCGATAACCTCCAGAGCTCTGACTGTACCTGTTGTGACAAACTGCACGCACAGCGCAGTTGTAATAATAACAGGTATGGGTCCACAGACACAGAGCAGGGAAGTGTAGCATGCATGTACTCCAGGTGTAAAGGTATTGAGCTACATTTGTGCTGAGGGTGGCGTGGGGGTCAGAGAGCAGGATGTGGATGCGATGTGGGCGGAGCTGCACAGTTCCTGAGTAGCGAGCGGGTGCAGAGGGCTGTGCTGGAGGCTGGGACGATCAGAGAGAGATAAGATGGCGGAGACTGAAAAGACCTAATCAGCCACAAAGACAAAGCAGTCTCTCTCTCTCTCTCACACACACACACACGCATGCACGCACGCACACGCACTCATACATGCACACACACACGCACGCACATACGCACACACACGCATACGCGCACACACGCATACCACACACACACACACAATCCCTCTAAACGTGTCTCTCTCACAGTCACGCACACATGTTTAACAATAAGTGCGTGTGATTGCATCACCAAACGCACTTATTTGAGAGTTAGTGAAGCCAAGGTGCAGAACTCACAGGTGCAGAGAGGGAACAGGACACTATTCTGTGATGAGTGTGGTGACAAACTGACGCTACATGATCTACAATCTCTTTCCTTCTACAGGTAACACTCCCATCAGCTCAACTGCAGGTAGCCCTCCTGTCTCCCTCTAACAGGCAGCACTCCCATCTTCTCCGCTACAAAGGAAAGTCCGTATCCGACGTTGCCATTCTTTGAGCGATGCGACACCTCAGTGTGTGTCCCCAATGCTTTCCGTGTCAGCGACCGCCAGAAAAATCCACTACATTTTTAATTTCACAAGTTTGACCTTTAGAGCACCGTATAAACATTCCATCCTTCCTGGCTAAAATGTCACCTCACTCCCTCACAGCCCTTTCGCATTCCTAAGACCTCCCCTTGCCTCCTCACCCCAACGTCACCTGCCAATCACCTCCACCCCTCCCGCTGCTGCATGGCTGCGCCTCCGATTTTCCACTGCGCCCCACCTTCAGTGCGCGCCTCCTCCCGCTTTCCACAGTGCCATCGCCCCGCTATCGTCAACACCATCGACAGGTTTGATTCGGAACCCTTACCTCCTCCCTTATTATTGCTGAAACTATAGAGTTGACAAATAACATAGGCATGCTAGATAGCTAAATAGATAATTACATGAAATCAGCTAAAATCATACTAGAGGTCTCTAACTAGCAAAACAATTACCCTCATACAAGTATAGCTTGGTAGCTAATTTACAGGTGCAATTTTAAGGCATTTTTCTGTCATCGTAAATGTTTGCTCAGTATGCTGTGCTGTATATTATGACTACTGCTACCTTGTGTTTCAGCTGTGTACTAGCATAGATATTAATGAAGTATACTGATTAGGGAGCTGGGTTTATAACTCAGACATTGATTCCCAGCAGCACCACTGACATTGTACCCTTGGGCAAGGTACACAACCTGAACGTGGTACTTATTCTGAATAAGAGCATCTCTTGAGTGCAAAATGCAAATGTCTAAATGTATCAGCAGTGCAACAGCACAAGGTTACATAGGACAATTATAGCTTTACAAAACATTATCAATGATCCCAAAAGATATTCATTTTAACTTTAAATCTCACATATTCACTGCTTCCAAAGCAAAACCTTAGAAAGAAAGAAACAAAACAAAACAAAAAAGAGTGGGACGTTACTACAATAGGCTACACCACACCACAATGCAGTACATTACACTAGACTATAAAATGCCAGAGCCCATTACACCAGAGAAAACTAGGCCTTATTACACTGTCCACACATCTACTGTATACTTCCTAACACTCTAGTGCACGCTTCCTGAATTATACGTGGGCTAAAGCTGGTGTTTTATTTCATGTTGAATATACTTTTAGACAGCCCGCTCCATCCCGTTAGGGTCTCCCATTTTTAACTTAGATTTATTACACATAAACGTCTCTCGGAATCGCTGCTGCTGTTTAGCAGGGAGATCAGACACATGGCCCGTGTGACATGTGCATGATAAATACCCCCACACTTATCTGCCCCGGCTCCCTGTCTTCACTCCTCATTACCACAGATTACTACCCACAGCAGCCGTGTGTGATTACAGGGCTACCTCCTCTTTCCCACTCTCTTTCTTTCACTCTCTCACTCACTTCAGAGAGACCCGCCGGCTCAGGCTAGACAGCCAATACTGTCTCACTGTCTAATTGCATTGTCAAAGTCTAATGATTGTTTGAGATTCGGCTAATAAAGTTGCAGTTAGAGTTCAATTTACTCTTTAATTGTCCTATACTCCTACATTTTGACCCATTGTGCTCTCTCTCTCTCTCTCTCTCTCTCTCTCTCTCTCTCTCTCTCACACACACACACACACACTCCTTCTATTATAGCCAGCTGTAGCTCCGCAGGGGTCACATAAAAGACCTGCAGAACAGACACCTGCCCTTGGGGTTGTGGGAGGAGTGCAGATGCGGCCCCCAAAGCTGCCGTCCAATTAGAAGAGAACGGGCTCCACCCTTCGACGTGTCGGCAAAAAGAACTGGCAGGTAAGTTCTGACTGTGTTGTGCAGCCCCGTGCACGTTCCTGACTGAATGCATCATACGTCAGCTAAGTCAGTCAGTGTCCCGCAGTTATCATCACAGAAGAGTTTTCTGCTTCCCCCTCCATCTCTGTGACCTTTGACCCGCACACTGTGTACAGTGGGAGCTTAATAGGCGAGAGACAGAGCCAGAGAGAGAAAGAGCGAGTGAGAAAGACAGAAAGGTGGTGACAGAGGAGGTGACATTCTTTAAGAGAAGAGGATGAGGCAGTGAAAACAGGAGGCTCGTTACTGATTTATGACTTTCTTTGGTCTGCTACATTCCCAACATATTTGGTGAGTCGTCATTAGAGAGGAGTGAGAAAGGAGAGGCGTGTTGACAAAATGGACCCAGCCTGGAGAACAGCAGTCTCTGTGGGGATGGGGGGTATATGTGGGTGTAGCTATGCATGGATACAGATATGTGAAAGCTTGTATGCGTGTCTACAGGTATGTTTTTGCTTGTGTGTGTGCACATATGTATGGGTGTGTGTGTGTGTGTGTGTTTGCGTGTGTGAGTGTGTGTGTGTATGTGTGTGTGCATTCCTGAGATGCAGGCTATTCTGAAGGCATCTCCTTCTCTATCACTCTGCTCACGGGACCACTAAAGGGACACTACACTTTTTTTTGATATTATATCAGCAATCCCTACTGTACATTTCCCATTCCAGTGTTTAACATCAGTGCGTCCATTCACATTTTACACACATACACAGTTGCATCATTTTGATGTGAATACCCTCCTAAGACCCGGAAATTAATTTCTGAGTATCTGGTCTTAATCCAAAGAGCCATATATTCTACCATGCTGAATCCTTCACGACAAGGGACATTCAATACAAATAAAATTTTCACTGCAACATGTTTTTGTCGTCCAAGATACACAGCCTTTCCAATGCTATCCCTGTGCAATCTAATAAGCACACACAAAGAATTTAACATTTTGTGAGTGCTAGCCTATCTTTCTTCAGCTGTAAACCCAGTTGTAAAAGTTCAGAACTCTAACATTTCAAAAACACTTTTAAACAGTCGAGCATTCCAAATTTATTGTAATGTGTACCTTGTGGATATGGCAGTTCAACAGTCCAATCACTGAGCTCCAAAGTCTGTCTGTAAAATCAGCACTTCCTATTTTGCGTTGTGTTTATGAACTCTCTACCCTATTTGCCTCAGTCTGGTTTCACCTTAAGCTCTAATTTCAGCTTTTTTACTGTTATTTACACCCCTGAAGCAACATATCGGAATTTCAGTAGCTCTGTAGTTACAATGCAAAAACAGCTAAAGGCCCACACGCATCGGCATTCTCTTCCTGATTTTAGTACGCCCACAAAATGTTAGCAAAGAGCAGTAACGTAGCTTTTGTGAAAAATCCCAAACCCCAGCCCGTCTCTATACATTCCCCGTCTGCGACTCCAAGAAATTATGCAAAAACATACATCATATCACGTGGGAAATCCTTAAATCCATAAATTATGCATTTTTTTAAACTTGGAACACAATGAAAAGGCTCCAGGATAATATAAAAAGCTCAAAAACATGAAAACTGTGCATGTGGGCCTTTAATATATACCAGCATTTGAGTGGCACTGGCCAGGGTTATGAACTGGGGTCACTTGGGGCCTGAAATTTTCCCAGAACTTTGCAGCATAAAAAAAAGCCAGATAATATCACAAGGTCAAGGTTATTTCTGGGTGAGACATGTCTAATCAGTAAAGTAAGAAATTTCTTATGTTCATGTATATGAATTATGTTCTTACCATTGATCCCTTTGCTGGGAAACATTGACACAAAGAGCAGTCCCTTCCAGCACAGGGTTCCAGCAGCTCTCCCTGAAACCAGAAACCAAACAGGTACTTTAACTGACAGTCATTGTAACAGACACCCCACACAAAGGTATACAGTATAACACATAAACAAGTACTGTACTGTTTCATTCAGATTCTTTTAACAGCTGGGAAATTTTATGACAAAACTTGCCAGACCACGCTGTAATGCTATGTAAAAATGTGGACACAGTTTGAATGTAAAACACTGTCTTCTGAAAACAAATAAAAAGATTTTAAGAAATCGCAACTCCACAGACATTAATATTTCAGCAATTATTTTACAGTAGGGAGAACATACTGACATCCAAATGATGCATGAGAATGAGTGAAGTCAGATTGAGGCAGGACGTGGATTACATTATACTGCACACGCACCTATGGTTATACACACATCGTACACACATATGGCAGCAAATACAGTTAAAAAAGCAGAGTTACTGCTACCCAAGACTCCCACCGCCAAACTCAGTGAGCACAGAGATCAGTAACAAGTAAACAACCCAGAATGCAAAGTGAGAGTGACACATTAATCAACATATTTAATCAGTAAACAGTTAATTATGACCCTGGTTAGTCTGTTTTCCACTTTGGCAGCCTCCTGTGATGAACTTTGACCTGCGGCACATGGTCGCGCGGGGTTAGGAAGAGAGTGGCATGGGTTGATGTGAGGTGCGTGCGTGCGTGCATTCCGAGAGATCAGCAGGAATGTAAACACAGGGCTTTTTGCAGGCAGTTGAGTGTGCCGCTGTGGGACGCAGTACAGAAGAGGACACTGTATCTGATGAACTGGGAGCTAATCACTCTCCATTCTCACCGCAGCCCCCCGGGAGAGTAATCTACATAAGGCAACATGTGCACACCTGCACACACACACACACACACACACACGCACAAACACACACATACACACACAGGCACACACACACACACACACACACACACACACACCTGCGCACACACACACACACACACCACGCACATACACATGCACACACACACACACACACGCACAAACGCACTCATACACACACAGGCACACACACACACGCACACGCACAAACACACTCATACACACACACACAGGCACACACACACATACACAGAAACACACACACACACACACACACATGCTCACATGCACGCACAAACACACTAATACACACACAGGCACACACACACATACACAGAAACACACACACGCGCGCGCACACACACACACACACACACACACACACACACACACATACACGCACACAATTTACACCAAGCACAGTCACTACCTGCAAGTGAGAGTAAATTTCCATTTTGTTCCGCAGCATGTCTCTACTGTATTTCACTTTAAACGCCCCCGTTTTAATGATCCACCATGTGACTGCAAAGACAAAGCTGCCATCTGTTCCAACCTGCGAGGGGTTGGTCAAAACCATCACTGCCTCAGAAAACACATTACTGACATTAAATTATTGTTTGCATGGCTGTATTTCTCATCATATGTTATCCATAATAATTCTAGATAATTATGATAATGATAATTATCATAATTCCATGATCATTTTCCAAAAGAAGGTTCATTCAGAAGTTCTACCCTCAGAGTGTAGGTAGGTACATGTCCACCTTGAAATGTCACATCTGCCCTGAGATCCCATACAGCCTGAGAGCATATATACAGTAAGCCTCACATACGTATAAATCTGAGACTGCATAAGGGATCTTATATCTGCTATCTGCAAGGATTCAAGGCCCTCACAAATATAGGAATACCTGTGCTGTATTTTACATTGCCATTAGGAGACTCTTTTGTAATCCAACTGTGACCATAGAGAGCTCGGTCTCTTATCAAGAGCACCCTGTCTGTGACCATAGAGAGCTCGGTCTCTTATCAAGAGAATGCTGCCGGTGATCCAGAGAACTCTGCTGGTGATCTTGAGAGCTCTGTGCTATTCAGACCGGTCTGTCTGTTATCAAGAGCACCCTGTCTGTGATCTAGAGAGCTCTGTCTGTGATCCAGAAAGCACTGTCTGTGAACCAGAGAGCTCTGTGAGTGATAGGGAGAGCTCCGTCTGTTATCAAGAGAGCGCTATTGGAGATCCAGAGAACTCAATCGGTGATAGCGAGACCTCGGTCTGTGAGGAATGCTTGTGTGCGCCAGGTCTTCTGTGGACGCAAGGCTGCCTTTGGCCACAGTGCAGAATGCCAGCCTCCTTCCCGCACCAGTGGCAAAGCACAGCGCGCTCCTCTGCAACGGGAGCGGAACACAGCTGCAGTGAGCATGCTCAGAGCCGTCACGGAATCCCCTCGACTAGCTCGCTGATCCACAGCCAACAGCAGATGCATAACCACCTGCTAATTAAAACGACTATAGAGAGAAACTCACAGCCGTCTATTCAAAACAAGAGTAAGACCGCAGCACGCAAAGGGCAAAGCACACCAAATGAAGCCACATTAAGAAACAGTAAAGCAGGCTGATTCATGTTATATACAGAACCAATGATGTACGGACCACTGAATAACACTGCGATTTTACTGCACTGTCCGCAACCCAGCAGTGAAGCAGAACATTTAGCTCAACAGGGAAAAACACACCCGTCATACCTGCTTCTATACAGGAATACGTGACACTGGCAATGATGTCCTTAAGTCACTGAAATAGTCTCCAATTCTATAGTCACTACTCTGCTTTGAGAGTACTACTTTCCAACTACATGATATAAACATATAATGAAGCCAATACTTGCATCGCATCCCAAGAGGTCATGAGGGGACATAATAATTAAAGAATCACTCGTTCGCTCACACACACAGCTTAACTTGGCACATACATACATTTGCATTCACTACGACATCAACTGGAATGATGGTCGGATGTATATAATTTAGTTTAAGTGTAATTTTTCATTTAAAACATGTAAACTTAGGATAAAGATTACTGAGGGATCCATCAATAGGTTACCAGTTGTCTTCAGAAAGAGATACTCTTCTGCTCTGATCAATGCTGAAAAACAGACAAAACTTTATTTTGTCCACTAATAGAGAATACTAATTTGTGTAGAATGGTAAAAGTCTGCCTATTCAGTATTAGTCAAATTTAAAACATGCATAGCCTGCTCTCTGAAATTACCTGAGAAATAAGGTGTTTTGCAATGGTCTGCTAAAATATGCAGAAATCGATAGTTCCGCGGTAACGGAATTACAATTCACAAAAATTTTGGCCTTAATTTTACTTACTGTGTATAGGTCTGAAAGCCTAACTGATTATAAAAAGCTTTATAACTTCAGATGATACCCCTGCTATCATATTTTAAAAAAAATTGGAAACTTCCTGCACGTGGAAGGGTCCAAGACCGAAAGAGCGTTGGTGACAGAATTATGGCAGGGTGTTATTTTTTTATTTTTCCTTCCACATGCAGGAAGTTTCCAATTTTTTATTTTGATATGATAGCAGGGGTATCATCTGAAGTTATAAAGCTTTTTATAATCAGTAAGGCCTTAAGACCTATCCACAGCAAGTAAAACTAAGGCCAAAATTGTAATTCCGTTACCGCGGAATTGCCCATTTGTCTACTCTGAAGTTGACTGATTTGACATCTTGCACAAGGAGAGGAATTGAAGACTTGAAGAAAAGAAGCATGAAGATGACAGGGTGCAATGACGTGCAATGCTTATTTTCTAAATCTAAAAATCTTTTTCATCACAGTTCAGAGAAACAGAATTTACTATTTTCTTTGTTTTGATATCGAAGCACATTAGAGTTTTCCTTACGATACATTTGCTTTCTTTATGTTTTTTCTGAATTATGTAATTTACTTTACTCCATATACTGCAATGGATTCATTAATACTAATAAATAATAGTCATTCATGCCTAAATGAGTCGATGTCTTTTCTATGTGTCTCTTTTCTCTTCCTTTCTCTCTCTGTCTCGCACTCTGTGTTTCAGCCTCCTGCCAAATTGTGTACTGCTCTTGAGTTCAGAAACAGATAGTGGTACTACTGATAATGGGTTAAAGGGGGTTTTAAGGGAATTAAATGATTTAAGCAGAGATGATGACAAAATACCTGTGGGTTTTGGAGATGATGGAGAGGGCTATGTCATGGCTGACCTCTCAGCACACGAGATTGTCCACACGCTTCATTCACGCCCCAGTCAAACATGACAGACTATACAGTAGATATGATAGCAACGCTTCTCTTGGACCCACCCCTCCATAGACCAGAGTACAGACAGACGAGTATGAGCAAGGGCTTAAATGCACTAGGATTGAAAATGCCACACAGATGTTTTTTTATCATTAATTTAAGGCAAGGTAAAACTGACACATATCTTATATTACGCTCACATTTCAGATTACATGTAGGACTAACAATGGTGTTAGTCTAGATTAAGTAGGACGATTTTTTTTATTATATCAAATGAAGTATAACCACTCCTCAGTAAAATTGCAGGTCCTAATGTACTAAGAACAGTGCACTTATGACACTCAACAAATCAGGTTTATTATTAATTTCAAACAATGCAGAGAAATGCTCCAGAAAAGACTAAATATTGGATTTTATGCACTTTGAAAGCAATTCAATTTAACAAGATGCAGGAAACATGAGATGAGACAGGCTAGAGGTGGAAGTTAATTTAGCAAAGAACTGCATGATATCGACACAGGCTAGAGGTGGAAGTTAATTTAGCAAAGAACTGCATGATATCTTCCTAACGCTGCGCTGATGTAACCACTGACCTTGAGTTAGCTTGCCATGATGACTGATCCATACTGCTGCTCTGGCCACTGCTCCACACTGCTGCTCTGACCACTGCTCCACACTGCTGCTCTGACCACTGCTCCACACTGCTGCTCTGACCACTGCTCCACACTGCTGCTCTGACCACTGCTCCACACTGCTGCTCTGACCACTGCTCCATACTGCTGCTCTGATCACTGCTCCACACTGCTGCTCTGACCACTGCACCATACTGCTACCCTGACCACTGCTCCACACTGCTGCTCTGACCACTGCTCCATACAGCTACCCTGACCACTGCTCCACACTGCTACTCTGACCACTGCCCCACACTGCTACTCTGACCACTGCTCCACACTGCTGCTCTGACCACTGCTCCACACTGCTGCTCTGACCACTGCTCCACACTGCTACCCTGACCACTGCTCCACACTGCTACTCTGACCACTGCCCCACACTGCTACTCTGACCACTGCTCCACACTGCTGCTCTGACCACTGCTCCACACTGCTGCTCTGACCACTGCTCCACACTGCTACTCTGACCACTGCTCCACACTGCTGCTCTGACCACTGCTCCACACTGCTGCTCTGACCACTGCTCCACACTGCTACTCTGACCACTGCTCCACACTGCTGCTCGGGTAGAGGTTTAGGTAAGAGCATGGGGTTGTGTTGAGGCAGGAGTGTCTGAGGGACGGGGTGTAAGTATTGAATTGCCTAGCTGTCCTCACTTTCTCAGATAGCTCACATTCTTCCACTGAGACACCATATTGGACAAGTAAAGAAATTAGGTTAAAACAGTGTTTTCTTCCTGATACAAAGCCAACTCAGAGTAGAGAGTAAGTGTGTGTGTCTGTGTGTGTGTATGTAGTGCAAGTATGTATTGCACACGCATGCAACTATAGTCAGAATATAGAACGTGGCTTCTCTTGTTCACACAATCAATGACCAGCCTTTACTTTAAATAGTTAACAGCATTCACACATGATGGTGCTAGTAGCCCTGACTGTTGTCTGAACAAGCAGCTGTCGATGACTGGAAAAAACCTATGAAAGTAGGTCAAGGGATAACCAAGACATACAGTTTCTTGCGATGAAGTAAGATATTGTTAACTTTGGCTTACTATCCAGAGAAGCTAGCAAACATTAGGTAGTTTGAAAATAACTAAAAAAAGTGAATCAGAATAGCTAATATTCTGCCACATTGTAATGTGTATGTAGCCTACACCTATGGGAATTTTAGAAACTTTTATATAACTTTATGGATGTTTGGCGGTGACAGTGTCTGTTGTGTAGCTAGTTAGTATGCTATCATATATTTGGTGTATGTGCCCCGTTTACTTTCTGATTTTAAATTAAATTAAAATAAAATTAATTAATTAAATTAATTTTTGCAGTAGTAGGAAAAAAACATTTGTAGACAATGACCCAAAGCATACTTCCAAAGTTGTGGCAAAATGGCTTAAGGACAACAAACTGTAACTGTAAACAATTGTTGGAAAAATTACTTGTGTCATGCACAAAGTAGATGTCCTAACTGACTTGCCAACACTATAGTTTGCTAACATGAAATCTGTGGAGTGGTTAAAAATTAGTTTTAATGACTTCAACCTAAGTGTATGTAAACATCCGACTTCAACTGTATGTATGTGCTGTATGTATGTGTGCATGTGTGTGCATGTGTGTGTGTGTGTGTGTGCTATATGTTTATGAGTGTAAGTGCACATGTGTGTGTGTGCATGTGTACTGGATGTTTATGAGTGTATGTGCATATATGTGTGTGTGTGCTGTATGTGTATGGTATGTGTATGACTATGTGCACGTGTGTGTGTGTGTGTGTGTGTGTGTGTATTTTGGTTGTTTATAAGTGTATGTGCAATTGTGAGTGTGTGTGTGCATGTGTACTGGATGTTTTGAGTGTATTTGCATATGTGAGTGTGTGTGTGTACTGTATGCGCATATGTGTGTGTGTGTGTGTGTGTGTGTGTGTCTGTGCATGAGTCTGAGTTCCAGAAGCAGCTGTACTCTGACACCTGGTCATCTTGCGCACAGGTTTATGACCAGAGACTACACTCAGACAGAACCCTGGGGCTCTCAGACAGAGGGATGCCTTTGACCCCCCTAAACACACAAACATGCAGACAAATTGAGAGCAGCTTTGCCAGCCAGCCCATGTTCCATATTGCGCCAAATCTCTACACCCTCATTACTATTATCTCCACACCGCAGCCTCACACTCCTCCCATCTTCTATTTTTCTGACCTCTCCTCTTTACATTTTACAAAAAGTATACTACTCTAGGGACTCAGGAACTCAAGTAGTTCAATCACGCACCACAATAACGGTGAAGAATTCACATTACATGACATTATTTATGTTGACAGGAGTTGCCACATTCCAGTGCCATTGTGTAAACGCTGTCCCAGCCAGGCATGCAGACAAGGTGAGTTTATCTGATGTTTAGCTCCAGATTACCCACGGCTCTCGTTGCTTGGTTTTCGTTTGCAAAAAAAGAATGTGCATATCCAGTTATCTCTAATCACATGTAATGTTCTGTATCCATCTTTCTGTATGAAAAAAGCCTAGTACCTCCATTGAGGTAACCCTCCCAAAAATAACCCCCCTCCCCAAACACACCCATCTAATACATTAATCCCAATTCCCAAACACATAATATTTTCTCACATACTTCCACGCAACCCTTGAACAGGGGCGATTGGGAGTTCATAAGGGTTAGGATGAGGTCGTGAGGTGGTAAATTAAAAAGACCATGTCAACAGTTTGGCACCTGTGAACTTCGATAACATTGTAACTTATACGAAGACAAGCAGAGAGAGAGAGAGAAACAGACGACAGGCAGAATGACCGTCCAACTGATGGACTAAAAAGTGGACAGACAAATGGACAAAATAAATGAATGGACAGACTTGAGGGAGACAGATAAGACATATACGTTGAAGGATTCACAGGCTGAAGCAAAGAGCAAGCACAGTATCTGTATATTCTCTCACAAGATTCTCTCTCAACCCCTACAGGTTCAGCGAGAATATATCCCCCTAGAGCATGGATATTCAAATCTGGACCTCAAATCTAGATCCGGCCCTGGTTTTCTATCTCCCAAGTAATTAACTGCTACTGATTGGCCAGACTGTCTTCACACTTGACTCCCAGGTAAAGGGAGGGTGGAAAACCAGCAGTTATCGGACCTTGAGGACCGTGATTTGAATAACAGGGCCCTAGAGGGATCGAACATGTGCCCATTAATATCACAACTGTAATATCATGGACATGGTAGAGGGAACTATGTACATAAATATGTATCTATTCCACCTCAGATCATGTGAAACAATCTCTCAGACACCTTTACTGTCTTTTCCATTCTTTTCCCCAGCCCAGGCAGATATCTACTTGATCTTTACATTGCTTTTGCCACTACATTACTTTACATTGCTACTATGGCATTAATCCCAGGGACTCACCGCTTTTACACCAATCCCAGCAATGTGCACCATCACCATCAACCTGCAATTAGAATAGGTTTTAAGGCGGTGCCTTTCCCCCCTAAATAGGATGAACATGAACATTGTTCTCTACTGCAACCTGTTACGGACATGTTATGAACTCTCTCAATCTCATTCCCTGGTGTATGTCATTTGACAGATAATCAATCAGACAAGATGCTCTATTTACAATATGCAAAATAAATTCATGTCTGGAACTGGATTTTATTCCTACTTCCTATCATTGAAGGACCCAATGAAGAAATATCATATCTAACCACGCCCAATCCCCAAGAAGAACGAATAGACAGACAAATGGTCTTGATAGGATTGGTGTTATAGGGGAGAATGGGACTGATGTTACTGAGAGAGTCTATGATGTCATGAGAAGAAGGGCCAGCCAGAATTTGATCAGTGGGGGAATGGTGTGTCAGCTTAATGATGTTTAGGTTGAGGAAACTCACCAGAGATAAAGTTCAGTCAAGGTGATCAAGCAGAAAAAGTGCTTCATTTCTGCACCTCAGGAAACGTCCTGTCAGCAGACGACCCCGTCAGGGCGTGGCCTGCTTGCAGACGACACCTTGACCTCTGTGCTGCTTTTGTGTGGCCGGGCCACTTGCATCTACCTCCTCTGACCTCTGCTGTGACCTCTGCGCCGTGGTGATGGCTACGACAGCACCTCTCTGTGACGCCTGCACAACACGCATACATACTACTGTTTTACACATGACTGGGATGTGCTGTAGGAAACACAGCCTCAGCTTTTCACTGATAAAATAAGTTAATATGGTTGAGGACAGTCCTGTACTATAAAATGTGTTGAATATATCTGTGGCACTGTAAATCTCCTGTAAAACATCACAATTTCTTGATTGATGGACTGATTGATTTTTTATTGATACATTTATTGATTGATTGACTGCACCATCATAACAAAAATATATACAACCGCCAAAACAAGCAATTACTCTCAGAACAATAAAGCGACCTTGGCCTTGCAAATATAAAACTATATGTAATCTATAATCGAACAAAATAGTTGGAGATGATAGGGCAATTTCTCCATGCTATCGATATTCACCCATCAATATCCACGCGTCTGCACGTGACAACATATCAAAGGTAAACCTATTGTAGAGCTTGTAATAGAACGCCCATTATTATTTCTACAGGAAGGGAACAGAAATTTCATCCTCCCGCGTGCTAGGCTACTGATCGAAACTGGACTGCCGTTCTACACCATCAACCTGTGAGAAAATCCAGCGCCGAGCATAGCCTAAGCGGAATATATCGTTGCCGGCGAAAAAAAACTGAATATAGCCTACTGACATGTAGGCTACGAATGGATAATTCTCACCCATTAGCCTATAATGCAAAAAAAACATTTTTTTTTAAATAACATTACCTCACTGGAATATCATGAGAAAACCATATTCCAAAATAAGTAGCCGATAGATAAAATTTGTTTCTGAATAAATGTAGCCTATTTATACAAGTAGCCTACGCAGTATACACAAATGAAAAGTATTAAACTTGTAATCCAAAGGATGTTATGCTAAACTCTTGAATGTTAACGAAGTAGAATTTTGAGAGTTTGGAGAATAAATGTTAAATTTGTGTCACTTTAAAATATCCCAATTCTTGCGATAAAAAAGAATATATATTGCCTGTTCGAACTATTCGATTCAAATTGTCTAAGTTATTAATTGCATGTGCATGCAGCATAAGAACACAGTGTTGGGAATTAACCAATTGCACAGAATGCACGACTGGATGTCGTGCAAGTTCAGGTCTGACAGCACTTTCGGCTACACTTGCCGTTTATCCTGGTAAAATGTCATATTTATCCCAAAAGATTAAGATGAAACAAGAGCTCACCTCTAGAATCCTTGCTCCTCCAATAATGGCTTCATCACCACGCTAGAATTTAAAGAACAAAGCGCTAAACCAACCAGCATAAAACTTTGTAAAACACACCGAATTGGAAACTTTTTACAAATGCCGACAAAGTCGTGGTGCCTGAAGAGTTTACCGTAATTACCGTACGCGTACACTATTCTCATTGATTGCCTACTATCACTTTAAGTGGTTTCTATAATATATGAAAATAAATATGAACAATTTGTTTTTCTATATTAATAACAACGGATCCGCACACTAAAAATCCATAATATATGTTAAATCAAATTCGATTCATTAAATCTTTGATCTGAGGATATATTGTAGGAGGATATATGCTAGGTACTACGGTAAGCGCAGCAAACTCTTTAGCATAATGAACGCAACTTTTAATCTTATGTACCACAGCTTGAGCGGACTAGTTCGCTCAGTATAAACATTTTCAATGCCTGGATGTTTCTTAAGCCAATACTTTATTTGTATTGCATATATACCTGTTTCCGGTGAAAACAGATGCTGAAGTGCTATGGGAATTTCATTCGGGGCGTGAATGGGGAGATAACGCTGATCTCAAGACAAGGGGGCATCAACTGTCTAGGTCCGGCTGCCAGAATATTTCGCACAATTTTCAGTTCCTCTGTGGCTTTGCACGGTGATCGGTAACGTAAATTGCGGTGTAGAGGGGGCCACTGAAATGGACCCGTTCACTCCGCTCACCAGTCCCATTTAGCGTTATTCTGCTGGGTGCTTGGTGCTGTGGGATTCCAGGAACAGTGCACACAGTGGATGTAAGTATAAATACAATTTAATAAAATTCACACGCATATGGATGCTGATTCATCCACACAATGATTTGATATTAGTTCAGTTGACACGTAACATCTAATGACAGTCGCTGTGTGATAGACCATTGTAGTGAGGGAGTTTTGAACTTTAAAGGTATTTCATTATGTCAGTGTTATTAATTTCACGTCGAGCGTAAGGTGGACAACACTTCAAATACATATTCCTTTAGTGATGGGTGATTGAGTGTGTTGCCTGTGATTTCATTAGCTAACTATTGATGTTTATATAGCCTAGACGCATGGACCTTAACAACAGAAACATAAAACTAATGAACTCAATGCACCAAAGTTAAACATAGCTAGTTAATATATCGTATATAGCGTATATATATATATAGGGCATATAGCGTCGATGGAAATAAACGATTACCATACCTGTGTGAGGTCATGGATATGTTCTGTTTAGAAGTTAATCGATAATTGCGGGATGGATGGGGTCACCTATAGTGACAGGAATTTTTTCACATACCTACATCACAAAAGCTAGCTATGGCAATGCTGTTTTGCCAATATGATATTGTATGTGCAAATATGGATTTGAGTACCTTTTCTGTCGTATCTTGTTTTAGACTGTATTAATGTATTTATGCCGTCATACGGGTTGATTCAGACGTGCGTTGATAGGAGATGCCTACTCCCCTTGTGGCAACAATTGACGTCACTCAACATGGATCGTGCACAATGTCTGTTTGCCTTTGCGGTGTAATGTCATTCTGGGACGATCACAACGCAACAGTGTTAGATAAAACCACAGTGATCAGTCCTTACCTGTTCCTGATCCCTGCTGTTCTGTCTGCATGTGGAATATGCTCCTGAGACAGGGCAATTAATATTTATCCCCTGTACGGGACATAATATGGGTCTTAATCTCAAGAACATACTGAAACATGCACTAGCCTACAAGGGACGTTCAGTACGAATAAAATAAATAATATTTTTGAAAATATTTTCACAGCAATATTTTTTTTTTCATCCAATACACTTGTATTATGTTAAAACAGCACCGTTCTGCTGCGTCTCAGGAGGATATTACCTTGGCTGCATAATACAGAGCCATTGCTACGTAATGTTGTGAATATCTGGACCGCTACAGATTCCTGTTTTCCTAGAACTGTCAGTCACACCTGTGGCAGCTGTGTACTGTACCCCCACTTTACAGCGCCTCAACAGTGATAACTCCCACTTTTCTACAGTCTGGCCCGCACTGCGCGACGTGCGCGCCCACCGCCCAGGAGACTTGCTAAACGATCACTTTACAGCGCCTCAGCGGTGATAACTCCCACTTTTCTACAGTCTGGCCGCACTGCGCGGCGTGCGCACCCACTGCACAGGAGACTTGCTAAACGATCGCGTTACGGTAAACATCAGTGTTACTGCACACGGGGCTTTAACACAGCATATATTACCGAAAAGCCTCAGCCTTGGACACACATGCTTACAGCACGTCATCTTTATCACACACCTGTTTCACTGCTCAACTACCCAATGACACACCTGTTTTCCCACAAAACCCACTTTACTATTTAATGGCTTCTGCACAGCAACATTTCTACACATCAGTTTCAGTGGAGTTATTTTTTTGTAGCCTTGGGGTGGGTAGTGGTGGTGTGTGTGTGTGTGTGTGTGTGTGTGTGTGTGTGTTGGGGTTGGGGGGGGGGGGGGGGGGGGGGGTCACTTTTTTTTTTTAGACAGACAGGGTCAGGTGACTACAGGGAAAAGGGCAAATTATGGCAGGTGTGCTAAAAATATTATTCAAAAATATTGATTCTAAATCAAGTGTAGCAATCACAGCAAAAATTCCTGGTCTAAAACGAACACTGCAGGTGTTAAATGTACACCACCACTTTTGCTGTGAAGAACACACAGCCTTTGGGGACAGTCATAAGAAATCATGAATGAAAAAAGTGTCGATTTGTCCATTCAGCTCTTCCAAATCTGAGTCTAATTTTTCCCAGCTCTCTCTTACAAAAGATATTTTGATTTTGGGAAACTCTGGGTAAAAATAAAGATATTAAACACAAATATTGATGATGCCAACAGTACAATAAAACACAAACCCATCCTTGACCCATTTTACTATTGAGTATGAGTCCTGTGACTCTCACTGCTGAGATTTGCTTGCATCTTCATGTAAAGGTCTAGAATGGGGTTGGGGTTGCATTTGCGGGGTGTGAAAAGGGTGCAGGTTGTCTGCTGAGCTGTAGTTGTTTTATGGGCCCATTATCTGCAGCAGACATCTGGGTCAGTCTTCTCCCACTGGATCTCCTGATTTAAACAGGCTCATCCCTGAGAGAGAACTGTGTGTGCAATTGTGTTTTTGTGTGAGCATGTGTTGTGTGTGTGTGTTGTGTGTAGAGGAGAGAGAGAGAGGGAGAGAGAGAGTGAAAGAGAAAGAGAAAGAACCTCTCCATGCTGACAAGGGAGTTTTTTTTGCCCGCCATAACTTCAAGGTCACTGAGTGACCACCAAAATAATTTTCTTTTGACAATTTGTTTTTATAATAATTGAACTTAAACTTGAACCATTGCTCATTTTCTGTTGATTTATTTTGCTTCTTATTATTATGTTGTTACTGTTGTTGTTAATACTTACATTATTTTAATACTTATTATCACAGTTAAAGGACTTCTGCAGTTTTTACTGACTATTCATTTCTGTTAATATTTAAAGGTATCACTATGCTTTGGCAATATTTACAAATTATATATTGCCAGTAAAGCACAGAGCAGAGAGAAAGAGAGAGAGAGAGAGAGAGAGAGAGAGATGTATTACTACTGCTGTGAGTTTTTGAGGTCCATTATTGTCCTTCACAAAGAATTATAGAGCATTGTGAATATATAATATTCCTATATTACATTAATTAGATTACACTAAACATGAACACAAATCCAGAAACAAGCATATTAATTTGCAGTTCAAATATAATTTCTTCTAGCATTATACGTTTGCTTTCTTCATCTACCGAGCAAATAACTGCTTTATTGCCCATTTTGAATGGAATTAAACAAGATTATGATTCAATTTGTACACAAATTGGAGTAATAAAACTTAAAATAAAGTCTAATCATTGTTCTCAACAGACACACACACACAATCTCAAGTTGCTCGCTGCTCTAGCCCAGCTTTGTGAGAGAAACAAAGAGTGGAGAGAGATAAAAATAGAGCGACAGAAAAATATTGTGTGTGTTTTTGTGTGTGTGTGTGTGTGTGTGTATGTGTTTGCATGAATGTCTGCATGAGTGTCTGTGTGATTGTGTCTATGGGTGGGGGAGGGGGGGACACAAAAGGACACGGAGCTTGTGTAAGATGAAAGCTGACCTGGACTTTTGACAGCGGAAGTACAGCTTTAGAAAATACTCATGGAATTTGTTGAAGGAAATAAAACTGCAGTGAGAGAGGTAGGAGAGTGAAAGGGATAGGGGGTGGTTCAGGTGCATATACTACAGTAACACAGTGGTGCAATGCGGGTGCATGCGTGATGCGTACAGTGTAAATTGTGGGGGCTGGTGCAGTGATATTTCTTAGAATAGAATGCGTAAAACTCACAAAAATTCAGGAGACAGGTGGAGGAGAGACACAGGGTCAGCAGCAAAGCCACGCTTCAAATGATGCATTAATGCTAAAAATAGTACAGTAATAATGTGAGATAGCTCCAACCCCCCCCCCCCCAATATTTCAGCTTATTGCCCTGTCATTGTTAAGCCCCATTCTCCAGCTGCACCCCGTGTGTCCTCCACCATGCTCGTGTGTACCCCCATTTTTACTGCCGCACTTTAACACCCCGTCACCCTTCCTTCATTCACTGCTGCCCCCTGCGCTCACCCTGTTGCGCCCGAGGCCTCCCGTGCTCTTCATCAGACTGCAGGCTAGCAGAGCAGCGCTTTTTATTTCTGCGTGGTTTCACTGAGGGGCCACAGACTGGGTGCAGGCATGCAGGCCTTTCTGTCCCATCTTCTCTCCGGGAGCAGGGTGGGGTTGGAGTGGGGTAGTCCAAACCCCAAAGGCGGGAATCTCTTCCACAGGGGGTGAGAGCAACTGGGACGTTTTAGCCGTTAGCATCCTTGCTCAACTCCCCGAGGGAGCACCGTTTAAGGGGGTTGTGGCTTACTGCTAACGAGGGGAGTCCATAGCGGCCCATTGGGAGGAGAGATAGCGGAGGAGAGAAGGCAACGCTACCCTGAAACATGAGACGAGGGTAAAGGCGTTTCGCGGTCAGCCTAAGTGAATGTGACAGTCTGTTTGATTAGCGCATTAGTCACAGTGACAGGGTGGTGGGCGGGGGTTATAGGCTCCACAGGTTCCCCCGGCTCGGCGTGAGGAAGGCGGAGAGGGGAGGGGGGTTGTTGGCTCTGCAGGTCCCCCCAGTCGGCATGATGGAGGCAGAGAGGGAAGGGGGGGGGTTCTAGTTCTCCGGAGGTCCCCCTAGTTGGCATGAGAAGGCTGAGGGGGGAGGGGGGAGGGGGGTTGTAGTTCTCCGGAGGTCCCCCCAGTTGGCATGAGGAGGCTGAGAGGGGAGGGGGGGGGGGGGGGGTTGTAGTTCTATGCAGGTTCCCCCAGTTGGCATGAGGAGGCTGAGAGCAAAGGGGGGGGATGTAGTTCTCCGGAGGTCCCCCCAGTTGGCATGAGAAGGCTGAGGGGGGAGGGGGGGTTGTAGTTCTCCGGAGGTCCCCCCAGTTAGCATGAGGAGGCTGAGGGGGGAGGGGGGGGTTGTAGTTCTATGCAGGTTCCCCCAGTTGGCATGAGGAGGCTGAGAGCAAAGGGGGGGTTGTAGTTCTCCGGAGGTCCCCCCAATTAGCATGAGGAGGCTGAGGGGGGAGGGGGGGGTTGTAGTTCTATGCAGGTTCCCCCGGTTGGCATGAGGAGGCTGAGAGCAAAGGGGGGGTTGTAGTTCTCCAGAGGTCCCTCCAATTAGCATGAGGAAGCTGAGGGGGGAGGGGGGTTGTAGTTCTCCGGAGGTCCCCCCAGTTGGCAAGAGGAGGCTGAGGGGGGAGGGGGGGGGGGGGGGGGTTGTAGTTCTATGCAGGTTTCTCCAGCTCGGCGTGAGGAAGGCAGAGCGTGCCAGGCCAGGCTCATGAGCTGACACGCTGGCCCCTGCCAGGCCCTCCCAGAGGTGTGGAGAGGGAAGGTGTTGTTGTGAATGTTTTCTATTCATCACCAGTTGGGTTCAGTTCAAGTATGCGGCCATTGTGAACGCTCTGATAGCATCCAAGCTTCCTGCTCACGTTTCTCCACCCTGCACAATTATTTTCTCTTAACAAAAAAGCTAAAAAGCTGAAAAGCTGGATTCATACATTCATAAAAGAGGGAGAGAGAGAGAGAGAGAGAGAGAGAGAGAGAGAGAGAGGAGAGAGAGAGAGAGAGAGAGAGAGGAGGGGGGGGGGACATTTTTTTAATGAGTTTAGTTCAGGTGTTACCACTACTTGAACACTGGTATTATCCTATCATAATGTTAGAGAAAAAACATTCCAAGATGAAATAATAAAAAATATTGCCTGAATTTTCCCAACTAAACCCAGGAGAAAAATTCAAAATTGTCATGGGTGAGGGAATAACTGCCCCAATTGTGGCAAAATATGTCACGGCATGTCACAAAGCAAGGGGGTCTGAGTAACTGTGTCTAAACTATTCCTGCATTTCTCCTACTGTAAGCAATCAAATGTTTAATCTTATTCAATTATGTATATAAACGTTCTGGCTTTGGCAATAGCATTGAATTACTTTCATGCCAATACAGATCTTTGACTTGAATTGAATGAATATATCAGTGATGTAACACTGGTGCATGTATGGTGCATATACGGCATACATGGGGAAAACCAGGTGGAACTGGTGCAGCTCAGGAGTAAATGAGATGTTTCTTATCTCGTCTCTCGGAGAAAAAAACACTGAAAAGCTGCTGTATTCACACCAGAGTATCATTATTTCAGGAAACCCCAGCACTCCCCTTTTAAACAAACCCACTAAATGAAGGAAAGAAAGAAAAACAGTCATGAATGCAAATTATCCTGTCTGGTCTCAGAATTCCCCCCCCCAGTGCAAGAATAAGCACCTCCTCTAAAAATGACAACTCTGCCGTACCATCTGCAAGCGGGCTTTGTGGAAATATGAAATTATAAATATACCTTGCACAAATGCACAAGGTATGTAACTCCTATTAGTGGAGGGGAAAAACAGATGTTTAAATAGGAGACTGAGGTGGAAAGACAGCTTGTACTATGTGTTATCTATTCAGCAAACAGTGAGGAATACTGTACTGAAATCATAACACAACCACACAAAGCTGTTTCTACACGCTGGCCTTCATTGGATCAACGGCTTCCACAGGGTTACCATACACTGACATTTACTCAGAACCCCCATAGATACGTATACCCTCAATTAAGTGTTTTTAGCTCTAGTTATGAGACATGACTGCACTGGTTTCATGGTGTAATTTTAGGGTATGGACACACCCTTGTGTCAGTGTTGACCGTGTATCATTTCATGGTGTAGATGGCTGTAGGAGTGTACAGTATGTTGTAGGAGCATAGGAGTTTGGTGTATGTTGTGTTTAAGTGAGATTGTGTATGTGTAATTGAAGGCATATGCCAGTAGCAGACTTGTGTGTGGTTTGTATGTGTTGTGTGTTACAGTGTGTGCATTTCAGGGTTGTGTATGAGTGTATGACAAGGAACTGTTGCAGGGTTCACTCTTACCAGGTCACATCCATGCCTGGATACTGGAAATCTTCATTATTTTCTTAGCAACAGTAGAGAAGAATAAGCAAGTAAACAGTCTGGCGGTCTGAGACAATGTAGGCTGTGGAGGTTTGTTTGCTGTGGATGCCATGGTCTGGGTGGAGAGGGTGCATGTTTAGTCTGCTCTGTAATGGCCATATCTCTGGAACAGATTTCATTCATTCAGGAGAGACCTTTTTAAAAGAAATAAATGTTGTTTGGGTGGCAGCCTGGCCAGTGTGTCTCAAACAGTGTTCTTTGTGATATATCCAGGTGATATATCCAGGTGCTTTTTTTATCCTTATTTTTTTTTCCTTTCAGTTTAAATGCTCCAGTTATACTCAGAGGCCTGCTGCAAAGTCCTCTGCTAGTTCAGTAGAGGGCAGACTAGAGGTCGTCAACAGGCCTAGCAGAAGCACAATACCCAAGTGGGTTTGGGTAAAGAATTTGAACTGGAACAAACTATAGGTGTGCCATGGATTAGAAGATTTCCTTATTAATGACATTACAATATTTGCTTAGCATTTATCTCAATATCTCAAGACAGTAAAGGCTGATGAGCAATGTTATTGCTTTTGATGCTCAATTTTTCATCATAATTAATAATAATTAATTAATTTAATATAATATAATTGTGATCATAATATGAATAATAATAGTAATTTTAATCATAATCATAATGTATTCTATTCCACTCATACCTTCACTATAATGTGAAACATTTGATTCAATTGAATGTCTTAATTTATTATTTGTTTTGTGTTTTGTTGGTCTGCCCCACTGTCTATGTATATGAATTTCCTAGCTGGAGCTACTGGGTGACTCGTCCCGCTAAAGCGCTGGGAGATGCACCCCAAGGTGTGAATCCCAACTGTGCCAATGCTACTGTGCAGCCTTACAGGGTGGCGCCTGATTAGCCAATCACCAAAGCCCTTCCTCTCTTTGTGATTGGCCAATCAGCACCTTGGGGTGCATCACCCCAGCACTTTAGCAGGGCGAGTCACCCAGCAGCTCCAGCCAGGAAATTAACTTGAAACGGTTAAGTAAACACATAATTAAAATCACAAGATATGTACATTATCTAGGGTAACAGTGTTTGCAAAGAAAATATTGTCATTAATAATAGGTCACATTTATATGAACAGACGCATAACCGCCCACGGGGAGCTCTGTTGCACACTCACACACACTGCAGCACTCTTCTGTCCTCACAATGCAGCGAGTCTCACACACACTGCAGGACTCCCCAAACACAGTGTCAACTGTGAGAGAGTGTAGTGCCGCACTTTGGCTTGAATGTTTTACAGTTCCTGACAACATACTTACTGCATGGCATTTCAAAACAGAGCTGAGTGCGGGCAGATCAAAGAGCCCCCTCTACCCGCGGGGAGTGCTCCCCATCTGGGCCTGCTCCCTCCTCCTGATAAGAACATCAGAGGGGCCCATGCTGCATGTCTCAACCGTAACCACAACCATAACCGTAACCGTAACCACAGCTCTGAGGCAGGTCACAGATAACTGCAGTATGTAAAGGCCTCTCATCCTGCCCCCAGTGGACGAACTTGGCAACTACGGCAACTGAGTGAGAGGAATGAGAGGGCTTTAGAGCAGGGGTGGGCAACCTCATCCCCAAAGGGCCGGTGTGGGTGCCGGTTTTTGTTTTAGCCCAGCACTAAGACACCTGATTCTACTTATCAAAGTCTTGATTGAAGACCATGATTAGTTAATTAGTTGAATCAGGTGCTCAGTGCTGGGCTAAATCAAAAACCTGAACCCACACTGGCCCTTTTCGGACGAGGTTCCCCACCCCCTGCTAGTGGGACTCAGCGCCCCGCCATGGAAGTGTGCAAACCACAGGTGAGAGGGTGAGGATATGTACCTGGACATGTAACTAATTTCTTCAGTAAAATATCCAGCTGTGTTAATGGGTTGTATGTAAAAAATATGATCTGTATAAGAGTGTCTGATGAATGGCTAAACGTGAAATGTGGACATGAGAAGAGAACAGGGGTAGGAGATGATTGGTTTGGGGAAATTTGGTTGCATGACTGAGGGTGAGGATTGAGGATTAGCATGTAAGAGGATAATTGGGTGAGAGCAAGAGATTATGAGTGAGGATGTGAGAGGGTGATAGGGTAAGGGCGTTATGGGATAAGAGGATGAGGATATGAATGGATGATTAGGTTAAGGATGTGAGATGATGAGGGTGTGAGAGGGTGATTAGGGTAAGGGTGTTATGGGATGAGGGTATGGGTGATTAATTTTCTTCTTTCCTTCTTGATCAACTTCGCTATAAAGATAACTCAGCTACGATGTTATGATACTAAATATATCTGTTTTAATCAAATGTATAATATGAACATTGAAACATATTGTTTGACCAATGTATGACATGCACATTTAAACCTACCTAATTGGACTTTAATAATCTGACTTTAAAAATCCGGTTTGTTTTACTTTAGAGTATTTTATTTTATTTGTATTATTTTTTTTCTTTCTCTCTCCTTCTTGATCAATTTTGCTATAACGAAAACTTAGCTATGCTGTTGTGATTCTAAAAATATCAGTTTTAATCAAATGTATAATATGATCATTTAAAATCGTGAGGGAAGTGGGGCGGGACATTGATAAGCAGGCTGCTTTTTTCCTGTATCCCTTTTCGGCTGGAAATGTATGTGTTAAATGAATATGTCAGAAATGTGATGTAATGTGATCATACACATGCCGAAATAAATAAATAAATAAATAAAGGGCGTTATGGGATAAGAGGATGAGAATATGAATGGGTGATTAGCGTGCAGACGTGATCTCGGTGGATGATGTTGGCATACGTCTGGAGAGCCAGAAGCAGACCTGTCTGAGCACGCTTAGTGCGCAGTAGCCTGCATGCTGGCTCAAGGCCTGTTCTAGCTCAAATGCTGCCTTTCACCTTGTTTTGGAATTGACTGCATTCACATTTGGCTTTGAAGTTATGGTATGGGCCTGAAAAGTGTTTTTGTTCACCAACACATTGGGTATATTATATAGCATATTGGGTATATTATGAGTTTATCGCAAGATCTAGTTTTTGTGGGACACATTTTTGTGCCCACTTTGACTTTTCTGCTTGAATCCAGCATTGCTCTTGATGGGGGAATAATGATGAAGAATTATATAGCACCTTAAAGGAAGCACTTTGCAGTAGTGTGAAGAATAGTCCTGATCCATACCCCCCCCCCCCCCAAAAAAATAAATAATACACAGCAACCCTTATCATATATCCGTTGAAAATGAGAGGGAAATTTAACTTTTTTATCAGCACAGGGGGTGTGGCTTGAGTTGCCAGATTGGGGATTTTGCAGAAATACCAGGGAACCGTTTTTTGCTAAGTGCCATAGGATCACATTACTGACCACAGTCAGTCAAGACCATGGATTGACACACTAAAAGCCTCCAATAGCACTGTGTCTTTGTGTGCACTATGGCATTTGTGTACACACATACACACACACACACACACACACACACACGTCCGCTTTTCCACGATGTCCCACTGTACCATAATGGTTCTGATTTGGGTGATCCCTGCTATTAATGTTAGTATTGCTCTTCTGCTACCTCTCTCTCTCTCCTTCTTCTCTGATTTCTTTTTTTCCTCCCTTTCTATACCCCTTTCTCCCTCTCTCTCTTCCTCTCTCAGATTCCACCCCTCCTGCACGGCCCAGGTGTCTGCAGGTCTGTATCTGATGGCTCTTATCTAAGCATCTCACAATCTGGGGCTACTGGGCATACAGATCTCTCTCTCTCTCTCTCTCTCTCTCTCTCTCTCTCTCTCACACACACACACACACACACACACACACACACACACACACACACACACATACACACATCAGTAGTAGCCAGTGAACAACCATTAATATACTATGTGCAAAAACGTGTGCTCACGCACACTCACTCTCATACACGCATACTTACACTTGTACACACACAGACACACCCAAACACACACACTCTCATACTCTCAGCTTTAAACCTGCAAACACTATGGAAAAACTTTTTTTTTTTTTTATGTCTTGTGTATCCTTAAAAAAATTTGATTTTAAGGAAGTTGTTATCCTGATTTCTGTGAAAGAGAATGCTCTGAGCATTGGTACTGTCCCCACATAGCTCCTCATTGTTCACCTCCTCACTGTCCCCACATATGCTCCTCATTCTTCATCTCCTCACTGTCCCCACATAGGTCCTCATTCTGCACCTCCTCACTGTCCCCACATAGCTCCTCATTCTTCACCGCCTCACTGTCCCCACATAGCTCCTCATTCTTCACCTCCTCACTGTCCCCACATAGCTCCTCATTCTGCACCTCCTCACTGTCCCCACATAGCTCCTCATTCTTTACCTCCTCACTGTCCCCACATAGCTCCTCATTCTTCACCTCCTCACTGTCCCCATATAGCTCCTCATTCTTCACCTCCTCACTGTCCCCACATAGCTCCTCATTCTGCACCTCCTCACTGTCCCCACATAGCTCCTCATTCTTCACCGCCTCACTGTCCCCACATATGCTCCTCATTCTGCACCTCCTCACTGTCCCCACATATGCTCCTCATTCTGCACCTCCTCACTGTCCCCACATAGCTCCTCATTCTTCATCTCCTCACTGTCCCCACATAGCTCCTCATTCTTCACCTCCTCACTGTCCCCATATAGCTCCTCATTCTGCACCTCCTCACTGTCCCCACATAGCTCCTCATTCTTCATCTCCTCACTGTCCCCACATAGCTCCTCATTCTTCACCTCCTCACTGTCCCCACATAGCTCCTCATTCTGCACCTCCTCACTGTCCCCACATAGCTCCTCATTCTTCACCTCCTCACTGTCCCCACATATGCTCCTCATTCTGCACCTCCTCACTGTCCCCACATATGCTCCTCATTCTGCACCTCCTCACTGTCCCCACATAGCTCCTCATTCTTCATCTCCTCACTGTCCCCACATAGCTCCTCATTCTTCACCTCCTCACTGTCCCCACATAGCTCCTCATTCTTCACCTCCTCACTTTCCTCACATAGCTCCTCATTCTTCACCTCCTCTTGCATCTCTTATGAGATCGATTGACATATTACAACCAGAAACTTGACTTTGTTTTCTACAGCTGCAACGACCCCTTGCTCAAAGACCTTCGTGAATAGTTTGTCAGTCTGTGTGTGTGTGTGTGTGTGTGTGTGTGTGCGTGTGTGTGTGCATATATGTGTGTGAGAGAGTGTGTGTTGCTGTGTGTGTGTGTGTGTGTGTGTTTGAGAGACCGACAGAGAAAGAGTGTATATGTGTGTGTTGCTGTGTGTGTGTTTGAGAGACAGACAGAGAAAGAGTGTATATGTGTGTTGCTGTGTGTGTGTTTGAGAGACAGACAGAAAGAGTGTATATGTGTGTGTGTGTGTGTGTGAGAGAGTGTGTGTTTGAGAGACAGAGAAAGAGTGTATATGTGTGTGTGAGAGTGTGTGTTGCTGTGTGTGTGTTTGAGAGACAGAGAAAGAGTGTATGTGTGTGTTTGAGAGACAGACAGAGAAAGAGTGTATATGTGTGTGTGTGTGTGTGTGAGAGAGAGTGTGTGTTTGAGAGACAGACAGAGAAAGAGTGTATACTGTATGTGTGCTCAGTGTAGACAGGACCTCTCTCTGTCTCTTCCACTTTGTCAGTGTTGCATGCCTGTAGAAACCCAAACAACCTGCAGGACACGATGTCTATCACAGAGCAGCCAGCTGATAAGTCCATCTCACAACCATGCAGACAAGCTCATTCATTAAAAACACGCAGCCTCCTGTAAACAAAGAGAGATTCTGTTACATGGAAAACAGCACAAATCAAACCAGTAAATGCTAAACCTGATATAAGATTATTTGCATTCTTGTCTGACCTGCTTTTGAAAAGCAACCCGTGATAAGTGGGCTTGGACCCCGCTCGTTTGGGCCTATCTAGAATGTTGTCTGAAGCAGGAGAAGCGGGTTTGACTCAGGGTGAACAGCTCTGAAACATGCTCTGTATATCTCTGCTGTAGCGAGACCCGTCATCAGCGAACATTTTCTCAAGTGGAACGTTTATTCTTTAGGGTAAAGTGGAACATTGAACTTGCCGTAGTACTGTTAACGATTCCGCTTGTGCCATTAGGGCACTGTCCAGTTACACTGGTGACATCGTCCTGATGCAGTGACTCTGTCCAGTTACACTGGTGACATCGTCCTGATGCAGTGACTCTGTACAGTTACACTGGTGACATCGTCCTGATGCAGTGACTCTGTCCAGTTACACTGGCGACATCGTCCTGATGCAGTGACTCTGTTTGTGAGGGACTGTGTCTGCATATGTGAGCACAGTATATTCAATTAAATTTTATTTGTATAGCGCTTTTTTTTACAGTGAACTGTCACAAAGATGCTGTACAGAGAAACATAAGGAGAATTGTGCAAATACGCTCGTCTTGTGTATATTGTGTGTTTGTATGCGTGTGCACATTGTGCAGTAATGATTGTTATTTTTCCCAGGTGTGTACCTGTAACAGCGTATCCAGGTGTCATTGTGATGGAGTGAAAGGCAACAAGGTAAGCAGAATATCTGACCTCTGGATCTTCTCTGACCCCTGCAAGCCCTGTCTGACTCCCTCCCCACCTCTTCTACCACAATGTTCCTTGCCCCTCGTCTAAAACTGATACCTGGTATGATTAGGTTGAGTTTTATTTGTGTAATGGATGTTTGTGAAGAATTATGGTATTACTGTGAACCCATGGTGTTAAGTAGAAATATATACCTGGGAGATCACACGATGTCTATCTGTCGGAGGTGGTGTACCTCAACACTGGCTCTGAATGATGTACACATATACTGGCATTGCTTTTTAAAGATGTGAGTGTGAGATACAAGAATATTAAAGGTAAAAGGAATGTGTGTCTGTGTGTGTGTGTGTGTGCGTCAGACAAGGCAAATGTGATCTCTCCTTTGACTTCAGTATAGTGCTCTGTGTAGTGCCTGCCCTCCTGTGGCTAACTATGGTACTTCAGCACCTGCATTGTAAAACGCTGTTAATTCATATATGGGGCAACTGTTTGCATCGTGACAATTTTTTGAAAACCTTTTGAAAGATGTTCTGGGGATGAAAAACTACATAATTTTCTAACCATTTTAACAACTTTTGGAACTTGTGTGTATATCAGAAATTGATGGAAATTCAGAAACAGTGTGAAGTAATGTTCAGAAGTCCTCACTTTTTCATATTTTGGCCACTTTCTAAAGAATTTGAAAGGCTTGCATCGCCTTTATCAAAACAATGTGAAGTAATGGTAGTTCTCAACCCCTAAACATAACATTTTATAGCAAATACTAGACATTTTAATGTGGATGCCTCCATTTGGTCAAGTCCTAAAAAATCTATTGCCTCTGAAGCTTTATATTCTTCACCAAATTTCCTCTCACAATATCAATCTACAATATTGCTAGAGCAAGATAATTACAGCATTGTATGACATTATGCATATACAACAGGAAAATAAACTAGCAAAATACATTTAACAATTTACAGCGATAGAAAATATTAGAAAGTTTCCTCTCACTGAAATCCTGAGGGGAGTACTGACCATTCCTGTCTCTTGCAGGGAGAGATGGGATACCGGGGGTTTGATGGTCCTCCAGGAGAATCTGGTTTCCCAGGAATAGAAGGTCGTCCTGGACCAGTAGGCCCAAAGGTGGTAAAACCCAACAGTTATTGCCATCAAAATGGATTACTCTAGCATTAAAGTAACGTATGCTGCAACGTATATTGGCACATGGCTATCCATAAAACACTGTAGCTCACATATGCCTGGCTCTGCAGGCTTTTCTGTGGGCAGACCTAAACGAGGGGTGCACATGTCCAGTCCTGGAGGTTTTTAGGGTTTCCTTTCAATCAGCAGCCAGTTTAGGCCTTGGTAATTAAAGCATTCAAGTACTGAAACCCAGCAAAATGAGTATACATGCCGGCCCTCCAGGCCTGGAGCTGTGCCCCCCTGCCTCAGACCACCGCAGTTTTGTTTTGAGGTTGTGTGTTTCAGCAGTGCGTGTTTTTTTCCACAGGGAGACATCGGCTTTCCTGGATTTCCAGGACCTAAAGGCTCACGGGTGACTTTACTGATTATTACTAATGAGTACTGTGTGTGTCTGTGGGTTTGGGTACCAGTAGGTGTGTGTATTAATGCATTACGTAGGTATTGTGTGCGTGTGTGTGTATGATATGAGAGAGTGGGATAGATTATGTTGAAGAGATTGTGTTAGGTGTGTGTGTGTGCGTGTGTGTGTGGGGAGTGTGTGTGTGTGTGTGTGTGTGTGTGTGTGTGTGTGTGTGTGTGTGTGTGTGTTCGTGCACGCATTCAGTGCACTGCATAATTTCTCTCTGGTGATTTTAACAGGGACGTGATGGGAATCCAGGATTCTCTGGAGCACCAGGGCTGCCGGTGAGCTTCTTTAACTCCACCCCCTTCTATCTACATATTATCCAGTCAATTCAGGTTTCTGTATCAAGGCCACAAGAGCAAATAGAGCTCTGAGCTCTAGACATCAAGCTTGGGCTGATATTAGATAACTGTGAGCTGGAGTCCTCTGCAGGCAGTGCACTGTTGGCTTCTGTCCTGCCTGGTGTCAGATGGAAATGCATATGTTAATGCACATGTTGTTACTTGTGTTAATTGTTGCAGAAATATGTACCAAAAATACTATGGCTTGATTCATTTTCAGATTTGAATAAAATGGTTTTACAATTCTGTTGGGCTCAGAAAAACCGGTCTTCCCATTTGGGATTGCAGCACAATTCCCATCGAGCGTTTGACCAACATTTAATCGACAGCATAGACAGACTCAGCAACTATTTGAGATTGGAAATTACCCTGTGCACTCTCTTTCAAGATAAAATTTAAGACAGGAATATCATTTTGAAACACCGACTTGCTCGACTAATGGAGAAAAAGGACCTGCATATGATTGATTTTTAAATCACAAAGATTTAAAGACAAGTTACCAAGAGCATGATGCACATGTACTTTTCATATTAAACAAAAGTGGAGTTATTTCCAGCTACATCAGTAATAATATCTATAACTTTTAGGGTTGCTGTCTTCCCTGCTGTAAATTCCAGCTAAGACCATCTTAGAAATGTAGCTGGTCAAGCTGGTTTTAGCTGGTGTATCAGCCTGGTTGAGCTGGCTTATAGCTGGTAAACAAGCTTAGTCGAACTGATAAACCAGCTAGGTCAATTTGGTTCATGATGGACCAGCTAGTTTGCTGGCATGCCTGTTAGAGTTTGCAACAAGCTTGCTGAAGTTCAAAGATGCTCAATTTGGTAAATTTCCAGCAGGGTTATAAGCAGGACATTACACACATTGTACTCTGGGTGTGTTTTTATTGTCTGTAAATAGTGAAAATACATCATCAAATGTTTCCATTAATTTGGCCAGGGTTTCTCACGTTACCACTAAAACTTGCTCTTCTCTGTTCCTCTGTTTGTGAATACTATTTTAGGGCACCCCTGGAAATGCAGGACCCATGGGGCGTTCTGGAATCCCAGGATGCAATGGGACAAAAGTATATCTATACTGAATTCATCATACACAAACTCACATTCATGTACTCACATGTGCTTGCACCTCACACAAACACACAAGCACTTATGCGAGTCTACTTTTAAAAAAATAAAAAAAATAAAAAAAGCCACTCCAAGACAGTTGTCATACAACACCACTTTTCTCATCTCTAGGGTGACAGGGGATATCCAGGGATCTCTGGATTGGCTGGACCAGTTGGACTACCAGTAAGTAATACTTATGTGGTTGTAGATAATGAGTTATTTAGCCACGTTGTCCATCAATAAGGCAGTGTCTTCACCAGTTACAGCTAGTCATGTGATTGTGGAAGATTCCACGTCATGTGAATGTGTTTGAGAGACCTTTCACGATGTGACTGTTTGTTTGAGGTCCTTCATCATTTGACGGTGTGAGAGATTCCTCATAAAATGGCCCAGACAAAGACTTGATTTCTTTTTCAGGGTTTAAATGGAGAAACTGGACCCAAGGTATAGTCTGGATACTACCTGACATTCTTTTCCTTTGTATTATGCTTGATGGAAACCCAGAATGTCTGTTTGTGTGTCTGGTCATGTGTATGAACTTGTGTATGGATGTGCATGTCAGGGAATTCACCGTCATGGTAAAGTACAAGTACAGCCTTTGTACTTGTGCCAGAGTGAACTTCCCTTTAAATAAGAGGAAAAAAATGAAATATACTTGTGTAGAGTATGCAAATTGGTAGAGGTTTTTAAAAAAAAAAAGGTTACATATGGTCTATTTAACCCTTTAATGGCCAGCTCAACCGTTTGGTAGAGCACATATCAGTCTGATATCTTCTTGAAAAATATGTTGGACTTAACTCCACTTGATAGATCTGTACCATTTGGTTTATGTGGTACAGATGGCTCAATCAGGTGGAGTTAAGTCCAACATATTTTTCAACAAGTTATCAAGACTCAAAATGTGCTCTACCAAACGGTAGAGGCCATTAAAGGGTTAAACAAACAAAAAAAGGAAACTATAAATATAATATTAACTCTTCCACTAACATGTTTGTGCATAAGGTGCATTTGTCTTTGTGTGTGTACGTGTGTTTTGTGTGTGAGGTCTATACTTTTATGGACTTCTGGATTGTTCCGCAGGGTGATTCTAGATACGTGCCATCGCCTGTGGAGGTGAAAGGAGAGCGTGGTCCAGCAGGACCAGATGGTGTGAAGGTTTGTAAACCTGTCTATATGTACCCCCCACACCAATATGCCCCTCACCAATATGCCCCTCAGTGTGCCTTAAAATGATTAATTTCCTTGATAAAGATGAGCAAATAAGTCTGTACATAATGAAACAATATGGATAAAGAGCTTGTATGTTAAAATAAATATGTTACATTCTTACAATTATATTATTTTATACTAATACAGTTGATGAGAGAAAAAGGCCTTTGTTTAGTAAGTAATATTTTGCTTTTCCAAAAAGGCTTAAGCAGATAACAATTATCAACACTTGCCTTGTGAACCCTCCCTTTGCAAGGATTGCACGAGTTATCTTCTATAGTGTGCAATGAGATTGGTGAACATGTTGGGTGGATTCCTCCATAAGTCCATATCAAAGTTGTAAAGATATGACAACACGCTAACAGTTTCTCGCAGCTATACACAGAAAGACTTTTCATGTTTCACTGAATTCTCTGATTCAGGGCTTGCAGGGGACACAAGGCCTGCCTGGCCAGCCAGGAGCTATGGGACCACATGGTAGGCCGGTGAGTGGATCATTTCGACTCAGGTCATCCTCATAGCGTCAGATTGTTTTTTTGTTCACATTTGACGGTCCTCTCTTCCCTTTAGGGCTTACCAGGGCTTCCTGGTGTGGCAGGTGAGAAGGTAGGTGTCTGCTCACCGCTTTCTGTCTCTTTATGTAAACCGTATTGAACAAAATGATCCGTCTTCAACTACTCGGGCATAAGCTGACCCTCTGGTGGGGCTCAGACCCCTGGCACAGCATAGCACAGCTTTAAGCTCCCTTCTTGTATCTTTGAGTTCAAACGACAGAACACGATCTGAGCAAATATAGTTTAATCTTGGCTGTCTTTGCCACGATGTGTAAAAAATGTCTAGAAATCTTGCTGTGATTTTTGATTATGTTCTTATATGCTGGCTTGTGCCATCGAGCTCTGGTCAGCTCCAAATACAAAATTCAGCAGCCTGGTGCTAATGAAGATCAGTAAGTGTACACATATTACCCTGACTCTAGCTTATTTGCAATGGGTTCCAGCAGTGTTAGGAGTTAATTTTAAAACTTTATTGTTTCTTACAAAGCAATGCAATGAATGTGTTACTAAGCGGTTGTCACTGTTGGCTGTTCTGGCTTCTAGGCTGAACACCAAAGTAAATTGTTTTGTTTGTCAAAGCTCCTAGTCCCTGGCACAGCCTGCCAGTGGACATTAGAGCAAATGATTCAGTTTCTTGTTTAAAACCGTTTTTGAAGAAAAAAAAAAGAAAAAGGTTAAGAAATCCTGATGATGCAAAAAATATATTAAAACGCCGATTAATTCAAATGATCTGAAAATCTAATCAGATGAGTTTTTTGATCGACTGACAATACAGTGTCTATGTGTATATGTGTGTGTGAACAAGAGCTGCCTGACCTTTTCTCTCCCATGCAGGGTAAGGAGGGTTTGAAAAGTGTCCCTGGGCCACATGGTCGGAAGGTAAGAGTTTATCCTAGCCTAGCGAAAGGGCTCGTACTGACCTGCGGTCACCTTCACCTGCAGATCACCTGCAATACGTCACTCGCCTTCCCTCACGCTCTCGTCCGCTGAACTATTACAGTACAAGGCAAGGGAATAGCCACCAGCCACAGTCATACAGACTCTCTGACCTGGTTGGGATGCAGTTTGACCAACATTGTTCCAGCATCGACTCAACAGGCGCTGATGAAACTTGCTTTGTTTTGGTGGATAACCTGAGAAGTTCGGAGGTGTTTCCTCCTCCCATTTAGTGAGGAGACCCTCATTGGGCACTGAGATTGTCACGTGCCTTAGTGCCTCTAATATTTCACACGTTGAATATGTGCACATGTCAAGTGCAATAATTAAAATACAAGTCTGCTTCTGCACAGAAAAGGGTGAACTGTGATATTAACTTTTAGGGAGACAGAGGGCCACGTGGGCAACCTGGTCAAAAAGGAATAAAGTTATACCTGGATGGACCCAATGAACTGAAGGTAAAACACACACACACACACACACACACACTGTACACATGCATGCACGTATAGTATCCATGCACAAGTATGGACACACCCAAATGCAGATGTCCACATGCACAAGCATACATGCACACGCACCTGGACGCATACGCACAGACCAAACTTATGCCGGTGCCCATGCACAGAAACATGTATGTAGTGAAATACCCGTGAACAGAAGTACAAGTATGAATAATTTGTGATGGATTGCAGGGGATGCCTGGTGATCCAGGAGACAAGGGTTGTCCTGGGACACCTGTAAGTATGCTCCTTTATCTGAGCCGGCTGCCAGCAGCCTTGACTGTCCCGCAGCTGTTAGTGTTACTCTATGGCTTGGCTTTGTCTGCAGGGTCGTCCTGGAAAACACATATGTAACCCAGAGAAAGGAGACCAGGGAGAACCTGGTCCTGAGGTAATATATTTCTCTTTACTTCTGTTAAACTTTGACCTTACAACTGAAACCCAACTGAAACCCATGCACCAACTCACTGCTGTTAGGGCATACTCTCTCACACTTTCCAATAAAAACATTTCTGAAAACATTTTTGCACGCCTGAGTAAATAGTATCCAATCAATGCTCTAGTTTCCAAAAGTTTGCCACACTTCTTTACTTTTGACACAATGGCCCTATTGATCATCTCCTGATGGTTTCCAGGGTTACCTGGAAGCAAAACCTCCTCCCGCCCATTATTCTGCAATAGCATGTTTATTCACAGCTCTCAACTAGCCAACGGTGTCCATATAATTCATCATGTAAGAATTTGTTGCAACAGACTATGAGACTTAACTGTGTAGAGCACATGTTAAGAGCAATGCATGTTTCTGGCAACTTTTATCCAGCTGAATGTGGTCCAAAAGTCATGGAGCAGCCCCCATGACAGTCTGTGGGGTAGAATAAATACACAGCGAGCAATAAGTAGAAAGTTAAAAGAGAAAACAGATTTTTTTTAAGCACGGCCCAAGGGCTATGCTGGGATTTAAGCAAGTGTTCTACATTACACTACATAACACTGCAGTCTTATTAGAAAATGACATGGAGGTATGCATTAAAGCTAGCCTATAGAGGTAGCCTTTATTGGGCATGGTTGTACTCACCATATAGCAGGCCGACATGAAGACTATGGGACCGCTTGTGTTCAATTTGGGTCGGCAGTCATGTGGGAGACACAAAACGATGTTCATTTACCACAAAAGGGCTTTGAGGGCAGAAAAGAAAGAAAAGATACAAAAGCTCATGACCTCACAGGACAACCCAGACTGGAAATTAATCTGTGAGCTGCAAAATGGCACCAACCTGCCTTTTTCCTTTATTTGCTTTTGTAGTGCTTTTATTTTGTATGTGTAGTCAGCCAAAGCTGGCTGAATGGTTCTATCAGCTCATCTTAGCAATAAAGAGTGATCTGTTTAAAAAAATTTTAACTTTAACTTTTTTAGGGAAAACCTGGGAAGACTGGCAATCTAGGGGATGGTGGCATTCAGGTAAAATCAAGTGTCTATTAAATATCACACACACACACACACACACACACACACACACACACACACACACACACACACACACACACACACACACACACACACACACACACACACACACACACACACACACACACACACACACACACACACACACTGTTACCGTGACTGACGTACACCCCATGTCACTGAGCAATGTCTTACAGCCCAGCGGCTGTCTTTTTGTGACGAGGAGCTGCATATAATCACATAATTCTCTGCAGAATAATTGTTGATGTCTCTCCAGAAAAAAACTAAAACCATAAGCAAAATATCTTTCCTTCTTTGCTAAATGGGAGTGGCATGTGGAGGCTGTACTAAATCAGTTAAGAACAGTCAAAAGGCAGACCACCATATTAACTACCAGCACTATTATGTATGACTGACATACACAGCTTAGACAGCTCAATGGAAAGCAGTTATTTGTGTCACTGTGATCAAGGTCAGTGATTGGTTTTAATTATTATGTCACATGTAGGGGGCAAAAGGAGAAATTGGCAACCCTGGTCCTCCAGGCATCCAGGGTTCACAGGTCAGTTCAAACAGGAATTTGTGATTGAGTCTCTGATTCAGATATAGTTGTCTGTCAGTGCCAGTAACTGGAGCCTTGAATGTTTGTGTCCCATCAGGGAGAAAAAGGGGACAGAGGTCCTGTTGGTCCAAAAGGGGATGTGAGTGAAATTTATTACATAATACCACTAATATGAAAATCTGTATCATTCATTTTTACTTATCTTCTTGTATTATTATTGCTCAGACATAAATTGGTTTACATAAGTGCATATTTAGTATGGCAGGTGTCTTACAGTAGTCAGTCAAATGCTGCATGTCATGCACAGGTGTTATACGAGGACGTTTTCATCAAAGGGCAGCCAGGATTACCCGGCCCGCCAGGGCCCCCGGGACCAAATGGTTACCCAGGTACATGTCTGCAGGTTCTGTCCATCAGTTATTCAGTCTGTAAGTCAAGTGTGTTTCTGGGTCCATATCTCAGTCAGTCAGTTAAGACTATGCTCTATCTCTTTATGTTTCAGGTGTGGATGGTTTTCCTGGACAAGCTGGCCCACCAGGTAACTTTTCCATTGATTTCTCTCACAGACTAAACCATGGAGCCATTCTCTCAGTGATAAAATAATATTTACTCACACACGCATACACACACACTCACATACAAACATACAAACATGCAAACACACCTAAAATCCTGTTTTTCTATATTTTTCTAGGGTTACCTATCCCTGGTGCTAAGGGGTCGCCTGGTACCCCTGGCTCTCCTGGCCCCAAAGGGGATACGGGGGACCCTGGCCCTTACGTTAGAGGCCCCCCTGGACCGAGCGGGTTTCCTGGGCCGATTGGTTCCCCAGGAGACCGTGGGCCACCTGGAATGCCAGGTAACTCCTTGTGTTTTTCCCACTGCTGATGAACAGGACGCATGAACAGGACGTGGGCAGACTCATACTCCTCTGACCCAAATGTGTGAGGGAACGGCAGGCTAATGTCCACTAGCTGGTGACCTCAGTGGAAGACTGACTCCACCTGCCTCTCAGACTGTTCCAACAATGAGGTTTTCTGTTTTGTTTCTTACCCTCAGATATTCCAGAGGGCCGCCGAGGACCCCCAGGACCAAAAGGCCCCAAAGGTGGTGAAGGACCCCGAGGAAACCCGGGTGGAGTCGGACATTCTGGTTTGTTCTTTTCTCTTATATAGAGGAAATAAACAGTGGGCTAGGACAGGAGAGAGGAAAAGGCAGACTCAGTAAGTGTCATGAGCAAGTAAAAAAGGATCAAGCTGGGCCTCCCCTTTCCTCACCTGTCTGTGTAGCTACCTGTCATGACCTGCGTACACCTATCGCATCTTTCTATACGTGTCCTCTCCAGAGCCTGACCTCCTTCACGGACCCTGGGAAGTAGTTAACGTGCATCTTTTTGTTTGCAGGTGAGACGGGTGATGCCTGCAGAGTCTGTCCGCTTACACTGGCTCATCCTGGGCCACCCGGCTCAACAGGGACCCCTGGAACTCCTGGACCCAATGGTAATTTCCTCCCCCTAAATCACACGTGTCTAAGAACACAAGAACACTTAAAGCAGGTACAGTATTTAAGACAAAAACATAGCAGGACATTTGTACCATTTGAGCAGAGCTTCCTCCTCTGGCACAGAAAAATAATCTTAGTTCTGTGATTGTGTCTGTATGGAACACAGTACACAGTGGTTTGGTCTGTGAGAGATCTCTGCACAGTGGTTTGATCTGTGAGAGACAGTCAGTACATTGCAGTCCTCTCTGTGCACAGTGGTTTGATCTGTGAGAGACAGTCAGTACATTACAGTCCTCTCTGTGCACAGTGGTTTGGTCTATGAGAGATCTCTGTGCACAGTGGTTTGATCTGTGAGAGACAGTCAGTACATTACAGTCCTCTCTGTGCACAGTGATTTGATCTGTGAGAGAGTCAGTACATTACAGTCCTCTCTGTGCACAGTGGTTTGGTCTGTGAGAGATCTCTGTGCACAGTTGATTTGGTCTATGAGAGACAGTGAGTACATTACAGTCCTCTCTGTGCATAGTGGTTTGGTCTGTGAGAGATCTCTGTGCACAGTGATTTGATCTGTGAGAGACAGTCAGTACATTACAGTCCTCTCTGTGCACAGTGATTTGATCTGTGAGACAGTCAGTACATTACAGTCCTCTCTGTGCACAGTGGTTTGGTCTGTGAGAGATCTCTGTGCACAGTTGATTTGGTCTGTGAGAGACAGTGAGTACATTACAGTCCTCTCTGTGCACAGTGGTTTGGTCTGTGAGAGATCTCTGTGCACAGTGATTTGGTCTGTGAGAGACAGTGAGTACATTACAGTCCTGAAGTTACCTAACGGGAAAACAAACGTTATTCTATTCTATTACAGTCCTCCCTGTGCACAGTGGTTTGGTCTGTGAGAGATCTCTGTGCACAGTGATTTGGTCTGTGAGAGACAGTGAGTACATTACAGTCCTCTCTGTCCAGGTGGAGCAGGAGATCCAGGGGCGAAAGGAACACAAGGATATGTAGGTCCGAAGGGTCCAGTAGGTGATATGGTAAGTCTGCAGCTCTCTTGGATACTTGGACTGTACTGCATGCCTGCATGCCTGCAGATCAAACACAATACCAAAAGAGGGCTATATGCCACTTTACCTGTCAATCAATCCAGTATACAATGGAAGTAGTCTTTTAATAGGGTACAGGTCTCCGTGAGCCCTTCCAATACGTCTGTGCAGATTTGGTGATATAAATGGTTTTGAGATTCACTAGGTTTGTTTAATACACAAACTGTGGCCAGAACCTTTCTTAAAATTGAATGAAAGTGCTATAAATATGCATTTAAGAAGATATGTAATCTTGAAGTAAGAATGTTTTTTTTTACTGTAATTGCCATACCACCCTTTTTACATAAAATATATATTTTGTTGGCAATACTTTTGTTTTTTTGTGGTGACTCTGCTCACTGTACCTATAATATGATCCTTCCTGCTATATCTCTATGGTGATTCTTCCTGCCATATCTCTAAGGTGATCCATCCTGCTGTATCTCTATGGTGATTCTTCCTGCTCTATGTATGGTGAACCCTCTTGATATAGCCATAGTTATCCAACCTGCTGTGGTGACCACTCTGGCTGTAACTATTGCTACCCATCCCGCTGTATCATTGGTTACCGACCGGCTGGACATTCTCATCCAAGCTCAATGGCAACCCATCTGGCTGTGCTAATTGTTATCCATCCTGCTGTATTTCAATGGCGATCCATCTGGCTGAACATACTGTGGTCCATCCTGCTTTGTGTCAATGGTGATCCATCTGGATAAACACTGTTATCTATCCAACATTTTCTCAGCGGTCTCCCTTCTGGAGGTACTTCCTGTTACCCATCCTGCTGTATTTCTATGGTGATTTCTCCTCCTGAGTCTGTATAGTATATTCTTCCTGTCTATAGGGACCCCATGGTGAGCCAGGGAGAAAAGGTCTTCCAGGAGCCAAGGGTGACAAAGGCTTCAGCGATGAGATTGGACGCAAGGGGGACACTGGATCGGCAGGAAGGCTGGGGAATTCAGGATTGCGTGGTGTGGATGGGTCCCCTGGACACCCGGGACCAAAGGGTTGGCCAGGTGCGAAGGGAAATCTGGTTAGTGACCACGCCCAGTTCCCACATCTCTAATATCTGTCTGAAAAACAGACCTTCCCACGTTTGATTTTTGAACTTTTCGTTAGATTTTTCAGCACTACCTGAAAATGGCTCCACTAAATGGAACTACTTCCAGCTGATACAGGCCGAGAGAGGGAAAATGTTTCCACTGATGAAGATTGCAAAGCTCAAAAACACTAACCATATTGCTCATGATGCTTCATGTATCAGCTAGCCTATTTTATTTCGATATGTTCTTTATCACAGCTGAACTAATCCGTTTATGATTATAGTAATAGATTGTAGTTTATACAAAATATGAACATTACATTAAAAAAAAAGAATTAATTAGGAATTAGCTTGTTAGCCATCATCAACATGGCTGTTAAGTCAGTTTCTGATATAAAATGAATTTACTACAGTTACTTGTGCATGATTATTGTAAGAACGGTACATTTTATATGCTCTCAGTTGCCTAATCGCAGTCTACCAACATTGGTCGTGAGTAAAGATTGTCCCCTGCTGGATCACTAATACCCCTTCCAGCAGCTACAGCACTTTCCCAGGTTTCCTATCCAAGTACGAACCAAACCCACACACGATTAGCTCTAGCAGTTTGACACGAGAAGGACGCATGACGGTGTGGTCTATTGACGGTGTGGTCTATAATAAGGTACGTCTTCTGCAGGGATCACCTGGGCCAAAAGGAAATCTTGGCCCCTCTGGGCTCTCTGGGTCCCCAGGAAGTCAGGGGCAGATTGGGGGCCAGGGCCCCACTGGCATAGGGCTAGAAGGTTTCCCAGGACTGAAGGGAAATACAGGAGTGCAAGGCCTTCAAGGGAGACCTGGAGACCCAGGTAACAAACTTTATACCCTATAAAAGCAACCCTTATAATACACTGTACCCTAAAACAGAATCTCATAACAGTACCAGAAATAGCACCCTACACCCTACAGAAGCACTCGACGCAACACACTACACCATGCAACATTATCTAATATAGCACACTACACCCTACAGAAGCACTCGACACAACACACACCATGCAACATTATCTAATATAGCACACTATACCCTACAGAAGCACTCGACACAACACACTACACCATGCAACATTATCTAATATAGCACACTATACCCTACAGAAGCACTCGACACAACACACTACACCATGCAACATTATCTAATATAGCACACTATACCCTACAGAAGCACTCGACACAACACACACCATGCAACATTATCTAATATAGCACACTATACCCTACAGAAGCACACGACACAACACACTACACCATGCAACATTATCTAATATAGCACACTACACCCTACAGAAGCACTTGACACAACACACTACACCATGCAACATCATCTAATATAGCACACTACACCCTACAGAAGCACTCGACACAACACACTACACCATGCAACATCATCTGATATAGCACACTATACCCTACAGAAGCACTCGACATAACACACTACACCATGCAACATCATCTGATATAGCACACTATACCCTACAGAAGCACTCGACACAACACACTACACCATGCAACATCATCTGATATAGCACACTATACCCTACAGAAGCACACGACACAACACACTACACCATGCAACATTATCTAATATAGCACACTATACCCTACAGAAGCACTCGACACAACACACTACACCATGCAACATTATCTAATATAGCACACTATACCCTACAGAAGCACTCGACACAACACACTACACCATGCAACATCATCTGATATAGCACACTATACCCTACAGAAGCACACGACACAACACACTACACCATGCAACATTATCTAATATAGCACACTATACCCTACAGAAGCACTCGACACAACACACTACACCATGCAACATCATCTGATATAGCACACTATACCCTACAGAAGCACTCGACGCAACACACTACACCATGCAACATCATCTGATATAGCACACTATACCCTACAGAAGCACTCGACACAACACACTACACCATGCAACATCATCTGATATAGCACACTACACCCTACAGAAGCACTCGACACAACACACTACACCATGCAACATTATCTAATATAGCACACTACACCCTACAGAAGCACTCGACACAACACACTACACCATGCAACATCATCTGATATAGCACACTATACCCTACAGAAGCACTCGACATAACACACTACACCATGCAACATCATCTGATATAGCACACTATACCCTACAGAAGCACTCGACACAACACACTACACCATGCAACATCATCTGATATAGCACACTATACCCTACAGAAGCACACGACACAACACACTACACCATGCAACATTATCTAATATAGCACACTATACCCTACAGAAGCACTCGACACAACACACTACACCATGCAACATTATCTAATATAGCACACTATACCCTACAGAAGCACTCGACACAACACACTACACCATGCAACATCATCTGATATAGCACACTATACCCTACAGAAGCACACGACACAACACACTACACCATGCAACATTATCTAATATAGCACACTATACCCTACAGAAGCACTCGACACAACACACTACACCATGCAACATCATCTGATATAGCACACTATACCCTACAGAAGCACTCGACGCAACACACTACACCATGCAACATCATCTGATATAGCACACTATACCCTACAGAAGCACTCGACACAACACACTACACCATGCAACATCATCTGATATAGCACACTACACCCTACAGAAGCACTCGACACAACACACTACACCATGCAACATTATCTAATATAGCACACTACACCCTACAGAAGCACTCGACACAACACACACCATGCAACATTATCTAATATAGCACACTACACCCTACAGAAGCACTCGACACAACACACACCATGCAACATTATCTAATATAGCACACTACACCCTACAGAAGCACTCGACACAACACACTACACCATGCAACATTATCTAATATAGCACACTATACCCTACAGAAGCACTCGACACAACACACACCATGCAACATTATCTAATATAGCACACTATACCCTACAGAAGCACTCGACACAACACACACCATGCAACATCATCTGATATAACACACTACACCCTACAGAAGCACTCGACACAACACACACCATGCAACATTATCTAATATAGCACACTACACCCTACAGAAGCACTCGACACAACACACTACACCATGCAACATTATCTAATATAGCACACTATACCCTACAGAAGCACTCGACACAACACACACCATGCAACATTATCTAATATAGCACACTATACCCTACAGAAGCACTCGACACAACACACACCATGCAACATCATCTGATATAACACACTACACCCTACAGAAGCACTCGACACAACACACTACACCATGCAACATCATCACACTACACCCTACAAAGCACAAAATATAACACAAAACACCTTACAACAGCAGCACCTTACAACTTGTAACATAAGACACCCCCACAAAGGCACGCACTATGCAAGCAGTGCACAAATTGGTCATGTTGTTGGTTTTGTGTGTGCTAAAAGGTCTTAGTAAATCAGGCCCACAGTAGGCTATACCCTACAAGAGTACACTTTACTGCTCTACCCAAGCATCCAGTTCAGCACACTACACCCCACAAACCAGGTACACTACATTTGTGCACACCATTTCCTGTTAGCACTTTTCTCCAGCTATGAAGTTACTGCGCGGCTATTAGTCCTGATCTCTGACCACTGAGACGTCTCTTCCTACAGGAGAGAAAGGGTCGCAAGGCGAAACAATAGTAACCCCGGGTGAACCGGGCCTTACGGGTGAGAGGGGTGTACCAGGAAATCCCGGGGCACCAGGTGAGCTATACTGTGTGGGTCTCAGCCTGCCACTGGCTATGGGTATCCTAAGCGTGATGGTTACAGGGGTTACTGGTACCACTGCCTAATCCATGTGACTTAGATGGCACATCTTGTTTGCAGCAAAAGTACTACTCTGCTTTAAAAAAAACACTATCAAAAATAGACATGGGCTATACAGACTGTGACAAAGAGTGATGCCACCTGCATGAGGGAATTCGCCTCTTGTTTAATCCCCCCCCCCAATGGCTGTGGCTTTTTAGGTGATCCCGGTCTATGGGATTCAGAGGTTTTCCTGGTAATTTCGGCGTGAAGGGTGACAAGGGTTCCACTGAGCTGGGCCCCCCGGGAGTCACAGGGGACAAAGGTGAGAGGGTTTTCACGCCTGAATTCTGTCCGAACTGCTCGATCACAACACAAGGAAATAGACAAGGGGCCTCGTCATCTTTTCTCTCTCTTTCCTCAGGCGACAAAGGCCGGCCAGGGGAAGCAGGTGCTGTCAATGTTGGGCCCCCAGGCCGACGAGGGCCAAATGGGGCCCCTGGGAAGCCGGGGCCAAAGGTCAGAACCAACTGCTATATTAAGTGTACTCAGAAAAGCATAGAGGCTTCCAGTTTGGTGAGGAAGTGACTTGAGTGCACTGTCTGTTCTCAGGGTGACATGCGTTTTGGGACCCCTGGGATAACAGGCAGACGAGGGCCCCCAGGGGAAGAAGGCAATCTGGGGCCTTCAGGCATCTCGGGGCTACATGGCCTGCCTGGAAGTCCTGGAATCTCTGGGTTCGAGGGACCGTCTGGGGAAAAAGGTACCACCTCACTCATACAAACTGTAGGTACACACACACACACGCACGCACGCACGCATGCACGCACGCACGCACGCACGCACGCACGCACGCACACACACACACACACACAAACACACAGACACACACACACACACACACACACACACATTTGAATTCTTTATTTAGGTCCACATTTATAAAATACATTATAAGGGCCCAAATATAGTTCAGTTGCTATT
>CM056378.1:14515227-14558480 GCA_029718625.1 Synaphobranchus kaupii
TATGCAAGCTAACCTTTTATACTGCTTATGTTTACTTAAAATAACGTGCGGTTCAAGACATTTTTTCATGTTCATATTTGAACCTTCGTGCTACCATACGACATTCTGTAGCACAACATTCCGAAGTTTAAAAAATTGCCAATTGAGTTTTTGAGCGCTGAGAACTTTCTAATAACCTGAGATAACCATTTGTATGTGAGATATACAGTGTAGTGTTTTTATTATAATTTGCATCTTTACCCGGTTTATGGTTAAACACCACATCACTGTGTTGAGAGCCAACAGTAGTACAGACTCACTGCACTTTAAGAGTTCATAGTGTTTCACTCAAAGAAAACAGCAGAGGAATCTCAATGTCCATAATTGCTGAAGGATATAACTGTTATTGAGATAAAATTCAAGCAGTGGAACAGACCTCACCCTCTCTAAGATAATGTGGGACATGGTGGCATTGGCGTCCACGATGATGGTGGCAGTCTTATCATCACGGATCTCTTTGAGGAGCGGTGTGGGGTCCTGGCTGTCGTCCAGCATGCGCACAGATAGCGTTTTCCTTGGAGATGAGGAACTGGCGCAGAAGTCTCTCCAGGTTCAGCAGGCCTTTGATCAGATTTAACATCAGTGAGAGGTCCTAAGGCCTCTCCTTTTTTTTCATTGCTGGGAGCTTTCTGTCACTGCTGAACACTCAGGGTGACGGCAAGTTATAAAAAAAACATACCCCTCAAAAACAGACTGTTAGTATCAGTGGCAATTTATCTTAAGACCCCTTTTTTCCTTCAGCCACCTGTTGCCTTCCAACTAGACACAGAGACAGGTTCACACAACCACAAAACCACAGGTACACACACGTTCACAAAGGCACAAACTTATGCACACACACGCACACGCACAAAGGTTGAGTGGGGGTGGGGGGTGCTGGCATGAAAAGTGGGGGAAACTTTCAGATTTATGCGTTTCATTACTTGGAGGAGATTAATTTACAATCTTGAAAGATACCATCTTAAACTACAGTTTTTCTTCAAGGCTAAATCTAAATGTGTGATCAAAGGCATAAAACCCATCACTTCACACCAGAGCACCAGAGTATGCCCTAGGGGTGGATTATCAAAGAGCATGCTCTGCAGACAGAGAATCGCTGTACACTTCACGTGTGCTGTCGTCGTCACTACGACGGAATATTTATCAATGACAATTACGCTAACGAAGTCAGCCACACACAAAACCCTTTAAAAAAACAACCCTCAGGCGCAAATCAGTTGGAATATCTCCAGGAATTAAATGGACATCTTGTGTGTTGTGATGAGGTGAGTGAAAAGAATAATACATCCAATAGTTATTCACAGGAAGCTGTTCATCAGGCAGGGCCGGTTCTAGGCACAGGCGCCATAGCAACCACCTCACACCGTTCCTCACACCGTCAACCCAACCCCCCCCCCCCCCCCCCCCCCCACCCCGTCTGCAATTTCACCTAAGGTGGCACAAATGCTAGAGCCGGGCCTGCTATCAGGTCCTGCTTAGCGCCTAACTGCGCTAAGCTAAAACATGCTAAGTTGATATATACTATACTTTGACACCACTTGGCAGGGCTGGCTTGGGGTTTTTGTGTAAGAGCTAAGAGGGCAGAAGGGGACACATGGCCATCTGAGAGATTAATGGCATCCTTTCCGCCTGATTTCCCTCCTGCCGGCATTCAGAAATATTCATGAATCGTTGTACGTTACTAGCCTGTCAGGAGAATGTGTGATTAATGATTCCCCCAGCTGAGGGCCAGCGGGGGGGATTTTACTGCCTCTCGCTGACGGGGTCCACACCACTGGCCAATCACGATGACCCCATAACCGCCCTGCCCATTGCTGCTTCAGCTGGAGAGGTATCCGTTTGCAAAGGCGTCTACATACTGCGCCTGCAGTAACAGCCTGTTACTAAGGTCTCTACATTGGATTACATTAATTTAGTATATGATCTTACCCAGAGTGACTTATAGAGAAGAAACATACTGTAAGTGCATTCACCTAACTGCATAATCCTATTACACACACACACCACACACACACACACACAAAAGCATACACAAATACACACAAACATAAAATACATTCTTATACATATCATCCAAAAGCATCCACTTGTGTCTTTTACAATATAATAATGTTACATGAATATTTTGTGAGGAAGGTCATATTGAAGGCCATATGACGGTGAGGTACTGTACTATTGTGTTAGGGTGTATATAGTCCAGGTGTGTACGCATACCCAGTTTGTGCATAGGTTAATTTCATGTATGGGCCTACACAGATTGGTGTGCGTGGTTTTGTACAACCATTTAAGCGGGTGTTTGAATGTGTATAGTTGGTCGTGTTGGTGTGCATAGTTTGCATGCGAGTGCGTATAGTTTGGTGTGTGATTGTGTATAGTTGGAATATGTATAATCTTACATGGGTGCGTGTAGTTGCATGCACTGGTGTGTATAATTGGGTGTGCAGTTTGTGTGTGGGTTTTTGTATGTAAGTGTGGTTCAGGTACAAGGCAAGAAAGGTGGTCTCTGGTGTGGTGTTGGTTTGTTTCAAGGTTCTGGGGAGGATATCATCCAGGTGTGATGCAGGGATTTCTGGCAGGTGTGGCTCAGGTGTGGCGTAGGTGTGGTACAGGTGCAGGGCAGGGTATAGGGCGGACTCACAATCAGCCTGCGCACAGATGAGGCAGGCAGTGGTGCTGTTGAAGAAGCTGAGAAGGCCAGCGATGGCCAGGCTGATGTCAGTGTTGGTGGGGCGCAGGTTTAGGGTGGTGAAACGGGGGAACTGCACCTTCAGGATGTCCCTCGGGGGCGACCCTCACGAGGGCACCTGGAGGAAAAGAGACTGAGGTGACCTCTGACCTGCTCTACGTGGTGTTTGAAGGGACTACAGATTCTTCATTGATGAGTAAAAGTTCTATCCAGTTCAGCTGAAATATCCCTATTTAGATTCATCTACGGAATATCTCTCTGCTCAGGGTGTGACCAAGGACACCACTATGGCAATGGGATGCTCTGTACTATCATGTACCATTGGAAACGCCCTGTCCCTCCAACCGGAACCTCCTGTCATTAGCAAGCACAGGGAGTGGGAAGGATTTCAGGAACTGACCACCTGGAGGTGACATCTGGGTTATAGTAATGAGCCATAAAGCTGTGCTGTTGACACCAGTGGTTGTAGCGATGTCTCTTCTTCAGCAGCTGGATTTTTCATGTTTGTTTTTTTTTACTCACAAACATTAGTCCACTCAATCCTGTGCAATGGGTGCCATTATGTGATTATTTTAAAGCCTCAGAATAACTTTCTCCTTTCTAAACAACATCAATGAGATTGACTGACATCAACATACCCTGGTGTGAGAAAACATATTCATTATATGACTAATAAAGGTAGGCTTTGGTATGATAGAGTAGAGTCCTGTAGAAAATATTTTTTTTATCTGCCAGGAATGCTTTACAGCTATGCATGAATCAAATAAAAAAAATAAAATAAGTCAAAACATCATAAATGACAAGTATGAGTATGACAGAATAATAATAATAAAAATCAATTAATGAATTCAGAAATATTCAGGGAATTTCACAAGAATTGTGAGGTTTGCAGTCAAGTCCAGTTCAATTGTACTTCTTTCAAATCTTCCACACAGTGGGTCACATCTCGGATTCACCTCACTCTCTGTTGCCATAGAAACAAGAGAAAGTGATGTCGTGCCCAAAACGTTCATCAGAGATGTTAAACCTAACGTAAAATCTCTCTGGTACTTCATTGCCCCCTTTCCCCCTCCCCCCCCCCCCCCACATGTGACAGTAGAGAGAAGTCTGAACCTTCAGAGGTGTGAACATTAAGCTTTTCTCTTCCAGTAGAAACTGACTTAAGTCTTCTCTCTACTTGACATTTTCACATTTGTGGGGCTCCAACTAGGATTTGTGTAGATGATTAGGGTGGGTAATTGTGGCGGAGGAAACATCTGAATGAATAAAAAAAAAACCTACTCTACCATTAAAAATAAATATTTTAAATACAAATGCAGTACACTGACTGCAAATTTAAAAACAACCATTCCCGAAAAGAACAAATACTACAATAATTTTAAAGATTAAACAATTGCAAACATTTTCACAAATCATTAGAATAACATTTTAACTGAGAGTGTTTCAAAAGAACAACAAAAGAATAATTATCTTCTTTGAAAGTTCTTAAGTACTGTTAAATAAAACATAAGAATGAACTCATTAAGGGTTATTAATTTCTACTGGCTGGAAGTATGGGAGCAAGCCAACTGCATGCTTGTACACACACCCATTTAAGCTACACCCTCTTTACTACTGGTGTAAGGATGCACTCTTTAAAACCACACCCCTTTCACCAACACAGTGTCACTGTGAGAGCTATAGTTTATCAAATGTTAATTTTATAAGACTGAAAAATCAGTCCGTTGACCATAGACACAGAGCTTGGCTCAAAGCCAGAAGCTGAAATGCAAAGCCATTATGACAAAATATTTTGGGGGCAATTTAGATAATCCTGAAGTACTTTGAAATTACTGAAAAGGAGTCATTCATAATTTAAAAAGTAAAAAGAACCTATTTTACACAGAGCACCATGAGATGCATTTCTCTTTTTTTATTTAAATTGTGTTTTTCCACAATGGCTGAGATTACAGAGCGCACAACTCATATCTTTGAAGACCCTCGAAGTTTCCAGTACTTACTGCTAAAAATTAGATCTTTCAGACCAGTCAACGTGACACAGGCGCACGGTGTTCTCCAGCCAGGAGAACACAGGCATTCTGGGGTGAGCGGCCGTCCGCACCACAGACGCACCAAAGTGAGCCATTGCACAGACACAGAGCGGCTGCCACAGGGATCTGAGTGCTGATGTCAGAGAGGAGCTCATCTGCATCTGACTCAGTCCCCTGGTGCTGAACCGGTTTTCTCCACTGTGACTAGGACTGCATTTCAGACTAACACATACCTGCGCCCTGAAGCTCACTGCACCATACAGCATGTTAAAAAGGCTTTCAGAAAATGGCAATTTGCAATCATGCTGAGGGAACTGTACAAACAGCGATAATGTGTGTTTACAAAAATGTTCCGGTAGGTATTCTGGTGAGGTAATGGTGTTTAGCCTTTGCAGCCCCTCAGGGATATGTGGGTGGGTTGGATGAAGTGGGATTGTGCATAGACGTGTGGGCAGGTTTGGTGGAGTGGGCATGGATGTGTGGGCAGGTTTAATGTAGTGGGGATGGATGTGTGTACAGGTTTAATGTAGCGGGGATGGATGTGCGTAAAGTTTTAATGTAGTGGGGATGGATGTGTGTACAGGTTTAATGTAGCGGGGATGGATGTGCGTAAAGGTTTAATGTAGTGGGGATGGATGTGTGTACAGGTTTAGTGGAGTGGGGGATAGATGTGTTACAGGTTTAATGTAGTGGGGATGGATGTGTGTACAGGTTTAGTGGAGTGGGGGATGGATGTGTGTACAGGTTTAATGTAGTGGGGATGGATGTGTGTACAGGTTTAGTGGAGTTGGGATGGATGTATGGGCATGTTTAATGTAGTGGGGATGGATGTGTGAACATGTTTAGTGGAGTGGGAGATGGATGTGTGTACAGGTTTAGTGGAGTGGGGGATGGATGTGTTACAGGTTTAATGTAGTGGGGATGGATGTGTGTATAGGTTTAGTGGAGTGGGGGATGGATGTATGGGCAGGTTTAATGTAGTGGGGATGGATGTGTGTACAGGTTTAGTGGAGTGGGGGATGGATGTGTGTACAGGTTTAGTGGAGTGGGGGATGGATGTGTGTACAGGTTTAATGGAGTGGGGGATGGATGTGTGTACAGGTTTAATGTAGTGGGGATGGATGTGTGTACAGGTTTAGTGGAGTGGTAAATGGGACTGGTACAGAGAAGGTGCAGAGGTCTGTCTGTCTTGCCACAGCTGTTTATTACTGTCGCTGTCCAAGAGGTGCTGCTCTCCAAGCTGCCAAATTCAAAAGAGGTTTATCTTCAACCAGGAGATCTACATTAATCTAACCGGCCCGCAAAGAGGGTTTTACAACTCATCCGATTTCCTGTCCGCCCTGGCGCTCCATCTGATCTGACCAATAAAACATCACTCCATCTGGTGAGCAGAAATGTGTCTAAACAATTCCACCTGTAAGCTGCGGAGCACTGTCTCGCTGCAATGAGACTTCCTGGGGGGGTCAGCGTAAATGAGATGCCATATGGTAAACCAGAATATTATGAACCATTACATCTGCGCTCCCGCTTCTCTGAACACCAGCAGGACGAACGCCACATGCAATAAAACATATAAGACCCCCTTTACTGAAGAGTATCAGCAGTCAGAGCTAAAATTTCATGACGTGTAATGAAACCTGGCCCCTGGAAATGAAGCCACAGGCCTGCTGTGGGGCCCAGAAGAGGGGGGTTGTAGCTCAACTGAGAGGGAGGGGTATACAGCAGCTGGAACTGGCCTGAAACTGTGTAGAACATCTGCTGCCACTGAAACAGCATACATTACCATGTCTAAAGATGAGGGGAAGAGGAAGGCAGGTGCCAATATCCCTCCTTACTGGAGTCACTAATGATCTGGCCAGAGGTTCGGTCCCCCCCCAGTGGAGAGCTGTTGGTAAACAGGAAGAGAGTCACTGATCTCTGAGCGAGGTCCATCCGATCCCAATCCCCCTGCGCCCCCGGCTCTGGCCACTTCCTCTCTCCCTCAGAAGGAAAGCCTTTGCCCCATTTAAAGTAGACATGCCCTCACTGAACCGCTAAACCTGCCTAAAATGGCGAATTCCTTTGCAGTTTCGCTGTGAAACAGAATTACCGGCTTCTGTGCTCTCTACACAGTACCTTCTTCCTTGCTCAGTGCACCTGACTCCTCACTAAAAATATTTCCTCTTCCTTGGGAAGAAATCTCTCCTGTCAAATGAGTCTGACCTCACAGGTCTCTCACAGGTCTCTCACAGATAACCATAGGCTATCGAAAAAAAACTTATGCACACTTATGCACAGCGAATCCGCTGTAGCCTAGGCTATTTGAAAAACAATAAATGCAATATTCACTGGACAAGGTTTTGAACTTTTTTCAGTCACAAACCATTCTATTTACTTACAGGCTGTATTCATAGATAAACAGAGCTGTATTGTAATGACATCTGAAGCGCATTTTCAGAACTTAAATGTCCGTCTATTGCTGTGCGAGAGTTTTCCATTGAATGACAATTCACGCATTAGGTGTAAATGACAATTCGCGCATTAGCCTTGATATAGGTGTTATCAGCTGCTTTTTAATGGATAGCCATTGTCCCGTACCATCGCACATCGCCTGGATGTTGATGGAGTGGGCTGAAAGCAATTTAATGTGCATGGCATTCCCCTTCGCTGAGGGAAAGGTAGGCTATGGACCCTTTTATTATTATGTATTTTTTGATATAGGCTACACAATAATACTATTTCACATTGTAATCTTGATATTTTAATCATGCTTGTGTGCGCCCCTGTGTGTAACAGACAGGAGGGTACGCGCATTGTGCACACGCCTTTGTAGACGCACTTATATGCGCCGTTAAAATAACATGTATACAACTGCGACATGACTTTAGACCAGGTTAGTGGTGGTTCTAGCGCAAGCGCTTTCTGCTGGCTCAAGATAGCAATACGCCAAAAAAAATCCTGGCCACTCCTCATCTTAAGACCAACACGCCCAAACGGCGCAAGAGTACATGCTAGTTAAACGGCGTGAGTGTTAGGCGTTATTATGAACCTACCGCCGGGTGTAAGATAGCAAAGACACTTGCGTTTGGGTTAGTGCCGCTTTGCGCCGGGTGTAAGATAGGGCCCTCTGTTATAGCAGATGAAACATATGCCCTTTTCATATCTTATTGCTATCTATGTTGCATTATTATTATTATTATATACTTATTATGCAAAGTAGCAGTGTAATACCTCCCCTTCATTGGTTAATTCAAATTTGTCATCGTTAAAATGTGTATCTATTACAAAACAATTACAGATAAAGTACTAGCCTGCAGTGGCCCTGACACCTCCACACTCCCCTCTACGTCTCAATCAGACAGAAGAAAAGATGCAGACTGAGTCAGATGGACAGGTCCCTACAGTATCAGACAGAAGGAAAGATGCAGACTGAGTCAGATGGACAGGTCGCTACAGTATCAGACAGAAGAAAAGATGCAGACTGAGTCAGATGGACAGGTCCCTACAGTATCAGACAGAAGGAAAGATGCAGACTGAGTGAGATGGACAGGTCCCTACAGTATCAGAAAGAAGGAAAGATGCAGACTGAGTCAGATGGACAGGTCCCTACAGTATCAGACAGAAGGAAAGATGCAGACTGAGTCAGATGGACAGGTCCCTACAGTATCAGACAGAAGGAAAGATGCAGACTGAGTCAGATGGACAGGTCCCTACAGTATCAGACAGAAGGAAAGATGCAGACTGAGTCAGATGGACAGGTCCCTACAGTATCAGACAGAAGGAAAGATGCAGACTGAGTCAGATGGACAGGTCCCTACAGTATCAGACAGAAGGAAAGATGCAGACTGAGTCAGATGGACAGGTCCCTACAGTATCAGACAGAAGGAAAGGTGCAGACTGAGTCAGATGGACAGGTCCCTACAGTATCAGACAGAAGGAAAGATGCAGACTGAGTGAGATGGACAGGTCCCTACAGTATCAGACAGAAGGAAAGGTGCAGACTGAGTCAGATGGACAGGTCCCTACAGTATCAGACAGAAGGAAAGATGCAGACTGAGTGAGATGGACAGGCCCCTACAGTATCAGAAAGAAGGAAAGATGCAGACTGAGTCAGATGGGCAGGTCCCCACAGTATCAGACAGACAGGCTGTTTATCACAATGCCCTGGCTGTGCCTTTTAAACTGCAGGTTCTCTACAGCCCTGAACCTGCATACTAATATTTCACATTCACATTATCCAGTCCTCGCCGTGTGACTGAATGGTCTCAAAAGCACATTCAGACAGTGATCGTAATTCAGAAGGGAAAAAAGGGCCTACAGCTGAATCCAAAAGAGTCTCTCTGGTAAAAGGAGGGGGGGGGGGGGGGGGGGGGGGGTGAGCCGCTGGAATCTCATGACTTCAGTTTAGCTGCATAAAAGTTCAGGTTTGTGCGGTAAAGGAAACAGGACGGCCTACAGTGTGCGATGGTGTGAAACATATTCAAACACCACGTCCCGTTCCACACTCAAACACCACGTCCCGTTCCACACTCAAACACCACGTCCCGTTCCACACTCAAACACCACGTCCCGTTCCACACTCAAACACCACGTCCCGTTCCACACTCAAACACCACATCCCATTCCACACTCAAACACCACGTCCCATTCCACACTCAAACACTACGTCCCGTTCCACACTCAAACACCACATCCCATTCCACACTCAAACACCACGTCCCGTTCCACACTCAAACACTACGTCCCATTCCACACTCAAACACCACGTCCCGTTCCACACTCAAACACCACGTCCCGTTCCACACTCAAACACTACGTCCCGTTCCACACTCAAACACCACGTCCCGTTCCACACTCAAACACCACGTCCCGTTCCACACTCAAACACCACGTCCCGTTCCACACTCAAACACCACGTCCCGTTCCACACTCAAACACTACGTCCCGTTCCACACTCAAACACCACGTCCCGTTCCACACTAAAACACCACGTCCCATTCCACACTCAAACACCACGTCCCGTTCCACACTCAAACACCACGTCCCGTTCCACACTCAAACACTACGTCCCGTTCCACACTCAAACACCACGTCCCGTTCCACACTCAAACACCACGTCCCGTTCCACACTCAAACACCACGTCCCGTTCCACACTCAAACACCACGTCCCGTTCCACACTCAAACACCACGTCCCGTTCCACACTCAAACACCATGTCCCGTTCCACACTAAAACACCACGTCCCGTTCCACACTCAAACACCACGTCCCGTTCCACACTCAAACACCATGTCCCATTCCACACCATGCCAGTATGCCTTCTATCACCATGTCCTGTTCCACACTACGCCAGTCCTCAGCCCGGAATACTGCAAATCCCATTACCTCCTTGAGCTTCCTAGAGCATGGCATTCCAGACTGGCTGCTACAATAATGGCTGTTTTTTTGTTGTTGTTTGTTTTAATGAAAAATCATTGATCCATTTCTCACCCGAATCCCCTGGAGCTTTACAGTACCTTGACTTATAGCCAATCAGAACCGTGGATCAGCTCAATGACAAGGCGCCAACAGGGGCCGGGTGACAGACTAACCTTGCTGACCTGGCTTCTGTGCGCAGTGCAGAGAAGGAATGTTTCAGTGAGCAGCTTTTTGTCTTTTAAACACTGAGACACTAGAATTGATGTGCGTCTGTAGGGCCGGTCAATCTCTAGCACACACGCCGGGTTACATGCCGGGTTACACGCCGGTCTAAGCAATGTTCACAGATATCAGACAGGGCAAGGCTGCTCCTCGCGGTAAATAGCCTAATTTCTGTAAAACAGGACTGACAGACCATAGATTGATTCCATAACCTCTGCCAAATAATCCGGCGAATGGAATAACCATGTACAATCATAAACGCTAACAAACAAGCGTTGAGAGCAATTTCACTGGCAAATTGGTTCTACTTTCATTCACAGGCAATCAGCTGTATCTCCCTCTGCTACTGAGCTAAAATGTGATTCCTCGTGCTTGACCAAGTGTAGTAATCATGAATTGATATGTGCTGTCAACAGTAACCTGGGGGAAAAGTGTGACCCAGAACAACCTCATGTTGTGATCTGATTAACTCCCCTATGTTTATGCACAACAGAGGGGTCTGGAAGCTACTGCATTATAGCGCAGCATATTTCTCCGTAAAATGTGTTGAATCTTAAGGGTATATGGTTTAAGGGTATAACGCTTAGGGGCAGAAGAGTCAGGGGTATTACAGTTAGGGGCAGGAGCATTAGGACTAACAGAATTAGAGACAATGGGAGGAGGGTGTAAGGGTAATAGAAGCAGAGACAGGGGAAAGAGAGTTAGGGGTACTATGGTTAGGGGCAGGAGTATTAGGGCTAACAGAATTAGAGGCATGGGGCAGGGGGGTGTAAGGGTAACTGGGTTAGAGGTAGGAGAGTTAGCTGTAATAGAGTTAAGGGTAGGGGCCAGGCCCAGGATGATGTTTCCTTTGCAGGCTAATTTAGGATTGATTATGCGTGTGTCTGTGTAAGAGTGCTGCAGCAGAACAGATATTGTTTTTGGATATTCTGTCAGAGAAGATGGACGCTCTCTTTCCTGAGCTCTCCATGCCAGTCTAGCTAAAAGGAGAGTCTCCAGGGAGGCTCTGTTAAGGAATGTTCCTGCTAGGGACATTTCTGTTCCAATTCAGTCGAGCCACATACGTACACGCACGTATGTATAATAACATAATAATGTCTGAATATGATCAGGTGAAAACATTCATCCCACCTAGATTTGCCCACATATTACATCAAGCCTGGTCTAGAACAACCCAAGGGTCTCTTCTCTACTACACATTATTCCTTGCACGAACAGCTACTTACATACTCACATACACACACACACACACACACACACACACACACACACACACACACACACACACACACACACACACACACACACACGTCCATTCTTCTCACTGAATAAAAATGAATATTGCCGAATAATGATGTTACAATGAGAGGAGGAGAGGATAAATTTTGCTACAACCATTAGAGAGCACCATGACATAAAAATAGTTAATGTATTCACTCTCCTGACCCATGTATCAATTGCACATAACATAAGGGCCAGGTTTTCAGGCTGTAAATGAGAATCAGTCGGGAGCCAAGGTCATTCCATCGGTCCAACCAACAGACTCCACTGAGATCCCTGAGCCTGAATCTGTATTCTGGAACACTACTGAGGAAGAGGAACATGAATTTCCAATCACACGTCAAGATGATTCCCAACAAATAGTATGAGTCAAATGTTTAAATTAAAAAGTGAACCAAAGGTGATCAGTATGTCATTGCAACTGCCACAGACACAGCTACATACAGAGACACAGTCACAGTCACGGGCACACATAAATATACAGTACAGCCACAGACACAGCTACAGACAGAGACACAGTCACAGTCACAGGCACACATAAATATACAGTACAGACACATCTGCTTGCCCAGGCATGGAGACAAAGGTACTGTTGAATCACAGACATAGGCACACATTCAGTCAGTCTATTTCCCCATGGGTTGTTATATTGCTGTGGTACAGAGAACATTGCACTTTGAACTGAATTTAGCATGCTTGAAAACATGTGACCAAAACAGAGCTTTTAGCAGTAAAAAGGCTTGCATTCTAAAGAGTGGTCTGACCAATCAGACATTATCATGGGTGTCAATCGCTCCATGAAAACTCATTTTACTTAGTATGGACCTATGACTTCCCGTCATCGTATCGAGTGCGAACAAAGTAGTTTTTAATGCATCGAGGTGACGGATTCATCCTGAGAGTTTGATCAAATTGCATATGCCCTTAAACGGACTAAGTACTTTTGATAAAATCTGGCCCTGGGTCTCCATCATCCCACCCCACTGGTCCTCAAATAAAGAAAAGCATTTCTGATGGCTAATAACCTTTCAGTCTGCACCAAAAAAAACATCACTTAACAAACCTTTCCCCTGAACACTGGAACCCCTCCAGTATATACACACACATTACAGCCAAACCTGAGTTGGCTGTTGGGTTTAATATTCTCTTTAATATTGTATGAGGGAAATGTTCCATTAAATAGATACATACATAAGCAAAGATGGACAAATCTGCAGTGTTAGCTTTCCCACGTTATACGCTACTCCTGCTGCATATAAGGAAGAGGAAGTTTCGGCAGCGCAGTACCGCCCTGGATCATCAGGGTCTAATTATGTGGATCAGATTTATAATGGTCAGACTAATCACTTGGATCGAGTTGGACATTGTAAGGCTGTTGATGGACCTGCTTGTGCGCATAGGAGGCAGTTAAACAGAAAACATTCTCGCTCAGTCACCTTCAAACTGCAGAACACACTCTCACCTGCTATAGCTACACCCGGAGCATTTCATTAGTGAGGTCATGTGACTGCTGTCCCCTGCTGTCATTGGCTATTGACATGCCCAGAGGGGCCATTAGTGAGGCATGTCACCTTGAGAATAATGATGAGGGTAATGTGCCCTTTCTCCAAGTGAAAGAGGGCTTTTCCCTGAGGAGAGTCCACCGCTCTGCTCAATGCATTTTCTTCTGTTAGCACTCTTCTGGGAAAAAAAAACTCTTATAGGATTTGAAAAGGGGTTCATAGGATGCATCGATTCAACATGCATGTCATAATACAGAATAATGTGCACATTATTCTGTATTATGCATGTCATAATACAGAATAATGTGCACATGCTTTATATATATTTAAATATATACAGTATAGAGTAGGGGATGGGAATGTAGGTGTCAGGGGTGGCACATCTTTTGACACTACACAGGAAAAACACATTTATTTATAGGGATCCGCTCATTGGTCTTCTCGTCTTAGGACTGAGACAGCATTTATAATTCAGGAGAGCTGAAAACTTAATGTTGTTGAAAACAAGGTACTACATTAAAAAACAAGGCTGGCTTGATTGAACCAATTACATTTTTATCTGCACTGCGTCTGCATATATTTCCATAATATTCCAGCATTGACGTATGATGGAATATTCTAGGTTTTGTGGAAGTAATGTCCACATGGGTTAAAGTTATATATGTGCAGAATGAAATGTGACAGAAAGTTATGCTCCATGTCTGACTGTGACGTGACACATCCCTGACGGCCATGTGCAGACATATCAAATGCTTACCACCGGTAATAATGGCTACCACTTGGGTTGCCACCCATACAGGTTTTCCCTCTAATGTCCTTTTTTTTGTATTGCATTTCCCAGAACACCAAATGTCCCAGTTTTTATAATATCTAGTTTTTTAAATTTTATTTATTTAAGTTTCCATTATTGCAAAATATACAGTTGAAGTTTACATACACCTTAACCAAATCCAATTAAACTCAGTTTTTCAGAATTCCTGACATTTCATCCAAGTAAACACACGCTTTTTCAGTTCTGCCCACAAATTTTCGATTGGATTGAGGTAAAGACTGTGATGGCCACTCCAATACCTTGACTTTGTTCTCCTTAGGCCATTTTGCCACAACTTTGGAAGTATGCTTTGGGTCATTGTCCATTTGGAAGAGCCATTTGCGACCAAGCTTTAACTTCCTGGCTGATGTCTTGAGATGTTGGCTTCAATATATCCACATAATTTTCCATCCTCATGATGCCATCTATTTTATGAAGGGTACCAGTCCCTCCTGCAGCAAAGCTCCCCCCCAACATGATGCTGCCACCCCCGTGCTTCACAGTTGGGATGGTGTTCTTCGGCTTGCAAGCCTCACCCTCTTTCCTCCAAACATAACGATAGTCATTATGCCCAAACAGTTAAATTTTTGTTTCATCAGACCAGAGGACATTTCTCCAAAAAGTAAGATCTTTGTCCCCATACGTGCAGTTGCAAACTGTAGTCTGGCTTTTTTATGGCGGTTTTGAAGTAGTGGCTTCTTCCTTGCTGAGCAGCCTTTCCGGTTATGTCGATATAGGACTAGTGTTTACTGTGGATATAGAAACTTTTGTACTTGTTCCCTCCAGCATCTTCACAATGTCCTTTGCTCTGGGATTGATTTGCACTTTTCGCACCAAAGCACGTTCATCTCTAGGAGACAGAATGCGTCTCCTTCCTGAGTGGTATGACGGCTGCGTGGTCCCATGGTGTTTATACTTGCATACTATTGTTTGTACAGACAAACATGGTACCTTCAGGCATTTGGAAATTGCTCCCAAAGATGAACCAGACTTGTGGAGGTCCACAATTTTCTTTCTGAGGTCTTGGCAGATTTCTTTTGATTTTCCCATGACGTCAAGCAAAGAGGCACTGAGTTTGAAGGTAGGCCTTAAAATACATCCACAGGTACACCTCCAAGTGACTCAAATAATGTCAATTAGCCTATCAGAAGTATCTAAAGCCATGACATCATTTTCTGGAATTTTCCAAGCTGTTTAAAGGCACAGTCAACTTATGTAAACTTCTGCCCACTGGAATTGTGATATAGTGAATTAAAAGTGAAATAATCTCCCTGTAAACAATTGTTGGAAAAATTACTTGTGTCATGCACAAAGTAGATGCCCTAACTGACTTGCCAACACTATAGTTTGCTAACATGACATCTGTAGAGTGGTTAAAAATGAGTTTTAATGACTTCAACATAAGTGTATGTAAACTTCCGACTTCAACTGTATACAGTGTTGAAATCTGAATAGTCTTATATGGACAGAGTCTCTTGGTTTGTGAGCAGCCTATTTATTTATTTATTTTGTGAACTGCGGTGTCCAGGTTTTTGTGAGTCAAAGGTGGCAACCCTAGCTACCACTGGTATTGAGAACATGGTTGTAATTGCAACCAGTGGTTTTGTGAGCATGCCTGCAATGACTAGCACTTGTTTTCACAGTGTGCTCTGGGTTCAGTGTGCTCAGAGTAACCACACACTCAATTCGTTCCATGTAAAAAAAAACTAAAAAAACACTCCCAGCCCCTTCGGTATAAACACACTCTCACATTTGCGCTTGGTAAACAACACAATCACAGTTCACTCCGTGTAAACAGACGCTCACCTCCTTCTCCCCGCAGATGTTGCTGATGATGGAGTTTGATGCTGGGCTGGCAGACGGCCCCAGGACTGCCACCACCCCCTTGGACAGAATCTGGCACACTGAGCAGAGGAAGCACAGGCCAGGTGTCTGTTTAATTGTCTGCACAACACACAGAGACCGCCGCACAATCACTGCGAACAGAGGCCTAACTGCCTGAGTTCCCTAAAAGACAACAGAGCCAGAGCGCTGAACCAAATGCTGACGTACAAACTCCGCTTAGCTCCAAACCAGGGTGACCCTCATGCTTTATAAATTCTAGATACATATTAATTTTAAAGTGAGCAGAAGCCATTAATGGGAATGACAGTGCAGAGAAGCTGTAATCTTGCTTGTTTTCTTTAAATATTCATCTTTGTTTTTAATCATTAATCAGACTGTGAAAGCGACAAGGTTTTTAATATTTGCCTCTCACCTCCGTGTGCACAACATTGTCTTTAATCATCACGCCAACCAACAAGTCATTTCATGGGAAGAAATAATCCCTATATTTTAATTAGGATACCAAAACCAGTGTAGTGGTATAATTGGCAGAGAGACGGTGCAGGAGGGACTAGGTTTGGGAAGGGGGTAGGGTGGGTGGCAGACAGACCGGGTGGAACCAAACAATGAGGTGAGGGGTCCAGGGCAGCAGGGCAGGAGTCTCAGCATTATTCCTGTCAATCCACACAGGATTGACAGGAATTAGATAGGGAATTAGTGAAGCAGTGAATAAAACGATTAATAAATAATCCCATTATCACCCGCCCACCCAGCCTCCCAACAGACAGACCAACAAATCTCACTCAATTACAGTACGTTTCCATCCTGCAGCTTACATCGGCCATTTAAGAAGCCGTCAGATGGGATTAAAGCAACAGGAAGGGTGCCAGCTGTCAGAAGTCATTTTCATTGGCTGCTGGAGCGCAGGGGTAACCAAGAGTGCCAAAGGTCCTGTCACATGATTTGTCAATACTGATTTCAGGAGGTTAGTATCTTCTTATAAAGTGACCAACTCAGATTAAAGTTCAATAAATAAAGGAAATCAACATGACCTGTGTTCACCCCCAAAACTTGTGAAAGCCAAGCATTTAACAGTCATTTCCTAACTGAATTATACAGCCATGCAGCATTCTCTAAAACATGCAGCCTATCTATCAACACAGGTGCTTTCAACATTTTCTGATCCAGGACCCAAACTCAATGGCATCCACAGGACCCCAATCATAAATTAAAAAGGGTTATATATTTTTTTTAAAAGGCTTTATATTTTTATATATTTTCTGAAATCTATATATAGTAATTGCATATCAAGTATAGCTATTACATAAATATCAGGCTTTGGTTATTTATCTAATAGCTATTTCTGACATAATAAGACATTAAAACATGAACTCAAAAATTAAGAATATTGCTCATTTGATTCACATTCAGAAATTGCTTACTGTTTTGCCATCTATGTGTAAAAAGACTAAGGCCTCTGTTTATGTAGACAATGAGCAATAAATCATGGGATAGCTGGTTCCTTGGCTCCAAGATCTGTTCTAGGTATCCAGGGGTGTGGCCTTATGATTTTTCGTTTTAAATGAAGGAATCCAGATGAATGAAAATGCATAAACCAAATCAGCAGCCATTAAAACCGCAACCATGGATACCGAGGATAGGCTGAAATGCCCTGCTTTAAAATACTGCACAATGCAGGGTCAACCAGCACTGTACACAGCTTTGTAGAGTGAAATGCCTGACATTGCTCTCAGGGTGGAAGTGCATCTAATGCTTCTCTAATGTGCTCGCTTGCTGTGGAGTGCTGTTATTGGCATTAAATCTACAGCTCGCATATTTAAATTACATGTTTTAATTAATGGGCTGTACAATTATTTCGGTTTGGCGCTGAATGGATCCGCTTTAGGTACTACTCTGGAGCACGGGCATCTCCCCACTAAACGGGAGATGACCAGAAACCCCTCCGTATCACAAGCAGATCCAAACAGGTGGAAGCTGGGGTGGTGGAGGTTGACTGCAAATCTTTTAAAAGCAGAAGCAAAGCAAAGCAAAGCGCTCAAACAGCAGCACATCAGTGAGCAGCACAAGGAGGGTTAGGGTTAAGGGAGCAGTGAGCAGCACAAGGAGGGTTAGGGTTAAGGGAGCAGTGAGCAGCACAGGGAGGGTTAAGGGAGCAGTGAGCAGCACAAGGAGGTCTGATTCTTGGTTTTAAAAGGGCGCTCCTTTAGAGGTGCGTGCATGTGACTGGTTGATTATGAGACGGATCAATGCTGGAATCCTGAATTTCGCTCAATAGAGAAGGAAGTTTCCCACGCGTGGGCCTTAATGTTGTAAGACTGTGCCGCTACGGCTCCAATAAATGAGCCCTCTTCCTCGGCCCGACACAGCCGGAGTCTGCTCATCGACTGGGCTCAGGTCCGTATCATTTCCCCTCCTCTATATGCCTGCTGGCTGCAACTGCATAAACAGCGTTACAGTAAACAGCGTTACAGTAAACAGCCCACTCTCATGCCCCTCTACAGGGCTGGCCGACACACACAGCAGTTCATTCTGATTACCCCAGACAGCATGACTGCTTTGAATGTCTGCCAGCAGGGATTTCCCATAGGTTTTCACTTCATGTTATCGTTCACCTATTTGTGTGTCATTTTTGTTTTTCCATTACTCTTTTGTGAAGTGCTCCTTCAGCCAAATTCTCTACATACTCCAATTCTAACACCAAGTAATTCTTAAGTGTAAGTAAAACAAAAAGACAAAAAATACCTACCTCTGCATGTTAAAGGAACCGTAGGCATGCTAGACTGATGTTTGTTACATTAATAAAATAATAATAATAATAATAATAACATTCTACATGACTGCAGGAAGATAGCATAATTGAAGTGTAGACCCCTTTCACGGTTCCCTAAAGGCATGCCTCTTTAACGAATGCCTCAGAACTTAGCTACACTTACTACACATTTAATTTCATAATTAGTGAATAACCACATTTCCTTTCATCTCATATCTTTCATGTATCTTTCCCCCATGCTGATATTTCAAATCTACTTCCTTTTAATCCAAACCGCATTAAATGCATACTGAAAAATGCATGCATCCATATACTGTACCCTTGCATATTAAATGTGTCTCTGCATTAACAAGTGTTACACTGTATGGATTTTATTCATTCAGACAGAAATCATTGTGAAATTGTATGCAAATGTATTGCTATATCTGATCCTGTTGAATAGAACTAACTGTAATGACATTAATGGTTGGTGCCCAGGTTTATTACTGATTGTGGTGTTAGCATCTGTTAGCATCCAGTTCGATGAGTGCTAGTAACGGTATGTGATATTAATGGGTTGGCGGATCTTACTGGTCTCGCCCATCTCGTACTCGCTGTCCCTCAGGAGCTCGAAGATGTCCACCTCCAGCTTGCCTGTTGTGGAGCGGTTGCTGGCACGATTGAAGCGCTCTTTGGCCAGAGTGATGGCCAGCCGCTCCCCCCTGCTGCACTCCATGGGGTCGTCCAGAATGGCAGCTGGGGAAGATAGCAAGACAGGGTCAGAACCTGGCGCCCTCTAGTGACCGGGAGTGTGGTGTGGAGGCTTGATATTCATAGTGGTGGAGACGGTGAGCGAGGCGACCTCACCGTTCATCTACATTAGTACTTTACCTGAAGGAAACGTTCCTTAAAATATAACAAATCTATATTCTGAGGCTGTGCCTGAGTCACTGGCCTGAAGTCATTTCATAGCAGGAGACAACAGAACGGTGTGTCTGCTTTAGGTTACAAGCAAACCACAATAAGCAATTAGGAAGCATTTCGATACAGATCCACTGAAGGCAGCAGTATGGTGCCTGGGGCTTATACATCGTTTTATTCCCCACTCTCAATTAAGATGTGGGTAAATGAGAGGGCAATAGGGGAATAAACCTGTCCTAAGCTCAATTATCAGAGAAAACAATGATGTAATACCACAAGCATTTGGTCAAAGTGCAATTAGATACCCCACTGAAAAAATATATACATTATAAGGTCTAGATTTCCAATTACAACTTTCTGTGAAAAAAGGCCATGGGTTTTTTTTTTTCACATATTTTTTTCAATATTCGCGAAGACAGATGTGATGTTTATTTTTGGTCGAGAAAACATTGCGAATCTCTGCCCCCGGTTTTTTTGGAAGAGCAGAATCCAGTTAGGAATTTGTATTGAAATTAAAAATTCTCCGCTGTCTGGATTTGGATTGTAACATTTTACGGCACTGAAAGAACATCCGTCCTCCTGCGGTAAGTAGCCCTCCTTCCCTCTCACTCGCACTCCCTTGGGAAAATTGCGTTGGGTTCACAGAGTGAGAGTACAAAAGGATAGAGATGGGCGATTCCCTCACTCTACTCCCCAATGAGAGCGACAAAGTCCTGAATATGACGAATCAGCCCAGCTCCTGCAGAGCGCTCCAGTTAAGCAGCGCAGCGGGCAGGAAGGCTGCTTAGACCCAGTCAGGTCTAAGCAGGCAGGGCACTGCTGACGACCCGTCTGAGGGACCGTGAGGTGCGGTGTGCGAATGAACAGGGACCCGCTCAGGCCGCCCGCACTCACGCTGCGAAGCACAATACTGCGGCCTTTTCAACGTCTGAATAAACGGGAGTGTGAGTGCAGGCAGAACTGCCAACCAGCAAGGGCCGTTAACAGACACCGTTAACACAACTTACCCCGCTAACACAACTTACACCGTTAACACAACTTACACCGTTAACACAACTTACACCACTAACACAACTTACACCACTAACACAACTTACACCACTAACACAACTTACACCGCTAACACAACTTACACCGCTAACACAACTTACACCGTTAACACAACTTACACCACTAACACAACTTACACCACTAACACAACTTACACCACTAACACAACTTACACCGTTAACACAACTTACACCGTTAACACAACTTACACCACTAACACAACTTACACCGTTAACACAACTTACACCACTAACACAACTTACACCACTAACACAACTTACACCGTTAACACAACTTACACCACTAACACAACTTACACCACTAACACAACTTACACCGCTAACACAACTTACACCGTTAACACAACTTACACCACTAACACAACTTACACCACTAACACAACTTACACCGTTAACACAACTTACACCGTTAACACAACTTACACCGTTAACACAACTTACACCACTAACACAACTTACACCACTAACACAACTTACACTGTTAACACAACTTACACCACTAACACAACTTACACCACTAACACAACTTACACCGTTAACACAACTTACACCGTTAACACAACTTACACCGTTAACACAACTTACACTAATGCGGCGCCACTAGGAGCACTAGAACCTCAGAGCAACGTCAGGCAAACACTTCAGCCTGCAAAGCCTTGGACAGTGCTATGATTTAACCCTCAAATTTCATTTAAAAGATAAAAAACAGGCAACAACCCCAGATAAAAAAATAAGAAATAAATACAATAAAATCACCTTCAGCCCTCAGTTTCGAGGCTCACGCTCTCATTAAAACTGAGCACAGGGTAAGCAGCTTTTCCAAAAACAATAAAGTTTAAAATTCATCCCTGGTGACTTGCATTTTAGAGGATTGCATATTTACAGATTTTTTTGTTGTTGTTGATGGAGTTGTCAATATTAACATATGGACTTTAAGCTGAGATGCTGTAGAATACTGGTTATACTGTTACGATCCTGATACGGGACGAACCCAAGTGCAACGACCAGGAGACAGATTACAGAAAGTGGAACTTTATTAAGCGTTGGGGTGGTCCCAAAGCTGTACACGGGAGCAAAACAGGTTAGTTAGTTAACACAGGATAGCGTCCAACTGAGGACTGCTCCAAGCCGGAGCTGGACTTGAGGAAACACGGAACTGTTCCAAGCCGGAACTGGACTTGAACGGAGGTGTCTAAAACACCGGAACTGGACTGGAACTGGACTGGAACTGGACTGGAAACTGGATCGGAACTGGACTGGAAACTGGACCGGAAGGTCCACTCAGGAAACGGGAACGGCACGGAACTTGTTCCAAGCCGGAACTGGACTTGAACGGAGGTGTATAAAACACCGGAACTGGACTGGAACTGGACTGGGAACTGGACTGGAAACTGGACCGGGAGATCCACTCAGGAAACGGGAACGGCACGGAACTTGTTCCAAGCCGGAACTGGACTTGAACGGAGGTGTATGAAACACCGGAACTGGACTGGAACTGGACTGGAAGCTGGACCGGAAGGTCCACTCAGGAACACAGGGGACGGCACGGAACTTGTTCCAAGCCGGAACTGGACTAGAACGGAGGTGTCTAAAACACCGGAACTGGACTGGAACTGGACTGGAAACTGGACTGGAGCTGGACTGGAAACTGGATCGGAACTGGGCTGGAACAGGACTGGAAACTGGACCGGGTAGCTTGAGTAACCGGGCAGAAAGCAGAGGTTAAAGGCAGGGTGTTGTGACAGGACTGTAGCTGGTGAATGCACCGCCGAGTTGGAAGGTGCGGCGTAGCTCGGGCAATACTGGCGTAAGCCGGCTGGCATGCAGAGGTCCTGGTACTGCAACACGAGTACGGGAGGTACGTAACACGGGGAGGACAAACACAGCTGCGGGAAGACTGGAACTGCGGCGTCTGGAGGTTTTGAAGGGAAACAGGTAAATGCATGCAGCAGCGAAAGATTAGCAGAGATAGCTACCAGTCAGGAAACCAGGCGAACAGGTATGAACCAGCAGGTTCACAAACACTGGACCAGAAACGGGATACGAAACAAACACGGTAGGTTAGTCAACGAACTGGCGCTGAATAGCAGCCAGCCAGGGGTTTAAATGGTGCAGGAAGTGAAGGAGAAAACGAGAAACAGGTGTGATGTTAAATCAGGAGTGATTGCCGAAGCACAGCAGTGAGGAATGTGAGTAACGAGAGGGGCGAGTGATAGGCGGAAGCTAAAGTGGAAAATGAAACCAAAAGTACCCGAGGGAGACGCCCAGTCCACAGCCAGGAGGGAAACACGGACAAGGGATCCAACATGACACGGAAGGAAACAAGGAAAACATGGAAAACGGACAGGACGGGAACGGAACGTTACAGTACCCCCCCCTCAATGTACGCCACCTGGCGTACCCGGAGGCCTGGTCTTGTCAGGGAACTGTTCGTGGAAGTCTTGGATTACTGAATGGTCCAAGATCAGGCTCTTGTGGAGCCACGACCTCTCCTCAGGACCGTACCCCTCCCAGTCGACGAGGTATTGGAAACCCCGGCCCCTGCGGCGGATATCAATAACACGGTTCACCGTGTAGGCCGGGGCGTTGTCAACAACTCGGACGGGAGGAGGCGGGATGGTAGGGGTACTGAGGGGGCTGGAGGAGACAGGCTTAACCTGGGACACATGAAACACAGGGTAAACCTTGAGGGAGGCGGGGAGGGAAAGTTTAACAGACACCGGGTTAACTAGACAAATGATGGGGAAGGGACCAATAAAACGGGGCTGAAGCTTTCTGGATGAAGAGGGAAGGGAGATGTTTGCAGTGGAGAGCCAGACCTGCTGACCGGCCCTATACTGTGGGGCTGCGGTCCTGTGAAGGTCCGCCAGACGTTGGGAGCGGGAATTGGCGTGAAGGAGTGCGGTGCGTGTGAGTCTCCAAATGTTTTTACAACGAAGGACATGGGCCCTAACAGAGGGGACAGCTATCTCGGCCTCCTGGGTCGACAGAAGAGGGGGTTGATAGCCTAAAGCACACTCAAACGGGGATAGGCCAGTAGAGGCACTCTTAAGGGAGTTATGTGCGTACTCGACCCAGGGGAGAAAACGGCTCCAAGAGGCAGGATTGCGCACTGTAACGCACCGCAGGGCGGCCCCCAGGTCCTGGTTCGCCCTCTCTGCCTGACCATTAGACTGGGGATGGAAACCCGAGGAAAGACTAGGAGAGGCACCCAGGGCCGCACAGAACGCCCTCCAAACTCGGGAGGAGAACTGGGGCCCACGGTCTGACACGATGTCAGAGGGGATCCCGTGCAGCCTGACCACGTGTAGCACCAAGAGCTCAGCGGTTTCAAGGGCGGACGGGAGCTTGGGGAGGGGAACAAAGTGAACCGCCTTGGAGAACCGGTCCACTATTGTCAGAATGACGGTGTTACCTTCTGACAACGGCAGACCGGTTACGAAGTCCACACCAATGTGACTCCAAGGACGGCCAGGGACGGGGAGGGAAAGGAGAAGACCGGAGGGAGGCTGGTGGGAAGCCTTGCTCCTGGCGCACACCGAGCAGGCCAGGACGAAGGCACGGGTATCCCCTTTAAGGGTAGGCCACCAGAAACTCCTCCTGACGAGGGCGATAGTTCTGGCGACACCTGGGTGACATGCCAGGCACGAGGCGTGAACCCATTCGAGGACCTGGGAGCGGACGGAATCGGGGACAAAAAGACAGGAGTTAGGGTTATTGCGGGGGTCCGGTTGGGAAGTCTGGGCGGCCTTCACAATGCCCTCAATCTCCCAGGAGACCGCAGCCACCACACAGGAGGCCGGCAAAATGGGCTCCGGATCAGCAGGACTGGAGGGAGGGGAAAAAATGCGGGACAGGGCATCTGCTTTAATATTACGGGAACCAGGGCGGAAAGAAACAGAGAAATTAAAGCGTGCAAAAAATAACGACCATCTAGCCTGACGAGAATTGAGCCTCTTGGCAGATCTTAAATAAATGAGGTTTTGATGGTCGGTAAAAACAAGAAAAGGGGTACCTGCCCCCTCCAGCCAGTGGCGCCACTCCTCAAGAGCCAGTTTTATCGCCAGCAGTTCCCGATCCCCGACATCGTAGTTCCTCTCGGCGGAGGACAGCCTCCGGGAGAAGAATGCGCAGGGATGGAGCTTGCTATCAGAGGCGGACCGTTGAGACAGAATGGCCCCCACGCCGGTGTCGGAGGCATCCACCTCAACGACAAACTGCCGAGAAGTGTCAGGGTGAAGGAGGATAGGTGCTGAGGAAAACCGAGCCTTGAGTAGCTCGAAAGCTCGCTGGGCATCGGAATTCCAACAGTAAGGCAGGGCAACGGAAGTGAGTTTAGTCAGGGGAGCAGCAATGGAACTGTAATTGCGAATAAAGCGGCGGTAGAAATTTGCAAACCCCAGGAACTGTTGAAGGTGCTTGCGGGAGGTGGGTTGGGGCCATTCTGTCACCGCCTTGATTTTCACAGGGTCCGCCCGGATACTGCCCTCCTCGATAATGAAGCCGAGGAACGGGACCGTGGAAGCGTGGAAGGAACATTTCTCAGCCTTAACAAACAGCTGATTCTCCAACAGCCGCTGGAGAACCTCTCGAACGTGACGGACATGCTCCTGCGGGGATTGAGAAAAAATTAAAATATCATCGATATAAACAAAAACGCTCCTCCCTAGGAGGTCCCGCAGGACGTCGTTCACCATGCTCTGGAAGACTGCTGGGGCGTTAGTAAGGCCGAAAGGGACCACCAGGTATTCGTAGTGGCCCAACGGGGTATTAAAAGCAGTCTTCCACTCGTCCCCCTCACGGATACGCACCAAGTGATACGCATTCCGGAGGTCGAGCTTGGTGAACGTCACAGCTGGAGAGAGGGCTTCAAAGGCGGTGTTAATGAGGGGAAGAGGGTATTTGTTACGGATGGTGACCTGGTTGAGGCCCCGGTAGTCGATGCAGGGTCGCAGGGAGCCATCCTTCTTCCCAACGAAGAAGAACCCTGCACCGACTGGGGATGAAGAGGGACGGATAATACCCGAAGCGAGGGAGTCGTGGATGTATTCCTCCATGGCTAGTTTCTCCGGTCCAGACAGACTGTAGAGGCGTCCCGATGGCAGTTTAGCTCCAGCCAGTAGGTCAATGGCGCAGTCATACGGCCTGTGAGGAGGTAAGGACAGAGCACGTGATTTAGAAAATACTTGCGCGAGGTCGTGATACTCGCTGGGAACATTCGTTAAATCCGGTATAGGTTGCATGGAACAGGGTTTACTGGGCCCCGGAGGGGGTAGTGCAGAACGGAGACAGCTGGCTAGACAGTGGGCACTCCACGCCAGGATGCGACCGGCTTTCCAGTCAATATGGGGATTGTGGAGGCGAAGCCAGGTCTGACCTAAAACCAGAGCAGATTGTTGGGAGTTAATCAGTAATAGCTGAATGGACTCCCGATGATTGCCAGATAGAACTAATTGGATAGGAACGGTGGAGTGGGTAACTAACCCCAAACTCCTGCCGTCCAGAGCTAGAGCTGAAATGGGTGAAGTGAGACGTTCCGTGGGAATGCCGGCCCTCCTGGCGAAGGTGATATCCATGAAGCTGGCGTCAGCTCCGGAGTCAATTAGGGCCGAAGAAGATAGGGTCTTGTCCCTCCAAAGGAGAGTAGCCTTGAACATGAGGCGGTCCTGGGCAGCATGGTTGGGAACGATGGGGCTCGTCAGTACGCCCAGTCTTACTGGCGAGCCCCTTCTTTTGGGCGAATGGGACAGGAGGCGATCTGATGGCCAGGCTTGCCGCAATAGAAACAGGATCTGGTGCGCTGACGGCGCTGACGCTCCTCGGGATTGACCGCAACTCTGCCCAGTTGCATGGGCTCTTCCTCGGACCCGGCCGTAGGCGCCCGAGATCCAGTGATGGAGTGTGAATGAACATTAGAGACGACGGAGGGCGAATGACGCCCGGAACTTCCTCCCCGCTCCCGGGCCCGGATGCGGAGACGATTATCGATGGCTATAGCGAGGCTGATGAGGCTATTAAGGGAGTTGGATTCCTCCCGAGTGGCAAGCTGGTCCTTGAGTTCCTCGCTGAGAGCTTGGCGGAAAGCCCCCTGGAGGGAGGCGTCATTCCATCCTGACTCCGCGGCGAGGGTACGAAACTGAATGGCCATTTCTGCGACACTGCGGTTGCCTTGGCGAACTTGAAGCAGACGCTGGGTAGCGTCACGTCCACAGGTCGGGTGTTCAAACACACGTCGCATCTCTGCCGTAAAGGCTGCGAAGTTGCTGCATAACGGAGCCTGGCTGTCCCAGATGGATGTAGCCCACTCCAGGGCGCTCCCTCCCAGGCTGCTCATAATGAACGCGATCTTGCTGGAGTCAGAGGCGAAGGAGGAGGGCTGCATCCGAAACACTATGTCACATTTAAGTAGAAATTCACGACATCTCCCCAACCCCCCGCGATATAACTCGGGGTGTTGTACACGGGGCTCACGGCTGGAAGTGGGAGCCGGTGCCTCCGGATGGGGTTCGGGAGAGGAAGGAGTAGGGTTGGCTGGAATCCGTAGTAGCGGTTGGTGGAGCGAAAGTTGGGATACTTGCTCCGTGATGCCCCTAACTACTTCCAGCACATCATCCAAACGGCGACCCTGTTGGTCGCTGATCGCAGTTTGGCAGGAGAAGGCGTGGCGAATCTGTTCCAGATCGGCTGGGTCCATATTGTTGGCCAGTTCGTTCTGTTACGATCCTGATACGGGACGAACCCAAGTGCAACGACCAGGAGACAGATTACAGAAAGTGGAACTTTATTAAGCGTTGGGGTGGTCCCAAAGCTGTACACGGGAGCAAAACAGGTTAGTTAGTTAACACAGGATAGCGTCCAACTGAGGACTGCTCCAAGCCGGAGCTGGACTTGAGGAAACACGGAACTGTTCCAAGCCGGAACTGGACTTGAACGGAGGTGTCTAAAACACCGGAACTGGACTGGAACTGGACTGGAACTGGACTGGAAACTGGATCGGAACTGGACTGGAAACTGGACCGGAAGGTCCACTCAGGAAACGGGAACGGCACGGAACTTGTTCCAAGCCGGAACTGGACTTGAACGGAGGTGTATAAAACACCGGAACTGGACTGGAACTGGACTGGGAACTGGACTGGAAACTGGACCGGGAGATCCACTCAGGAAACGGGAACGGCACGGAACTTGTTCCAAGCCGGAACTGGACTTGAACGGAGGTGTATGAAACACCGGAACTGGACTGGAACTGGACTGGAAGCTGGACCGGAAGGTCCACTCAGGAACACAGGGGACGGCACGGAACTTGTTCCAAGCCGGAACTGGACTAGAACGGAGGTGTCTAAAACACCGGAACTGGACTGGAACTGGACTGGAAACTGGACTGGAGCTGGACTGGAAACTGGATCGGAACTGGGCTGGAACAGGACTGGAAACTGGACCGGGTAGCTTGAGTAACCGGGCAGAAAGCAGAGGTTAAAGGCAGGGTGTTGTGACAGGACTGTAGCTGGTGAATGCACCGCCGAGTTGGAAGGTGCGGCGTAGCTCGGGCAATACTGGCGTAAGCCGGCTGGCATGCAGAGGTCCTGGTACTGCAACACGAGTACGGGAGGTACGTAACACGGGGAGGACAAACACAGCTGCGGGAAGACTGGAACTGCGGCGTCTGGAGGTTTTGAAGGGAAACAGGTAAATGCATGCAGCAGCGAAAGATTAGCAGAGATAGCTACCAGTCAGGAAACCAGGCGAACAGGTATGAACCAGCAGGTTCACAAACACTGGACCAGAAACGGGATACGAAACAAACACGGTAGGTTAGTCAACGAACTGGCGCTGAATAGCAGCCAGCCAGGGGTTTAAATGGTGCAGGAAGTGAAGGAGAAAACGAGAAACAGGTGTGATGTTAAATCAGGAGTGATTGCCGAAGCACAGCAGTGAGGAATGTGAGTAACGAGAGGGGCGAGTGATAGGCGGAAGCTAAAGTGGAAAATGAAACCAAAAGTACCCGAGGGAGACGCCCAGTCCACAGCCAGGAGGGAAACACGGACAAGGGATCCAACATGACACGGAAGGAAACAAGGAAAACATGGAAAACGGACAGGACGGGAACGGAACGTTACATATACACTCCCAAAATGAGAAAAAATGTAATTTCATAAGATAAAAATGTTTTCCATGGAGGAGGAATCAACAGTCAAGTCCAAACATTGTCATTTAGCAAAGTTAATGCTTAACATTCATAACAACACTCATACAGCTCTAAAAAAAATTCATTCTGCAAATCAAGGCAATACGGGTCTGAGTCATTTGTGCTTTTATCTGTAAATAGCACAGAAGCTATTAAAAATATAAAGGTGAAGCAAGTCAACAAGAGGGCTGGTGGGCTGGCTCAAAATACCTCCTCAGTCACAGCTGCAGTCTCGCTTATAAAATCAGTCATATGCATGACACAATATACACTTTATTAGTTACAGAATCAAATATAACCTAATACTCTAAACAATATGCCGGTTATCCATTATGTAATATACAGTCGATATATATGAGGAACAACTCCCAAAATGAATATCCACTTTTGCATTGTAGAAACAGCTCCCAGCAGTAATACATTCTTTACTTCCCTCAGTAGAAAGCTATAATGCAGAGAGCAGAGGTTTGTTAATGGGAACAGGATGCGGTCTCGTCTGCAAACTAAACTGAAGTGAGAACGTTAAGCCCACTCCTGAGAGAGACGATGTGCTTTCTTCACAAATCAAAATGTTCTTTTGGAAAATTCCATAAAAAACCAACAAGATTAAGCAGAAGGGGAAGAAGATACTGATGAGTCCAATGAAGTAATTTATTTAACATTCAATCTGTTAGGCCATTGTGTTTTTGTTCAGGAATAGCTATTATTATTATTATATTTTTTCTTCCCATTTCTGAGCTGAGACAGAAGTATTGTTGGAGGTTAACAGTAACGTGTGATGGCTTGACTGTAATTACAGGCTGTATCCTCGGACTTTTACACGTTCATGTGTGGATGCATTCCTTAACACGCTTGGATTGCAACTTTGATATGTCCTATTCTGGCAAATGGCGTAAGTGCATCAAGCGTATCTCTCGATGTGTGTTCTTGACTCATTTAATTCTCACGGGGAATCATTCCGCACACTTAATAAATTTTAAATTACAGACATTAGCCTGTCATTTTGCCCATAGGAATGCGAATCTCTTCAAATTGCCGCGCAGATGCTAATTAGCAGGGCTAAATAATGTGTGAGAAAGTCAGTATGCTTATAATAGGTTTAGCCTGGAGAACGGTACTGGGGGGCTGGGGGAGGTCGAAGCCAAAGGCCAAAGGTACTCATAGAAAATCTGGTATTTCACTATATTTCTTCCCCGCTGTAATTAAAGTTGTCTTTCTTGGGTGAAAAATAAAGCAACGCAACTTGCATGGCCATCTGATAGCGTCTCCTGAGGAATCCGTTTACAACCAATTTATTAATTGTGCCAGCAGACCCTGTGCTAGTGAACTGCCTTCAGCCAGTGAGCAGCACACAGAGGTGCTATGCAGGACAGGCAAACTCAGACAAGAGTGACAGTGTACAACTGCAGTGAATCTACACACAAATGGCTAATTAGTCTCGTTACTCTCGCTTCTGCAGAGGAGGAAACTAATACAAACACTGTGAAGGGATGACCCCTGGCACCTCTTCCCTCTCTCTCACACACACACACACACCCCCACACACGCACACACACACACACACACACACACACACACGCACACAAACACACACAAGCGCACAAATATTCACAAAGCGTACAAACCTTGCACCCACTGCATTGCGAATGTATTACGCATCAGGCAAGATAGCAGATAAGCACAAAACATTTTGTCTTTTTCACCGGAGAGCACCATAGAGGATTACAGCAAACTCAATTCAATTGGTTTCACTTTTTATAGGAGCGCCGCTTGCCGCTGTAATAGCCACTCGAGAGCCTTGCCCTGACCCGCATGTGGGTTTATCATTCTGCTCCCGCAACACAAGCCGCAACCGCAATGAAAATAGCCCAACGACCCAACATCACACGTTGGAAAATTGAGCTATTTTAAAGAATGACTTCATACTTCACGCGTCACTCTAATTATGAGTATCGACCGTAGAATGGTCACAGGGAAGGAGTAGCCTATACGAAGTATAGGAGAGCAGATATGTTTCAAGCATAAACTCTGTGCTGCGCGGCAGTGTGCTTTGTGTGCGAGAGAGAGAGAGAGACAGAGAGAGCGAGAGAGAGATAATGAGTGATTTCAGGCAGCCGACAAATCACACACAACAAACAAAGCACACAACACCAAGACAGAGGTAGAGTCACATTGGCCCATTAATCATTGATGCCACATACAGTGTAGGCAATTAAATGTAGACATAAATATCAGTCAAACAAGGACGAAGCTGAAGGGAGGGGCTTCATAATTACCCTCTACATCATTCCCTGCCCTTCAATCACACCCTGGGGATGAACAACTCCGCCGCTGATCAGAGGCAATAAGCACCGGCAGTGCGGCCCCCTCTCTGCGGCCCGCCGGCAAAAGAGGCTCTTTTGAAAATTATTTTTCAAAAAGGCAAAGGCATTTCAGTGAATTCCGGGCAGGTCTGGGAGTGAGGGAGGCGTCTAAAAGTGCACGGGTGTGAATTGATTTGCCGAGTACAATTGCGAATCGAAGAGGAATGGAGTGACTGAGAGGACCTTTAAACATCTGCAAGATGCTGTAATGGCACGGTGTCGTCCGTAGCTATTGTGTCTTCTGTCTGTCTGCCTTCATGGTGACACAGTCCTACTGTGCTGTCCGTACTGACTGGTGCCAAAGATAAATCATGTCTTGTGCCCTTTGCCAACAGGACTCGTGTCTATTGAGGAACCTCTCATTGCTGAAAATTACAGAAATTATGCAAAGATACGGGCAATTATGCAAATAAAAAGAAAAGATATGCTTTCAGGGCCCCTCGGGCTGCAGTGGACTGCATTCATTGGTTAAAAATAAAACAATGCAAATGCACACTGAAATAAAACATTCAGCAATGGAAATTACTGCAACACACTGAAAACACTGAGGCAGATTAAATATGAAATATGATAATAACAGAGACATATGAATATATACAACTGATTAGCTACTGATGCAGTGGATGACAAAATGAATGGTAAAAACATACCTGGTTAAATAAATCTTAATATTTATATCAACCTTTATTTAACCAGGTAGGTAAACTGAGAACTCGATTCTCTTTTGCAGTGATGGCTTGGGTGTCCAAAGTGGGTGGGGAATGTAAGAGATTGTGTAGTCAGTCAGATATACAGGGTGAATAGCTGGCCAGATGTAGAGAGATGGTTTTTGTGGCATCAGTGAGCACCAGAGCAACATTTGGATGGGCGATATTAATTTTATGACACACAACCACCCGGTTTCTAGCGTGAGGTACTGGGGCATAGTGGAGATTAACATTCCATGCAGGGTGGGGAGGGGGTATTGATAAATTGCTTCACCAGAGCGACAGTTTGTTTTTGGATCTATTTTTTATGCACTTTAACCCCAAGTGGACTTTTGAATATCTAATGAAGATTTTGATATCAAACCATTTTTGTGAATTTATTCATTTGATTCTAATATGGTTGGGTATGTCCAATCAAGGAACATCCATGCAAACAAGGGACCATTTTCTTTCCTCATACACTGTCTTCAAGGTGATTTGTTTTAGTATACTGCTCAGATCCAGATTTATGTGGTTATCAAAAATGTGTTCATTTGTTTAGCATGCTCTGGCAAATTCATTTGGTGTTTGTCATGGTTATTGGCAGCCTCTGATGTTTCTGCGGTCGTTACTCTATTTGATGTCGTCGGGACGCTCTATTGGATTTTTTCCATCTCCATTCCGGTTTTTGAATCTCGCTCGGCTATTGTTCCTTACACTTGTTTTGGGTTTCCTGCCGGTTATAAATAGCCCAGGACTTCCGCATTCCGGTACTTCGATATTATCTTTGCTATGTTGACAACCAAGTCGGTAAGGTATAGGAATTTTGGTCGCTGCATTTGTGGTTCGTACGAATAAGAAACGCAGCAAGTCCAGTTAGAGAATTAGGATTAGATTGGTTTTCTCTTTTATTTCCAATCTTTCTCTTTATCCTTTATTCTTGTTACCTGTTATCTTTTGTGTTCAGCTCTTTTGCTACAAGGGCTCTGGATAACAGGTTTTCTTTTCTATTCATTTTCCTTCACTCGTTTTATCGAGTTTTGCTTTGTTTCTCTACCTCCTTCTCTACCTTGTTACGCCTAATTATTTAGTGCGTGAGGTTCTTTTGTTAGTTTTTCTCGCTGTTTATCGAGATCGCCTCAGTTTTTGAGGTTTCTTTGTTTTGCCTTGTGCTAGGGAAGTTTTGCTCCCGATCCTGTGTTATCTCGGTCCTGGTGGTTACTTCCGCTTTGTGGCGTATCTTTCTAGATAAGCTTTTAGAAATTCTTATCAGTCACGTTTGGTTCTCCAAACCTTACACTCCCCCTCACAGTCTTAGATTTCTTTTTATTTTATTTTATTTCTGTTTAAATGACATGTTTAATGAATGAATGTGCTGCATATTTATTTTGGTTTGGTGGTGAATGGATCTGCTTTAGTACTGCTCCGGAGCACGGGCATCTCCCGCAATGACCAGAAACCCCCCATACTAAAGCAGATCCAAACAACAGGTGGAAGCTGGGGTGGTGGAGGGTGACAGCAAATTTCTTTTAACACAAGCCGTAAGCAAACAAGAGCAGCGCATGAGCATTCAGAGAGAACTGATTCTTGGCTTAAAAAGGGCGCTCCATTAGAGGTGTGTGCATGTGATTGGTTGAGTATGGGACGCGTGGTTGCTTGCCGACCACGGTCGGCTACAGCGAGAAGTTTTCCGACAGAACTTTCTTTGCGCACTAATCGTTCGCGACGCTCATTTCTTTTTTCAAACATACACGATACACTATACACTTAAATACACAATTACCATGTATTGTCCAAAATTATGTATTGTCCGAAAATGAGGATGCAACTTTTGCAAAATTGACCCGTTTGAACAGCAACCAGGGTTCTGATGAAGATCTACAGTATGTGGGTTTTTGCATGGTAAATTAAATATTATTACTTGTTTTTTGGGAGCATTAAGTGAGTGTGTGAGTCTTTTCTCTATTGATTTTGTGGGAATTTGGCCAAAACACCAGGGTTAACACTCCTACTCTTTCAGAAAGCCCCATGGGTTCTGTAATGACCACAGTGAGTCCACAACTCAGCTTAATGCCTCAAAGCAACCTTCACAGAACCTTCTAAAGCAGACTGCTCCCATCGCTGTGCTGGGCTAATGGGGCTCCATTCTGTCTATAGCGTATAACATAGTTTTACAATACGTTTAGCATACAGTACAGTTAATTACATGTGTTATTATGTACAATATACATGTTTTACAACAATGTAACATTCAAAATCACACTTTACCTCATAAGGACATAAATCTTGTGATATACCATATATAGTTTTAGATTATCATTACCTACTGAATAGCTCACTCTTACACACACTGCACATGTGAATATCTCACTCAGGGGTTTCTCCAGCCAGTCAGAGGGCCCTCCTCAAGGGCGACACGTGTAATGACACGACTGACTGCGCATTATTAATAACATAAACACCGTGCGCACTGATGACACACGTGTCTAGTGTCTTCATGCCATACATGACTGCACAGCACTAATAACATACCTGTCCTCCCAGTATCAGCAGCAAGGCGGAGAACATACCTGTCCCAACAACATTACCGACACACTCCACTGCACAGGCTGAGTGAAATTACATCCCGGGGTTTATGACTAAGGCCAACGGAGCCGCTATCTGCACTGCATATTACCTCTGCAGTCTGGCAGTAGACAAGGCCAACCGCTGTTTCTCTCTGTTATCAGTGCTTCACACACCACCTGCCTGGGAATTGCAACTGTCCCATTAAATTTTCTGGGTGAGCTGGTTTTACCCTCGTCCCAGACTAACCAGTGCTGACCTGCAATAACCTTCGCCGGATTGAGATGGAAAGCGATGTTTGTGGAATGCTTCACAGCTGTTCCAGCGCCGGCTATTCACACACGTTCACGCATACGAGGTCACCCATAAGGTCACTCAGACAGAGGGTCACTCACCCGGCCGCTAACACGCTCAATCACCCGCCATCACTCAAACACGGGATCACTCACATATGGGGTCACTGACACATAGGGTCACACACCTGTACGAATGGCTCCTCCCACTGATGCTGCTGAGACGTTCAGCTGAGGCCAGATACACTCCTCCTAATGACCAAACAACTCCTCACACAGAGTTACTTCCCATTTCCCATAGAAATCTTCCAGCGGCTCCCAACAAGGACTCTCACAGAGCCACTTTGATGAGCACAGCTGATTTGATTACAGAAAAAAAATATTCCCCTCTCAACTGTGTCAGAAGCCTCATAAATATCAATCACAGCACAGAGTAAGATATTTCACTGAATTACACATTGAGCGTGACATTATTATCTGAAGCAATAAAGAATCATCTTAACTTATTAGCTGGCTAATTTCTCTCACTTTTCTGCAGGCAGAGTAACTGAACTTCTGCTGAACCTGTTCCATAATAATCAAAATATAGCATCTAATTACAGACCTGCTGTCATAGGAATGGGACCAATCACAGATGCCATGGAGAACTTATTAATAATGATGCGACTTTTACACCTGCAATTATATCCCTGTTATGCCTAATGATGTCACTGACACAAAGCTTTTAATTATGTGACTGCTATAACTGAATTATTTAGAATTAATGAAAAGCTTCCGGCTGCCAGTGTATTTCCCTTCTTGGAGTGCAAAGTATAACACAAGAAAGAGTAAAGCAGGCTTACGGACTATGAGGTTGATTGTCTGGATGGCTTAACCATGCTGCAATGAGTCTGAAGGTCTTCCTCTCCAAGAGGCATAACCAGGCCTAATGAGAACAACAAGCAACACCTGGGCTTATCACCAATCAGCCTCAGCTGTGTGCTGCTGTAGGTTCAGCCTCAATTGTGCGTGACAGCGTGTTTGATCTGCCTGCATTTTCACTCACTCTTCTACACTACACTAAAAGACACTACAACTGGCTGCAATTTATCTTCAAATGCATTTATTTCAATTAGTCTTACTACCCAAAGCCGTTGTTGGAAGCGTATAGATCATCAAACTCACTTAGATACTCAGTCCAGCCCCTTTTCCTTGTTCCAGAAATATCAGCAGAGAAGACCTGTGGGTTTCAAGGCTCTAATCTGATTAGAATTGTTTACCAAACAACTTGAGATCCATAACCTCGTTTGACTTATTCAAAACTTCTTATCCTAAAACATTTTTCATGTTTTTTTAATGAGACTCACTTGATTTCAGTCATATCTGCTCATTTGATCTGTTCTCATTTGTTTCCATATGGTGTATTGTTTGTTTTCCGTTACTTTGATTCTTTGTATGTTAACCTTTGGTTTTATAATTGTTGATGTTCCTTGTATTGTTTCTCTTTTGATGAAATTGTATTATTATAAAATGAAAATCTGCTAATTGCTTGTTGTTTTTATGTGCACAATGTCTATTGTATTGCTTTCCTTAGGAGGATATTTTTAATTGTTTTGGCAGACATACTGTATTTAAACTTGTAAATTCTTGATTGTTTTTTTTTTGTTGTTTTTGTCAGATGTCTTGTATTGTGTCTTGTGTGTTGCATGACCCCGTCGAAAAGGAGGCGTTATCTCAAGGGGTATGCACTGCTAATAAAAACGATATAACTTTACTGCTGAATAATATGCAACACTAATGAATGTATAAGTTATGAACATACATTAGACCAAATTGAACAACAAGTCATATTCATATAATCTAAACAATCCACTTTGGCAATGGATTCTCTATATAAAATATATTTTCTGTATGGATAAAATATCACAACATTACAGAAGCATACTAGAACTTTTCACAACAGTGCTCCTTCACACGCCAACAATTAAAGAAGCCAAAGCCGGCTTAACCAGGTCTCATTTGTAGGTTTACATGCCATAATATGGCAAGCAGACTGTGCTTTGTACCTGAACTTCTTTGCCAAACCCAGTGAATAAATACATTTTCAAATAGCAGAAACCCTAACCCAAAAAGACCTGTGACCTGGACACAAACACATCTGTGGATAACCAGACTAGATCACATGTGGATCTGGCTGGGTCTAGACCTGGTTCAACCCAAGTGAGAGACACAACATGCCATTCATCGACAAATAATGGATTCCTTCAGTACCCCATCTACAAATAACTGAACATTGCCTTAGATCATCACTGAAATAGGTCTCATACTGTGTTAAGGAAAAAGCAAAAGACAAGACACAAGACAATCCCCCCCCCCCCCTTTCCTTGTCAACAATGACCACAAAACTACTCCATGCAGACTGATTACCTGAATAATTACCTCTGCATTCTCCCACAATTATTTACATTTCACAAAAGAAAGGTTCAATCTTGATTGTATCTAACATCTATTCAGGGAGCCATTCTTTACAAATTGTGAGTTAATTACAATTCAAGATGGCGATGCCACGTACTGCCAGCACTCTTCTATGTGAACAAAATCATTGTTTTCAGTCAGTATCTGCAGAAGAGGAAGCTGTGGGGAGCTATTGTTTTACAGGAGCCTTCAGGGGTTGGCGTAGTCACATCTTCACACAGATAGCAATCAGCTGAAATGTCCAACAAGTTCCACGCAGACACTTGTGGCTCCTGCAAGGTAGTGATCCACATAAAGATTCCGCTTTCCTGCTGTCCATGGTCCTGAAGGCATCTCATGGTTTGCAAGACATCAGGAATCTTATGTGATAATCATGATTATCGGTCCATTGAATCAGAGAAAATATATGAGAATCGCACACTTATCTCCATGCAAAAATTATTTTAATTTTAAGTTACCAACATGTTTTGGCAATATGCTACTCGCCTTCATCAGGGTGTAGTAATGGTAATGCAGTATGCCTTCATCAGGGTGTAGTAATGGTAATGCAGTATGCCTTCATCAGGGTGTAGTAATGGTAATGCAGTATGCCTTCATCAGGGTGTAGTAATGGTAATGCAGTATGCCTTCATCAGGGTGTAGTAATGGTAATGCAGTATGCCTTCATCAGGGTGTAGTAATGGTAATGCAGTATGCCTTCATCAGGGTGTAGTAATGGTAATGCAGTATGCCTTCATCAGGATGTAGTAATGGGAATGCAGTATGCTTCATCAGGGTGTAGTAATGGTAATGCAGTATGCCTTCATCAGGGTGTAGTAATGGTAATGCAGTATGCCTTCATCAGGGTGTAGTAATGGTAATGCAGTATGCCTTCATCAGGGTGTAGTAATGGTAATGCAGTATGCCTTCATCAGGGTGTAGTAATGGTAATGCAGTATGCCTTCATCAGGATGTAGTAATGGTAATGCAGTATGCTTCATCAGGGTGTAGTAATGGTAATGCAGTATGCCTTCATCAGGGTGTAGTAATGGTAATGCAGTATGCCTTCATCAGGGTGTAGTAATGGTAATACAATATGCCTTCATCAGGGTGTAGTAATGGTAATGCAGTATGCCTTCATCAGGGTGTAGTAATGGTAATGCAGTATGCTTCATCAGGGTGTAGTAATGGTAATGCAGTATGCCGTCATCAGGGTGTAGTAATGGTAATGCAGTATGCCTTCATCAGGGTGTAGTAATGGTAATGCAGTATGCTTCATCAGGGTGTAGTAATGGTAATGCAGTATGCTTCATCAGGGTGTAGTAATGGTAATGCAGTATGCTTCATCAGGGTGTAGTAATGGTAATACAGTATGCCTTCATCAGGGTGTAGTAATGGTAATGCAGTATGCTTCATCAGGGTGTAGTAATGGTAATGCAGTATGCCTTCATCAGGATGTAGTAATGGTAATGCAGTATGCCTCATCAGGGTGTAGTAATGGTAATGCAGTATGCTTCATCAGGGTGTAGTAATGGTAATGCAGTATGCCTTCATCAGGGTGTAGTAATGGTATCTGTTCAACAGGTCATTATATTACATTAGGCATAAGCCTGGAAAACACCTGTGTGTAATAATCCATTTAACCAATTATGTGTTCAAGCACGGTTGAAACATCTTTCAATTTGTAAATATGACAAGTCTCCAATGTAGAAAAATATAATACAAAAAATCTTTTTCATCTTACAATACATGGATCAATACGATTGACAAAACATAATTTTCATGGAAATTTACAAGCATTAGTCAATGTATTAGCTTCTCATATATATATATATATATATATATATATATATATATATATATATATATTAATACGTTCTTACAGGGCACACTTTAATCTTTACAAAAACTATTTTTTTACAAAAAAATATGGTAAAAAAAAAACTAGGTAAATCGGACCATACTATATACAACATACAGACAATCAATCAGGTTTCTACCTAATGTGATATAATGACCTGTTGAACAGCTACCATTACTACACCCTGGTGAAGGCATATTGCCGAAAACATGTTGGTAACTTAAAATTTTAATTATTTTTGCAAGGAGATAAGTGTGCGATTCTCATATATTTTCTCAGCATATAGTGTAGACCATAAAACGTTAAAGATAAAGAGACCAGATAATAGAAATTCTGTAACAGTTTATCAGGTGTGATTTATGAGACATTCAAATCAATGCTCTGCAGCTGGAGCAGATTGTGTCAGCACATGCCTGGCAGAGAGACTTTCATGCTGAAATAAGATTAAAAATTATGTTGTCTTTGCACAAGAATAACACTGACACAATTACTGATGGCCGGAAGTGAATATTTTAGAAGCTCTCTGTCTTCTGTTTGTGGATGAATCGGTTGACTGATGGGTGTCTCCACTCAAATTTCACAGTATATCTCCAGAGGGCGGACAGTTTCCTGATCCTGCATGATGATGGACACCTCAGAACACATAGACTCACATGGGACAATGCAGGACTGACAGCCACTCTATTGTGAGTGTCAGACTGAGTCGAGCATCAAACTGAATGAAAAATTGCCTAAAAGAACGTAGACCCTCCAAAGGGGAAAGCTGGATCCAGCAGCTCTTAAAATGCTTTGTTTCTTAACCGCATTTAGTGACAGGAAGCAATGAGGTCCTTAAACCGCTTTTCCAAAGCCTGGCCAACATGCACTGTACAGAAAAATGAAAATAATTATGAGTGTCAGAGGGTAGGAGCAGATTGGCTGTGTTCCATCATGCATGCTTGCATACTAGTTAGTACACATAGCAAATATGGCCGCCATTTTGTTTGTCATAAGCGCGGTCCAACATACTGAAAACCCTGGATGTGTACTTCTGTACTTGACAGGACCCAGAATGTGCATCGATGCACATTTTATAATTTTTTAAATACTTTTTACTGAATAATATTCAATAACAATACAAAGTAATACAACAAATGCCAGGGGGGATACAAATACAGATTATATAAATAATACATTATATGATCTACAGACCGTAACAGTTTTTAATGCTTTTTTGTTAGTAGAGTCTCTGATGGTATTAATGTGCTGCTTGATTTCATTGGATAATCCTGCAAAACAAGGTTTTTTATTGGTAAATTGGCAGCCCTTCTCGCCAGAGGCATCTACTCGCTTAACTTAAAATGTAAAGCACCGTGACCAAAATTGCCGTGGAAACTACCGGCTCTATAGTTAAATAAAGAGAAATCTCTCTGAGGGAACTGGACCATTAACCAAAGGTCAGCTTGTGACAGTTACTGACAGCACGACCTAAGCAGTATAAATATAAAATGTCTAATATGTATTATATTTAAGGCATCTTACTATTCCGTTTAACTAGTGGTATGAGATGATCTGGCCTGACGCACTGACATTGGTAGAGACCGTCAGAGAGCCGTGTCTGTTTCTGGGACAGAACTGGGACATGAGGCTGGGAAAGCGTTAAAGGTTGGGACCTCTGAAGATGCTCAATGGCGCATGCAGATGGAGCTGCGCGCTGTGGCATACCCTCGTGAATAATGCAATAGGTCCCCATGGGCGGGCGCTGTAACAGAGCGATGCCTCTGTTCAAACACGGCCCACGTCGGGGAAAGCAGTTCTCCAGTTGCCGATACACGCGAGATACCCAAACACACTGCGCTGCACGCTTGTCTCAGACGCACCAGTGAAACGTGCTCTTCTTCCCGAGAACCGCACATTCTCATACACGGGGTGCTATGGACAGAGCCAGGAAGCCTGCCTGCAAGAACTAGAGAGGCTACGGTTACACTAGTCGCTTCATTCCGACTTCTATGCGACTCCTGGTATCCGATATCGCTAGGCTGCATTAAGTGACAGGTCTGGACGCGCACAAATCGGATTTTGTCCTCATTGGGATTGGATCTGCCAAACCACTTGGCGAGGTGGCCTAGCACACTTTGAGATCAGAATTGCTCGTAGTCTGGACATAATCAGACTTCTCAAAACGCATTCACCGGAGAAACGTCTTTAAACACGCCCACATATAGGCTCGGAGACGAGCAGTGCGCTGCACAGAACTGTTCTGTGGTACGCTGATGGTAAAGATGAGGCTGTAGCTGTTCACAAATGTGATTGAATGTGACTACGCAATCTGAACAAAATGAAAAGAAGCACAACCTCACGAACACCGAACGCCATTTTCCAGGAAGTGTATAGCTAGTATTTAAATATTGCACAGGGGAATGAAATCCGAACTGCGATCTGATCACAAGAGGTCGCATTGAACTGTCAAGTAAAGACGCACCTGGTGTGATCGGATGTTGGAATTCCGATTCCAGAAGTCGCATGAAGTGACTAGTGTAACCGTAGCCTCAGAGGAGCTTCAGCAAAGACACATTCACCTCCTACTGCTGCTTTCACCAGAAATAAATCTATTTACTGCGCTCACTTCTGCTCACCCTCTCTCTCTCCTCCCTCCATCCCTCCTTCCTTCACACACAAACACACGCACGCACGCACACACACATGCAAAAGGCCATGTTAAAAAAAACATATAAAAATGTGACATGAGCCCAAAGATTTGTTTCCTAGCTATAAAACTGGCAATCAAAGCAACATTTTTGTTCACATTTTCCTGAAGAACGTACTGTTACTAAAGGAAGCCACAAAAAAAAAAAGTTTTAGCTGGTACAAAACTCGCAGATCAAATTTTATGAGCACATTTCCCATTGTGGTCATTAATAACCCATTATTATGTGATGCTGATAGTGTGTAATTATGATATCTATATGGGTCAGATAAGCATCTCTTCCAGCTCCTGTATTTGAGTCTATCTGTGTCTACTCTCTCCTGTCTTCCCCATTTATCTCCTCACCCAGGAGATGTAGTTATCCAGAGTTAAAAGGTAATGACCTCCCATAGAGAGTTTTTTTCCCATGATGCACTTCTGCCCAGTACAAGAGGGCTGCATCACTGCATGAACAGAGGAAGACAGACCCCCCCCCCCCCCCCCCCCCCCCCCCCCCCCCCCCCTCCTCACAACTACAGCCCCCCCCCTGTTCGTTTCACAGCGATTCGGCAGGCGAGTGTTCTAGTTTCACAGCGATTTGTCCGGTGAGTGCGTCTCGTCTCACGGTGATATAGCAGGCAAGTATTTCTAGTTTTACAGCAAATCAGCAGGTGTTGGTTTGGGGAACTGAAGCACGGCAACTACGCCCTGCAAATACTTCTGTAATCCAGCAGGAACTCCACCAGAAACGCGCTCACCTTCTGAAAACTCTCTCAGGTTGCCAAAAAGAAATCCTTTGTACACTTTAAAAAATAGTCTTTAATGCACTTCCTTCCTGTGTCATTATGAGACTCTGCGGGTGCGCTCAGCGGGAGCACGTATCCGCTGATATATTTATCTGTCTCAATGTTACAGCAACAAGTAAAGGCTTGAGGAAATTTACACAAAATCCGGAGAAATGAATCTCATCCCGAGCTCAATAGTCCAGCAGTGGCCATGTGCCATGGACATCAGTATAGAGAAGCAGAGATATAATGAGCGTGAAGGTGACTATTATTGTCAATGTGATTGCTGCCATTTTAAATGCCATTGCATCATGCCGGCTGCCCAAAAGACTGTGACACAAAGAGACAAATGCAAGTATCTGCAGCCATTCAGACACTCGGGCTGTTGCAGGGTGAAGACAAATACAGACCACAAGATGAAGAGGGAACATTAAATTTGCTAATTAGAGTACAAATCTCAGTCCCTACGTCCCGGTCTTACGGTATCTTCAGTACCATGAGAGCTGGAGTTATTTATTAACATCACACACCGTGAGCTTCTGGCCATCCAGAGACAGGTTGTGTTTACATAAAGGATCATCTCCTTGTGGAGTGGAGTAAACACACATGCACCCAGGACACACACACACACACACACACACACACACACGTATGCTCACACGCTCACACACTCGCGCATGCTCCACCACGCTTACACACTCACGCGTGCATGCACGCACACACATGCTAATGTGGATCCTAATAAACTAAACTAAACACACACACATGCACACACAAGTACATACACACATACTGTACACACATGCGCAAGCACACATGCACATACACAGACACACAGACATGTTTATTATTGTATTTCTTCCACAT